>JAZAYU010000310.1:337500-584845 GCA_038501625.1 Corbicula japonica
AAAGATGACATGCAGACCACCGTTCCTTGTTCTATATGTTCGTGAAATAGGTGTGAAAGTAAAGCCTGAATTGGTTCTATAAATTTGCAAGTATCCTTGCTGCATTGGTTCTATAAATTTGCAAATATCCTCAAGCTATATGGTCATACTTGTTGGTAGTTTTTGGGGAAAAAAACAACAAAAATATTAGTTTGATGTGCCTTAAAGTTAGTTTGATGTGCCATAAAGTATTCCTTGTTTTGATTTCATATCTGACAGAATCTCTATGGGTCATGTCGTCCACTGTCATTGACCTAAACATCAGAAAACCCTGGGCTGCATCGCGGGGGCCGTATTGATGATTAGTCATAACATGCATAATGCATTAATTCCGTACAGTGCAACACATGTTATTTTTATTTAAGGTATTAAAAACAAGCTTTCCCCGTTATAGGTAGCACCTATAGTTATATTATACAGTAAAACCCCTCATTACGGACACTCAATATTACGGGCACCCCATTATTACGGGCGATTTTTTTAAGAACGGACAGTTTGTCTTCTTTTTGTATATAGTAAATAACTCGATAATACGGGCACCCCGCTATTCCGGTAATACGGACAACGGACGAAGTACAAAATTAACTTTAATGCATATTTTAGACCCGGTTTTACGGACAGTCGAAACTGGTAACGTTCCACTTTCTGACCGATTCGCGACATTAATTTACGACATCGGTTTGCGACATTCGACCGCTTAACGTATTATTAATTAGACTCATTTACGGTAATTGGTAAAGTTGCAAATTGCAATCAAAACAGACCTGTCAAACTGTGATTTACACGTTTGACTGGGGTACCTAATTGAGGAAAGTGGTAATTTCAATTAGCAGTTTAAGATTATTGTACCTCTTAGTTAATTGGGCTATAATTGGCAGGTTTCGGCAATGAAAAGATTCGCTACTGATCGATTTGATTGGATATTTTTGTTTTTGTATGTAAATCAGCGAAAAGTTTGATAGGTATGTTTCAAACATTACATGTAAACGAACATCATATTTGGCAAAAAGAAATGTTCTGTTCTGTTCTGTTCATATTATGGAGAAAAGTAAAACAGGACAGACAGAATGATGAATTGACTTTACAAAGGAAAATAAAATTAATTAGAAAGTCTGAGAAATAAGCCCAAAGCCAAACAAATAAGTAAATTTACATATTTTGTCTGATTTATTACATTATACTAGATTAAAGGGCAAATTAACACCAATTAGGCTGTAAAATCAACGATATGTTAATGATGTCGAGCCGAAGATGTAACGGACAGTGGTGATTCAAACCCACTATTGGGTGATTCAAACCCACTATTAAGGACACCCCGCTATTAGGGACACTTTCTCTCAGTCCCTTAGGTGTCCGTAATAGAGGGGTTTTACTGTATATTACTCACAAGTTGATAAGGGCAACTTTTGAAATATGCATACTAATAGACCTTGAGCTGCCAAAAGACCCTCCCCGGGGGGAAATTTAAATGTCTCCATTAAAAGTTACTGTAATAGATGCTTAACCACTATAGTTATAACAATAAGTAAAATGAGTTAATATGACTTTTAAAGTGATAAAATCACTGCCAGTTCTGTTAAAATATGCCAGTATCTTTATCCAGTGTGTAGGTTAAAAACTGTCTGCAGTTTATGTATCCTGAATTAAATATAGGTGATAAATAAGAATTATGTTACAAAATGAAATTAAGGTATTGCTGCTGATAATGATATTAAACAGTAATGCATTTTTAATTAAAATATTGTTAAACATTAGAGGTTAATGATATTTGGACTGTTCAATATGACTGTGTTGAAATAAATGTGTATGATGTTCTTTCTTTTTTTCCTCTTCAAATTTACAATAAAGCTATCAATATGGTTCAGTGAAGTATTACAACTTACGTTCACGCTTATTATGGAGTGCTGAATCAAGCCTTGAGCTAAGTCCAGATGTTCTCGATTTGGATAGATAACATTAATTTATTTTGTTATAAGAAAAAGTAGACAAGAAAGAATCTTAAAAAAAATGAATGAAGCAATAAAGTTATCGTTTTACGTCTTTTCGTCTTATAATATGTTACCGATGTTTTACCTGAATAATCAGCAACAATAGTAAGAAAATAAAGCAAGAAACTGCAAACTATAAATTCAAATTTTGATAAGCATCTTTATATCATATTATGTCGCGATAATGTTGTTCTATGACCAATCTAAAAGTAACATAATTATTTAAACTTCAAACGAATTAGCTCATTCAAATCTGATTTTAGAAATGTTATTTAAAGTAGTTTTATTCATCTAATATATATACAGGTTAAGTGTAGATTATTTAAAACATTGAAACAGCATATGCATTAATTTAACAATATCTTTACTCTAGTAGCAAATTAATTGCTATATAAAATTTTATACGTATATCAAAGGTAACATATCTGTTAGCTTGCCATCACATGCATTACACATATTGTCATTCACATAAGGATGTTTCTCTTAAACAATTTTTCACTTTAAGAAAAAAAAGATCTAATTATATATGAATTCAATGATAACAGGAAAAGTTTAAAAACATTTTTAGAATTGGTTCTGAAAGTGAAGAGATTACAACACGAGAGATAAAAATATTTCTTTGGAAAGAATTAAACAAAATAATTGTATATTACCTAATGACATTACAGTTTTAAAAGAGGTTGCTAAGAATAAAGAAAAAATATTTCTGAACCTCGTTATTGTTTGTATTTAGATAACCAAAGAGTTATTCATAATACGAATATGACCTTTCCATAAACTATACTTACTTAAATTAGAGTTGAAGTAATTAGTTCTGGCCATATAGAGCAATATTTTTTCTTTCAGAACCAATTATAAAATGTTTTTAGACTTTCCCTGTTATCATTTAAAGGCCCTGTCACAATACAGCGCGTTTCCACTGCGTTGCCACGGCGTTGTTTAATTTTCCAGAACGTCCTGAGATCGCAAGAAAAATCTTACTTTTATCGTGAAGAAGGAGACTGCACGGCGTCCTCACTGCGACGATGGCGTTGCTTCGGAGTTTACATGGCGTTCTATCGCGTTCCACGGAGTTATTTTTGGCTATTGCCTGCGCTTTTACGGGGCCTTCACTGCGTGCACTGCGCTTTCACGTCGCTCACGCTGCGCTGACGGCGTGTTGATGACGTTCTAACGTATAAAACGAAGTGTATCACGAATCTTCATCATTTGCTTGTTAGTTCTTGAGCAGTTTAGACTATGCCTGCAAAAAGACTCTCCTCTTTCGTCGTATTACAATCATATGCATATACAATCATAATCATCTTGGTATGTTTGCTTGACATGCATGTAGGTCAGCAATAGCCCGACTTGCTGCTTTACTTCAGTCATGGTGATATGTATGTTTATTTGCCAATCTTGTACATTATGTTTGTCATACAAACGTCTATGAACGTAGTAGAAGCGCTTTGGGAGCGCAATGATCGCTGTGACAACGCGGTAGAAGCGCACTAGGAGCGCAATGATCGCTGTGACAACGCGTTAGAAGCGCATTGGGAGCGCATTGATCGCCGTGACAGCTCCGTACAGTCGTTGAAAGAGCGCAGTGAAACAATAAATACTCTGTATAAGCGCCGAAGACGCGCCATAAAGCGCTGTAAAGACGCAGTGACATCTTCGACAACGCCGTGCGATCTCCGTGCAAGCGCCACCGATTACCACAGCGTTCGCACTGCGACCTCTGTGCGCGCCCGCACAGATCATATAAAATTAATTTTTTCAAATATATACCAGCTAACATCATTCAATAAATAAATAAAAATGAATAAAATCAACTTCATTTTAATATGTAACATATGCTATGAATGTTGAAAATTTGTAGTCATGTAAGTTTCAAGAACACTTACAGATATCAAACACAATTATTCAATTACACACTATATTTTATGCATGTTCATCTAAAAACTTGAATATTATGTTAAAACTATCTATAGGGTAACATATTAGATTGTGAGAAAATAATGACTTTTGCCCGTGGGATGTTTATAAAAAAAACTGTTTCATGTTGTTTGATCATGCAACTTTCAAAAACATATAAAATTGCCTAAGTTTGCTTACAAATAAAAATCCTATAGGTAAGTTTCTGACTTAAATTTCATTTTTTGAGGGTTATGTATGTTATAAACTAAATATGTTACGTAACAACAAACAGTTTGAAATGAAAACTACACCAATAAACAGAGAATACTTCAACCTTATATAAAAATATAAGTTTTGTTTAATCATAGCAGAAATAGACCAGACTAAGTCTTGTAGGTTCAAAATCCATACATTTTTTCTACAAAATAAAGGGGTAACATATAGAAACCTCCGTAACACCCTTATGCCCCACTCGCCAGATTGCAAACAAACTGCAAACTTTCCGGGACATTACAGGCTTTCAGAAAAATCATGTCTACAAAATTCCCCAAGGGGGGGGGGAGCAAACATGTTCCTAGCCAGCGGCCTATAAGTTTTCCCATGTTTCAGCTTAATAATTCATCTCAGATGACTAATTTTGTCAAATTAACAATACAAACAACTCAGAAAGGTATCTCAACTTTTTTTCAAAATGTTAACCTGGACAATAGTAATTACAAAGTACATGTGGCTCTTTTCAAACTTTGAGTAGTATATATTCGCTGTGATAAAGTTTTTAGACTTTCGCGCGCATGCGCAAAAGTCTTAAGCTAGAAGTCTAGAACACGGCGACGCGCAGTTTTTAACTTCCGGTGTATCACTGCGACATCGAGCGTATTCAAGTAAGCGGGGTTTTGTGGTCACCGCGCGAGCAGGCCGAAATGAAATGTTTTAAGCACATTCAAGCACACAATTCCAAGAAAGAATAGTGATCTATGGTAGGTGTCCGTGTAATTTTGTAGCGTCCATGCAAAAAACTCCATCAAACAAATGTTGAGTGAAATCACGTCCAGCTACGTTAGTGAACAAACAGCTGAACATGCATGAGTAGTTTAGTTACGCCTAACAAGTTCCATAGTTGTGCGGCGTCAGAAAGTAGTGCATATTAAGAAAGTAAATTTATTACGAACGATGACGAACATTTGTACAAACAGTGCGACAAAGAAAAGAAGAAAACAATATTATGTTGTTGTTCAAACAAAAATGAAGGCATATTAAAAATCCAATTATAAAGAAATCAGTCACGTGATCAGTGACTAAACTGTATTCAGGTCAGCGAGAAACACGTCTCTTTTAATCAGGATGTTGTTTTGTTTTAGACCATTAACAGTTTAGCAATCTCTTATTACTCTCTTAATTGAATTCGTTTTATCTCTAACCAGGAAATAACGGTTGTTCTTATCTTAACATTGGCCAATGCTTGTTAAATGCTCATCGGAGATGTAACATGATACTATGAATGAACATTCTCTACAAAGTTTAAGTAGCACCGCCTACTAATTAATATTAATAGCTTATGTCTCATTGATACTAGAAGTATACTCTACAGGATTTAGTATTGTTGAGCCAGCTTATACACTACATAACATTTGCATTTACAATAGTAGACAGGGGCGGATCCAGGATTTCAGCAAGGGGGTTCAACTCAGCGAGTTATTTTTTAACAATGTTAATTTTTAACTAAGCTAGAAAATCAGTCCGTTTATGAGGCCCAAATTAATTTGTAAGAGGTCTAATTTATCATGGGGGGTCCGGGAAAATTTGAAAATCTATATGCCAAATCCAGCATTCTGGGGTATTTTGTGGGGATTTTATAGCAGATGTTTGACTACTCTTTCATACTGGCCGTGAGCAAGTATTTAAGTTGACATGCAGTTTCTATCGTGTGCACATATTAAACGATGTTAGCCAGAGTTGACATTCTGCTGCGTAATGTAAGTCTCCGGCGCGAAAGTCTTTCAACGCTTTCAGCGCTTTGATTTATGAATGGATAGATGCCTACCTCTACCTGTTTGCTGTTTGAACAATGCATTACCTCTAAGAAAAAGTATGTTTAAGTATAATGTTATTAACAGATGGGCTTACCACAGAATCCTTAATGGATTTGTGTTGTGAATAAATAAATGAACGCTAAAGGTCACGTCATGTAAACAGGTTACAGACGAAATATGAAGCGCGATGAATTAACTGAACCGGAAATATAACATGCAAACGAGATCTACATTTAACTTGTTATTTATGAACCGAAAATCGTTTTTTATTTGTAAATAAATAACTTAAAGATGTAAATATAAACATGGCTAATTATCTAAAGGATGTTAATAAGAAGGGGGAATTCGTCGGGAAAGTTTCTGAATTCAGGAACTGGATAACAGGTTTGCACTGTTGTAAACTATATATTTCACAGGAAGTAAAAAAGCTGTAAGTGTTTGTTTCGTTTCTAAATATAACTCGTAATTTAATAAACAACACTTCGGAATCCTCTTAAACGGGGAAAACAAAAACATTTCCTCTATTTTCTGAATGGGTTAAGCGGAAAGTGGAAAAATAAATAATAATACTGTGGCAGAAACAGTTTTTCAATACGAATTATAATAATTATAGGCAGAAACATTATGTCAATACAATTTTTAAAATAAGACAGAAACAGTATTTCAATATAAATTATAATAATGAGGCAAAAACAGTATTTCAATATAAATTATAATAATAAGGCAAAACAGTACAGTAAAACCCCGCCTTACGACCACCCCGAAAATGAGACCACCTCGCTATTACGGGCACTTTTTGAAAGACCCGATTTTTTTGCTATATATTTCAATGGTCGGAACCCCCGATATTACGGGCACCCCGCTATTCCGTAATGCGACCACTTAAAGCAGTCCGAATTTGTCGAATTAAGCATAAATTGACCCCGATAATCCGACCACGCATATCACGGTTTGGTCGCGCGTCTATTCTTTATACCTGTCAATTTACGACATAAACAAAACAACGCTTTGCGGCATTCATTAAACTGTGAAAATCGATAATGAGGATGTTTTGACAAGAGATTAATCCAGTGTCTATTGCATTGATTTACGCTAATTGACACTTATTTGCAGTAAGTTATTTAATTGTATGATTTATTGTGTTTTAATGAGTAAATCGACGTTGATTTTAAAGATGGGTTGATTTTACAGATCATTTTATTGCATCTGTTTGATCAGTAAATAACGATTTTAAATAATATAAGAACAGAAAACTGCAAAATGTCGAAACCTCTTAGAGAACTTTCTCTAACTGCGAACGTGCAGCTAATCAAAGATAGTTCAGGTCAAATAAACATTAAAATATAAAATATATTACTGTTTCTTTTACTACAAAAAAATAAAGATTCATAACAAGGAATATGGTGATGATTATTATGATAATGATGATGATTTTGATAAAGTGCTTTCAAAAATACTGGCCACTTAATATATCTCTGTCCTTCTGTCCTTTGCCCCTTGCCAGCTTTTTTATCATCAAATTGTCCCACCCCTATACTGAGACCACCCCGCTATTGACACCACTTTTTTTCAGACCGCCAAGTGGTCTCATTAGCGGGGTTTTACTGTATTTCAATATTATAATATAAAGGAAGATACGGTATTTCATATGAATCTTAATAAAGAGACTGAAACAGTATAGTATTTTGCTTTGGTCAATCATTCTTGCCCAATATATACTTACCTTATATTGTTGTATGACAGCGGAAGACTCAAGCGGGTACAAAGCAGAGTCTGGACGATACCACCTCTACGTCTCCTTGGCCTGTCCGTATGCTTCTAGGACCCTAATCCTTCAAAAGCTGAAGGGACTAGATGACGTCATAACGGTCGATATGGTGGACTTGCGCCGCACGGATAAAGGATGGGCGTTCAGCGAGCAGGTTTTGCGACTTTTAAATACAGTAAAACATCTCTGTTAGGACCACTTGTCGTACTGGGCAAAACGGGTCTTAATTGTTGGGGTGAGGGGAACATTTAAACAAAGTATTGATCGAACTACTACATGCCTATATACGTATCGTGCTTCCATATGTTTTAAATGATAGCGTCACTGCTGACTGAATGTTCGAGGAAACATATTACAGCCGCTATACGGCATAAACAACGCTACTGTCATATATGGTAATAGATAAAATAGAAATTTTGAAAGTCATCGAACAAGACACATATGACGCATTTAGAAAATTGAAACTCAGTTTATTTTTCAAACATTACATCACTAATACAAAACTGCTAATTTTAAAAATACAAAACTGAATTATGGCAAAAAACACAACAATGAAACTAACAAATGTCATAAGAAGTGTTTCCTACATGTATACATAAATTAGCTTCAAATCACAGGTACGATGACGTAGTGCAGAAAGTTTGAAAAAATGTTTAGACTGTCAAATATTAAATGAATTATTCTTTGGTACACTTTCAGTACCCGGATACCGTAAACAACTGCCAGAACATAAGCCAAATTTACTTAAAGGCAAATTCAGGTAACTATAAAGGGGTCATATTACCTATCAACCGCGCGTCAAATATATTGTTGTTTTTTTTCCATACTGGTAATTATGCAATGTTCTCTTATATAACAGTTTTAAAAATCACCTTAGTGTACAGATAACCCGTCAGTATAGCATTTTTTTTATTCGTTTGTTAGCTAGATACTAAAACATGTTTTAAAGTTCATAGCGCGTCAATAAATATAATAATATTATTGTTGCAATACTGACGGATAATCAATTCACTAATTCATTTTGGCGCGTTATTTTCACACCAATTGGTTAGTAAAAGATAACGTATGTTAAGGGCTTACCACACTCCTCCCAACCATGTTCATCGATAAAAAGAAAATTATCGCAATAATGACAAAATGCCATTCAATGAAACTTTGCACAGATGATAGTTACTAACGAATCATTATTCTGCATACAGTAAGACACCTTAGAATAGTAAAGAAAAAAAGCTAGACCTAAAAATTCCTTAAATTTCTATTTACATAAATTCACAAAAACTAAGCGATACAAAACATAATTTTAAATTCCCACGTGAGTGAATTGATACTGACATGAAAATGGTGTGTACTTTGTAAAAAAAACTTTCAACTACTAAAAGAGAACTCAGTTATTGTCATCCGTTTACGCGACCAGGAAGCGATCAGGAAATTTAAGGTCAAACCCATTTTTACTAATATCTCGTAAAGTTTACACATGTAAGTCACGAGGACACAATTAATTGTTGTAAGTATCATATTACTTATGTGGGCATTTAAATTATTGATGTTTAGTGTTGTTTAGTTTTTGTGAATTTACGTAAATAGAAATTGAAGGAATTTTTATATCTCGCTTTTTTCTTTACTTTTCTAATGTGTCTTACCATATGCAAAATAAAGATACATTAATAACATACCTTTGTGCAAAGTTTCATTGAACGAAATTTTGCCATTTTTTGAGATTTTGATAATTTTCTTTTTATCGATGAACGTGGTTGGGAGGAGTGTGGTAAGCCCTTCACGTAGATGTTTGCTAACACAAGCGCACACACACTCGCAATTCGCACATGGGTATCAGTAAGCACGCGCCTTATGGTGTACGATAGAACCGCACACATCATTTGTTCGTGGATTCTGGTGCTTTAGTAATTTTCGACAACATAGGTAATGATAATCTGAAAACAGTTTAAATGTTTTAAGGTTTAAAAGAGCTACAGTATATTAAAATAACTCGTGATGTTTTGTTTTTTTAATTTTGAACTTGACGTTATTGAGAGAATGTGTTCATTCTTGAACTGTAACTAACATAATCGGGTTTGTTAACAGAATACGAGGGAGCGTTTTCAGTACCAGTTCTGTGGGACAAACAAAAGAAGACCATTGTGAACAATGAATCCAGCGAGCATGCTGAACAGTGAGTTTAATGCCTTCTGTAAAACCGACGAACAGCGCAAACTGGATCTGTATCCTGAACGTTTGAAGGAGAAAATAGATGAACTTAACTCCTGGATCTTTCCGTAAGTAATTCCTTTATCCCGTCCTCTGGACTATGCCTAGTTGCGATTATATTACTTTTTTCAATTTCACAAATGTAACTTTAACAGTTCAGAAATATATAATTACGGTAAATAAAATACATGATCCATAATTGGACCAGAAAAAAATAGTATTTGAACAGCCACATTAGACTGAAATGGAAAACCATGGCTTGGAGTCTGTTTCTTGTTTTAATTGTCATAATGTTTTCATTAATGATGATTGCTATTCAAACCAGGAAAATAAACAGTGGCGTTTACAAATGTGGCTCTGCTAAAACACAAGAGGCGTATGATACAGCGGTACACGACTTGTTTGACGGCCTTGATAAGGTAAAGCAAACCGCGCAGAAAATACCGACTTCGTAAATTTTGATGACACGTAATTGAACATGGATGCCATATTGAAAGAAGAGATAAAAATAAAAAAAAATAATGAAAGAAATATGTTTTAAATGTACTATTATCTATAGTTTAGTTTTTGTTAATTATTGGAAATTCAAACATTTAATTTTATAGCGAATCGGATGGTTTTATTTATTGGATATTCGAACATTTGTTGTGATAAAAAAAATTGACATCGAAATTAAAAAAGTTTCATATACAATTAACGTTTCTTGCTAAACGCTAAACGTATGAAATGTTTTGTATAAAAGTGGTTATTTTCACAGATTGAGGGTATACTGTCGACGCAGCGGTACTTGACCGGCCCAACCCTGACAGAAGCTGACGTCCGATTCTTCACAACTTGTGTTAGATTTGACTGGATCTACCATGGTCTTTTTAAAGTAAGGTATTTTTTGTTTCAACGCACTGAGAAACATTTGCAAAAACGCTCGGTTGTTTTTAACAGACCAAATGATGTAAAAAATTCACTGTGAAATACTTTAAAATATTTATCCTTACACGTGTTGTTGTATCAGTCTATAATCTGTTAACCATTTTATACTTACATTCAAACATTTTGGAGGTCAACCAGGCATTGTAATGAAACACCTCGCTGTAAAATTTTTAATATTGTACAACTCTTCAATTTACGTCCACAAAATCAAGATTGCTCAAGATTTTGTTTGTACGTTTAGAAAAATGGAATTACTAGTTAAGAGCACCGCTTTTAGTACTGTATTTTATTTTTAGATAACTGGCTTCCGAATCCAAAGGCCCACATTATAATAAATAATCAAAATATTTAAAGGGAAAAAATTGTCTTTTGTTTTAGTGTAAAAATGTTAAAAGAATTGTACGAGGAGTCTATATCCGGTGTCTAAAAGCGAATAATAACACTGCATGGATGTAGTTTGAGGCTTGTAAGATCAAATTAGTTAAATAAGTCACTCTCATTAAAACCAAATAAAAAAAAAATTAATAACAAAGGAATATAGAGGTATATTGTACAAAACTTTAGTGACATACTTATCAATAATGAAAAAAGTACTAATTTTGCAGATTGCTAGATAAGGAGAATGATAAAGGTGAGTTTTGAATGTAGCGCAGTATATTACTGAACTGTATTTCCAATTTTAGTGCAATAAAAAGATGTTGAGAGAGTATCCGAACATTTGGGGCTACACAAGAGATATCTACCAGATTTCAGGGGTGGCGGAAACAGTTAATAAGGAACATATCATAAAACTCTATGTACGTTATACTTCTGTGTTTTGACATTCATCAGTAAGGCGAATTTATTCGTGTGTGTTTTAACATGCATTAGTAAGACGTCGCAATTCTTTTGCGTTTAACATGCATAAGTAAGGCGTCGTTATTCTTAAGCGTTGAACACGCATAAGTAAGGCGACTTTATTCGAGTGTGTTTTAACATGCATAAGTATGGCATCGTTATTCTTTTGCGTTAAAAATGCATTAGTACATGTAAGACGTCGTTATTACTTTGCGTTTAAAATGCATATGCAAGGCGACTTTATTCGTGTGTGTTGTAACACGCATAACTATGCCGTCGTTATTCTTTAGCGTTTAACATGCATAATATTGCGAGTTTATTCGTGTATGTTGTAACATGCATACAAGTGGCGTCGTTATTATTTTGCATTTAACGTGTTTAAGTACGACGACTTTATTCGTTTGTGTTGTAACATGCATAATGTGGAGTCGTTATTATTTTGCGTTCAACATGCATAAGTAAGGCGACGTCATGTTCGTGTTACAGCGGTTCCATTTAATTCGAGAGAGAACGTTTTGAATAAACAGTATGAATTGAAGGTTTATGGACTAACTCTGTAGCCAATAGCAAAGAATGTATTCATTCTGACTTTCAGATCCAAAAATTGAGACTAGGGTCGAAGATTAATAAACTGAGATAAAGACAAGTCTTATATCTCAAGCATCATATTAGATAAAATGGAGCCAGTCAAGTGCTTGGTATTTGATACTAGTCTTGTCTCTATTCTTTGTTTTATAAAAATGTAATTATTGGGTAAGATTCCGTTCCTTGGGAGGATATTAATAGTTAATGATCTGTCGATTAATTCGTCAATAGGCAGTAGGATTTGTTTAACATTTTTATTCTCTTTCAGAGTGCTAACCCAAACTTCAACCCTCTAGGGATTGTTTCCATCGGACCGGATTTAGATTTTATGGCACCCCACGGAAGAGAGAAAATGGGATAGTGGTGATACCGAGTTTAGACTTTTTCGGTATACATTACGGAACACTGACTAGATAGTAATGCGAGAGGTTATAGATTTGACAATCCTACATACAGAAGGGCGAGACTAACATTTTCAGATAGGAGTTATTACAAAATAAACAATGTTTAATGTATATAGTACTAGGGTATAAACAAAAATGTTGGGCTGAACTATGCCACATTATCTTGCGAGACGATAAAAGAAAGATGCTAGAGTTTAAAAACCAACATTGCTGTATGTCTTGAACATGTTACTAATTAAATAGACAAAATGCAACATATAATGTTTAATAAACATATGTAGCAGTAAAAACGGTGTTCGTTAAATTTGGTTAATTTATGGAAATTTACTATTTCCTACAGTCAATGCAACATACATCCAATGATCCATTCATTCAGTATGAGATAAAGACAAACAAACAAACAAAATGAAATAAAGCGATTGTGAGGAAATATATATATAATTATATATATAATTAGCCTTTAAGTTACAGAAACAAACGTTGTTTTTTTTCATTTTGGCTGCAAGAAGTCTGGTTGTGTCTCTCTTCTCTCATCAACATGCCACTGAGCTAGATCCCATGTCCAGGCGTGAAAAATACCTTGTGTTATTTTTCCCGGATAACCTTGCCAAGTTGATAAATTAAAGTACTTAATAAATCTGCCATTCACATATTTCACGGAAGGTTGGAGCACATAAATCATAGCCTAAAATCAAATGTGCGATCATTTTTTGCTATATGTAATGAAAATTCAAAAACGTACACAAACGTGTACGTTAACGTTAAAAATTCAATAGAAATACATCCTCATGGAACGATTTATAATTTTAACCATCGCTGCATCTGAGAAAAATGCGAAAGCCGCTTAGATAACCAGACCTCGTACACTTAAAATCTATCCCCCGTACATTAATGGTATGGTTATGTCAATCCTCCGTACACTACATTGTTAATTACAGAGCGAGTATCTATTCGGTTTCAAAATAATACATGCACCTACTAGTTTTACAGCAGATGTTCTCTTATAATTATGAAGAGATTGAAAGTCTCGCTTTTTTCAGTGTTCAATATGGAAAAACAACAACAATAATAACAAAAACAACAAACAAACAAACGACTTTGGTTCCGTGTATAATTAATTAAAAATAATTATCAATTGTTGTGTTTTGCAACTGTTGTTACATTGTGCACAAGTGTTCGCAAACACCACTCTGCCATATGTGAGATTTCACCCTTTGGACAATTTGACATCACAACACGAAACATAGCCTACGTCTCATAAGGGGTCTATATCCGGTTTCTAAAAGAAAACGGATGTGCTGATTGATCAGGGTTTGCTACACAGGCTAATCTTGATATATAAGCTGTATCGATTACGTGGATTAAGCTATATAAAAATCAGATTTCAAAATAGTACAAGCGTAAGTGGAGTGTGTAATGTCCTAGATTTGTATGCCTCAACGTTCTAATTTGTATTTTGCGTTCTAGTTTCAAAACAATTAATAAAACAGTTGAATTCGTTCGAAAAGATAATCTTTATTCGCGGAGGCAAGAACAATATGTCCGACGTTATCAAACAAATGAGTAAAAAAGGAGAGTTTGTGCGAAGAGCGTCTCAGTTTAGACACTGGATAACAGGTTAGCCATTGTATATTTTCTACTTTCAGTTTGTGTAAAATATTATATCGATAGTCACTGTGCATTATATGCGACGTTCAATTTATGTATCGTACGTTGAGAGAAATTTGTTGCGATGATGACAAAAGACCAATTATTTAGTATTTATAATTGAAATTAACATAATATATTTATTCAGAGATATTGTTTCCTGTTTAACGCTTAAAGAGCGAATGTATAAGGGAACGGAGCAAAAGGATCTTTAAAAATCGGTTAAAATGCAAAAAACCCAAACTTGTTGAACTTTTCAGTTATACAAGGTTTCATATTTTGAAAAAAAAAAACAACTAAATTGATCAGAAACATTTCCTTCACACGTCAACGTGAATGTCAAAATATTGCTTGTAAGTTTTCGCTTTGTTTTTGAATGTATTCAATTTTGGATACGATTTTAGCGGGGTGGAGCAGGGGACAGGGACAGTCTAGTTAGACCCAACGTTAGTTGGGTTTTATTATGACCCCAAGGCACAACCAAAAATGCTTATTATTTAAATTCGTCTAGATATCATTAAGGTATAAGGATTTGTGTTGGAGAGGGTCGGACACATGCACCAAATACCTGTGGGTGCGGGTGAAGTTTTTAATTCGGTGTAATGGCACAACCTTAAAAACTCATTATTTATTATTGCAGAGAATGGTTCAAGTGGTTTCAAGGCAGAACCCGGACGGTACCATCTGTATGTGTCATTAGCATGCCCTTGGGCTCATAGGACCCTTATTGTCCGGAAACTAAAGGGACTGGATGACGTTATCTCAGTCAATGTAGTCCACTGGCTTATGGGTGAAAAGAGATGGTTTTTCGATGAACAGGTGCTTGTTTCTTTACTCTCGTTAATGAATTGTACTTGTGTGTGACCGACAGTGAATATTGCTACCAATATACAGTGAAACCTGCCTTAGCAGCAACCTGCGAATAGCAACCACCTGTCTTTAACAACCAGTTAAAATAGGACCTAAACTGACATTTTGTTCTAATTGTTTACTGTCTATAACAGCCACCTGTTTCCAGCAGCCACTTTTTGACACTCCCTTGGGTGGCTGCTATAGACAGGTTTGACTGTATTCACATATTTCCTCCAATTATCCGAACATATCTATAATATCCGGTACATCAGATAAATACTTTTCTGCCGACTGCGTATCATATATATGACATTTGTAAAATAAAATTGTTATGCTCAAAAGTTTCTAAGCTTCTTGTTTCGTTGATACAAAGCAATGCGTTATGACACTATGCCAATTTCTTCTCTAAATAATAAACTTTACATCAAATATCAAAGTAAGTGCATCTGCCACATTTTGATTGATTAAAAATGTCCCTTGTCGCGTGAATAACAACTTTTTTACGGACCAAACAGTTCTGAAAATAAGATGGCTTCCATTTGCAACCCTTTCCTTCATAAATACGCCTTTTTGCGCATTTCCTTGATATATACGCCTTTTTACGCATTTGCGACCAGTGTAGATCCAGATGAGCCGGCACATCCGTGCCGTCTGATCAGGATCTATACTGGTCGCATTTTGGTAAGAAGTAACCTAACTAATTTAATAGCGAACAGTGCAGATCCTGATCATATGGCATGGTGTGCCGGCTGATCTAGATCTACACTGTTCGCCCAACCATTAAAGGTGTGCCTATGGAGGAAAGGGTTAATGTCTTATGGGGTATGTGAATGTGCCTAATATGCCAGTCTCTAACGCTCAAAATTAATATAAAGTCCTGTTGACTTAATTTAATCATAGTTAAAAATGCATTAACGCCAGATTTAAATGTTAATTTAATCGTATACTACAAAACAATTAATATAATGTCTTTGTTCATTTTCAGTACCCTGATACAGTGAATAACTGCCAGTATCTCAGCGAAATATATTTCAAAGCAAATCCAGGTAAACTTAAAATTTAATAAAGAGTTGAATTTATATGTTCAGAACGACCAACGATCAGTATGCTGATTTCGAAGGTAACTCATTTGATCTTGCGAAGAGTTGGAGCAAGAATTCACTGAACGGGATAGTTTCGTTTTTTAAGAACTTAAAGTTAAGGGTCCTATTAGGGTAACTGATGAATCTTGCCCGAAGAATTTGATGCTAAGGATCTCACAAGGGTTACATCTTTAATAAAAAAAACACGGTATATTATATACTAGTACCTGTTTTGCACCAACCCATTATACCACGTAGTGACTGAATAATACTTTAAATAAAAAAGTTAAAAAAAACTTAACTAAAGCAAATCGAAACATCAAACGTTTGTAAAGAAATCATTTCCGGCAGTCAATCAGTTTGATTTTTAAATCAAGATTATGAACATGTGTCGGAACTGATTATTTGACTGCAGTGAACTTTGACCTACATGTTTTCAGAATACGAAGGAGCGTACACAGTACCAGTTTTATGGGACAAACAAAAGAAAACCATTGTGAACAATGAATCCAGCGAGATTATTCGCATGTTAAACAGCGAGTTTAATGCATTCAGTAAAACCGACGAACAGCGTAAACTGAATCTGTACCCTGATAGTTTGAAGGAAAAAATTGACACAGTCAACGAATGGATATATCCGTAAGTTTCCGCCGTTTTTTTTGTAAGAAACATTGTCGAATCTCCTCTTTCGCTTATATATAAATCTATAAGTAATCTCATCAACTATTTAAAATCAATTGATTGTTTATAGTTAAAAATTTAGATAGCCGATTTTGTATTGGTGACGCAATAATTTCAAAATGGGTTTTACAAGTGACCCATCGGGTTTTCATTTTCGTTAATTGTTGTGTAATTCTTTAACTTAACCACAGCATTAATCTCTTTTCCTCTTTGCTTTTTTGGTCGTATGGATAGGCTGTTTTTTTTTGGATTTCGCTATTCGTTATTTTTAATATATGCAAGATTGACAACAAAAATCTATAACATAGTGGGAATAAAAGATATTTTTTGTCAAAATATATTTGTTGAATTTCCGCAATTTAATACTATTCATTAGAATACAAGTAGGTCTAGTGACACATTAATAAAAATAATTATGGCATTATTACTATTATAACTTATCTTCACTCTCAAATTAGCTTTTAAAACACATTTATCGTCATCTCACTGTTTAATGGTGCCTTTGCCCAAGGTTATAAAACTGAGCATGGAAACCAGTCTCAAATCTCAAGAGAGTGGCTAAAATGGCGACCTGTAATATATGCAAGGTCACTTTTTACAAAACGCATCTTTAAATCATTATGCATTTGTACATGTACCACAATCTGGCCTTTTTCTTTTACAGAATGATCAACAACGGTGTTTACAGGAGTGGGTTCGCTCAAACTCAAGAGGCTTATGATACCGCTGTTACAGAACTCTTCGAAGGCCTTGATAAGGTTGCTGGGAGTCGTCTATATTTTACAATTTGCTCTTTAGTGTTTGTATACATGTTGCATGTACATGTAGTATGATTTCATAAGTGGACTTTTATCAGCTAAGTTTAAAAGCGTTTTGAAGTTCGCTTTATCAGTGAAAGTCGATATTAAACTGAACATGTTTACAACCAACTTGAAATGATTATGAAATTATTATGTTTCGGTATTTGTGTGATATTTTAATGCACCGTTCTGTACGGTGTAAATGTATAACATTCGCGGTAAAAATAACATTGTATTGTCAAAATGTTTAACAAAATTACTTTTTAATTATGAGAAAATAATATACAGATAGAAACTTTTAAGTTTCTTCCCAAATACAGTAACAATTTAAATGTCTAAAATTACTATTATATTTGTCCCTTGACGTGCCCCAAATAAAAACCTTTTTTGTTAATTTTTGCGTTTTGTAAAAATCAAAAGTAAGAAAAATACTAACGTTTATAATAATTGTTTTCCTAGGCTGAGGGTATACTGTCGAAGCAGAGGTACCTGACTGGCCCCACCCTGACAGAAGCGGACGTCCGACTGTTCACAACATGTGTTCGATTTGACTGGGTCTATCATGGCCATTTTAAGGTGAGAAGTGCTGTTTAAAAGTGCAAAGATTACACAAAAAGTGTTCATACATTAATAATGCTTACATATGTGTTCATCAGTTTAGTTATATGTAGTTTTTTTTCAATAATAAAACTATAGCAGAAGTAAGAAGCATATGATTTTTTTTAATTTTCAGATTTCTTATGCTTAACGTGTTATGTCTATGGACTAATGACGCCATTCACGAATCTTTTTAATTATAAAACTGATTGAGACACACAGTTCTTGTGCGAATTATTGTACGTACCCTAGACATAAAGATGTGACACTAAAATTATAAGTATCAATTATTGACGCTTGATGTAACATTTCCCTTGATGTAACATTTCCAGCTAAAATTTTGACGTTAAATTTTGTAAAGTTAAATTTGATTTTTTGTTCGGGTAAGCCTAATGCGACTAGGCGTATTGTATTGATAATTCTAGTTACTATTTGTTCATTCAGTGCAATAAAAAGGCGTTGAGAGAGTATCCAAACATTTGGGGCTTCACCCGCGATGTATACCAATTACCGGGGGTGGCGGAAACCGTCAACAGAGAACACATCATTAAACATTATTATGTAGGTGCAATGTTGTTTTTGTTGTTGTTTGACAGATTTGAGGCTGCAATTCGACCCCATTCCCAATGGATCCAAAGCATGGCAGATAGAAAATGTCCAGTTATAGCAAGTTAAAAAAATCAGTTACTTGCTTATTATTTTACTACTGCATTAAATATTTGTTAAAGTTTCAACTCATGTATTCTGGTTTTTGTTATACATGTATATGTGGACTAGTTAATCGACAGAAAACATTGTTGTTTGCTTTTTTGAAGTTGAAAGTCCCAATTTTTGTAAAACTACCGTATTTTCCCCAACCTGAAAAAGCCCCGCTACATTCCCAAAATGCTGTTAAAAGAAGCTGCAGTTTTTTATATACTAATATCATAATCATCTGCAGCTTAATCAGCTACAGTTGAAACTTTCGAATAGCGAGTTTGGTTTCTCGGAAACTGGTGTAGTTGACATAAGTTTAGTTTATATTATGTAGCCGAAGTTGCCATTACTCGGGAATATCACCAAACTTGGTGTGTAGGTACCCAACAGTAAGACCGAGCTTAGAAAACCTGGTTGCAGTTACTATTCTTAATATATTTTAAGGCATCTCACCGCAGTATCAACCCATTTGGAATTGTTCCTGTCGGACCGGATTTAGACTTTAAGTCTCCGCACGGAAGGGAGGGACTTGGACAGTGATAGGACTTAGACCATTTACAAGAAACAAACTACCATGAATGCTATTAGGAACTGCTGTGTTTGCATTTACCACTTAATTAAGTGGCATGAACGTTTTTAAACAAAATGATACACCAAAAGAATACAAATCAAGTCAAAACCTATTCTCTGATGACAATTACATGTATGACAGTGAGGATGTTCACAATTCATAGTATCAAATGCATGTCTAACGTATAATATATATACTATATAAACCACTTTCTGATACACAAATACATGTTTATCATTTTGTTAGTATGTATTACTGTTTAATAAAATAAAACATCAACTTTCTATCAAGTGATTTATTTTTTATGCCCTTGCAGATGATCTCTTCGTTCGAAAAGAATGTAATAGAGTTCGCAGTTGTGTTCTCATAATATTGTTTTGCTAAGTGACGTTCTCTATAAAACAAGTTGCTTACTGCACTTTATTCAAGTGATCGGTTACTTACTCTTCAATTGACAGCATGAAAGTAGTTCAAATTTTCTACATATCCACAACGCTTTATTATGTTATATGACAATTATATGAAATTCATGTCTTTTTATCCGGCATCACTATTTACGATACTGGTATATTTTGCAGCGCTTATCGTTTTTCACCCTAGTTTAAGCTGCTGAACACAGATAGAGGTTCTAACATAATTGTGATCACTCAAAATATATTAAAGAAACCGATCATATTTTAAATGTAGAAAGATTTCATTGTGAATCCTTCAAGGAAATGAATAGACTTAGTCCTTAAACACCAACGTCGCAATTTTATCATGAAAACCCCATGGCGACTTTTTCATTTCCATGAAAATCCAATTTAATTTGTATTTTCAAAAAATAGCATGAATTGCGATGTTCGCCGCCTCGTTTTCCAAACATAATTCAATTAAACATAGCGATTTTAACATCTTTAAAAAAATAACTTTTTCTATTTATTTTAAATACAGTTGAATTAAAACACGTGTTTTCTCTCTACCGCAATTAATATGGCAAAATATTGCCGTGGCAATCATTCGGGATTGCAAAATTTCTTCTTAAATATTAAGATGGTATGCTTAGTTAAAGATTACAGTTGAATTTAACAGTTCATAGTTCTTTACTCTAATTTTTCTTCCAAAGGTTAAACAAGAAGTATAGAAAATCCTGCCGCTTTAACAGAAGAGTAAATATAAACGGATGCAAAAAAGCAAGATATTTATAGTAACCGAATGTTGGTCACATACAATTCTGACTTTTAAAATTATGATTTTGGAGAAAAAAACAACAACAAATACTTTGAATTTAACTTATCTTACACTCGGCGCTAAGAATGTGAGATAATACTCGAAGTTTGAGTTATTTAACCAAGACAACTTTTACTAGTTTGTTCATATGAGAACCTGTTAAGGCAAGAGTGAGGTTGGTGCACCCTAGAACCTGGTTTAAACACCTGTTGACAAACAAATTTGCCACTGACCGTTCCTAGGCGGTAACCCCAATGGTTCTCTTTTTCGTTATTTTTGTGGTGTCTAATTTGAAATTAATTCTCTTATAAACTTGTGCTCTCTTTTCCTCTACTTTTTGGCTGCATTGTGCTCTCTTTTCCTCTACTTTTTGGCTGCATTGTGCTCTCTTTTCCTCTACTTTTTGGCTGCATGGGGATTGGGGATGCTCTCTTTTCCTCTACTTTTTGGCTGCATGGGGATTGGGGATGTTCTCTTTTCCCCTACTTTTTGGCTGCATGGGGATTGGGGATGTTCTCTTTTCCTCTACTTTTTGGCTGCATGGGGATTGGGGATGCTGTGTTTTTTCCTCTACTTTTTGGCTGCATGGGGATTGGGGATGGTGTGTTTTTTCCTCTACTTTTTGGCTGCATGGGGATTGGGGATGCTGTGTTTTTTCCTCTACTTTTTGGCTGCATGGGGATTGGGGATGCTGTGTTTTTTCTGGTTGTGGCACTTCCTGATATGCATATTTCAACTTCTTATAATAAGCACTGCTGAAAAGGCGTGATATGTGATGCCTGGTACCAGGAGACTGGCATCTGAATCTTAGTTATAACAATTCCCTTGATTTCAGATAAATATTGCCGTACACAAGTGTTATACTGGGGGAAGTGTTTGACTAAGTAAATTCGCCATATGGATTAATAAAGATTTCAAAAATGTTCTTAAGAAAAGAAATGGGACGTTTGCTCCCTTGTATGGCATATGTTGTAAGTCCTTAAACATTTCTGATTAAAAGTTTAATTAACAATGTTACCAATCTTTGTTGCTAAATAACAGAAGGAAATAGTATAAAATACAACACAATTGTTTAAGTATACAAAGGAAAAACATAGTTATGTTTTATGGAAACATAATTCTTTAAATATGAAAGACTATTTCTTATTTACTGTTGTTTTTGACAGATTGGTAAAATTACAATTGAATTAGGGAATAATTTATGATTCGGCATACTAAGTGAGTAATCATCTTTAAAGTTTACTTTGCGTTGTTTTACCCATTAAGTATATAAACATAAGACTTACAAACTTATTAAACAATTTAAATACGTTTCGATCTTTTACGTTGATCTCTTTTCCAATAATTTGCTATTTACGAGTATAAAAAACTCCATTCAATTTTTAGAACATTAAATAGATTTTGAGGTGTCCCAGCTTTTGATCCCATCTGTGCAGAACATGTTATGTTCTAGTTGCTTTTACTCTAGATATATAAAACGTTAGGTTCAACAAACTCATAATCTACTGCCTTCTTGCAAATATACTTAAATATGTCACAGGTGAAGGGTGAATTTGTTCGTCCAGATACAGCTTTCAGAAACTGGATAACAAGTAAGCATTTTTTTTATTTCTATAAATACATGTACTGTAAAAAGAATTTAGTGTACTATCACCGCAGTTTATACGATACCTTAGACTTGTGTGTTTAAGATATTTATGGTTCTTTTTTAAATACTTATAAAGTATCTTTTAATTAACATAGCACAAGCAACGTTTATCTAGCAGAATCGATTTCGGATGGGCGTGGTGGGGTACACGATAATGCCAGATACCGTCGGGTCCTGCTTTAGCAACACAGAATTGAAGTACGAGGCAACGTTTTACGCCTACCATACTGTTCTAAACGATAACTTATGAATAATAATGGAATTTCATTTTTCGAAAAATGGTTGAGAGATTGTTTATTGTTTGCATGTATATCTTTGAAATATGGCTGTTTAAAATTATCAACGCACACCATTAAAATAAAATCCCATTGATTTAAGTATCCTTTTAGCGGATGGTTCGAGCGGTTTTAAAGCAGAGTCTGGGCGATACCACCTCTACGTTGCCTATCAATGTCCCTGGGCTCACAGGACCCTAGTTGTCCGGAAGTTGAAAGGACTGGATGACATCGTCACGGTCGATGTAGCCCACTATCGCCGAACTGAAAAAGGATGGACATTTAACGAACAGGTTCGAATGTTTGTAATCTTAGTGGTTCTGATGTACATGTATTACATAATTATATAATTATATAATATCGGCAAAAGATTTTCCTCTTTGAAAGTTTATATATAAAGAAACTGTGCTTTAGTATAATACTGATAGTATAATTTGAAGTTCAAGTAGATGTAGTTGATTTTAGACAGGTTTAAATTTTATTTCACAAATGATGTTAAAATGCACATGCATTTTGGTAATTTATCTCGTTTTATCTCTAAGAAAGTTAACTCTTTGAAATCGCAAATTTTTAAACTCACGACTAAATTGTACCTATAAGCTTTTGACATTTGCAGTATCCAGACACTGTGAACAACTGCCACTGTGCAAGTGAAATATACCACATTGCAAATCCAGGTAATTTACAATAAGCATACAATTATTAAAAGCTTCTAAAAACACCTGAATTCAGTTTGTGCTTTAGAGTTTATTTGATATACTGGAGCGAAAACAAACTTACTAACCTAAAAGCTAATAACTTCATGCTTCCATCAACAACAATTGCTACTTGTCCTGTTCCTAAATATAAATATCTCGAAAGTTTTCCGGAAAAGTTTGATTGAAACCTTTCAAGTTTTTTTCCCGTAGAAAAGATTAACACCGTTGGTTATTGGTGGACAATACGTTTGAAATATTTAAGTGATTTGAAGCAGAATAAAAAATATGTTTTTTTTTTCTTTTTTTTCAGAATATCAAGGGAAGTATTCAGTACCAATTTTATGGGACAAACAAAAGAAAACGATTGTGAACAATGAATCCAGCGAGATAATTCGCATGCTGAACAGTGAGTTTAATGCCTTCTGTAAAACAGACGAACAGCGCAAACTGGATCTGTATCCTGATGGTCTGAAAGAGAAAATAAATGAACTCAACTCATGGATCTACCCGTAAGTAGGAATTTTCGTTTCTGTGCTTATGAATTTAATTCCGGTGGGTATGTTTTGAAAGTTTGATAAGGTTAGAACTATTAGACAAAATTGCTTCTCAATATGGTACCAACGCGATTTGACAATGACTACCAAACTTCGACCGAATATATTTGTCACTACCGAATTTCAAAAGATACAATGTAATTTGGTTTCTAAGTAGATTGATCTGTTCATATCAACCGTAAATCAGTATATAATGTGATTAAAATGATACTTTTCTGTATGGAATTGCAGAATCTGTAGGGAACATTTATTATCTCTATTATTTAGTGCTAAATCACCATTGGACGGTTTATCAGGTCCGTGAATTGATTATCAAATATATTTCAACCATAAAGGCCCGGTCACACCGCCCGAACGTTGCTGGAGCGTCCCTGGAGCGGTGAAAAAAATTCATCAACGCTCGTAACCGTTCACCACCGTTAAACATAAGTTGGCCCCCGTTAAAGCAACGCCGTACACGCTCGGCCACCGCTAATGTTTCTCCTGGGGCCCTCCTACCGCTCCGAAAGTTTTGAGCTGCACAAAATATTGCGAGCGGTGAGAAAGAGAAAATTTTCCGCCCCGGCAAAGTTCACCCCCGCTCCGCAAACGCCCAATCAAAGTTTGGCACCGCTAGACGAAAGTTCGTGGATCCGCTAGACCAACGCCGACTTCTTGAACGTGCACCACCGCTGCTTCGCCAGCGTTGCCAGGGCGATGATTAAACGTTGTAAAAAGCGCTTATAATCGTTTTACGAGCGGACACGGGGTTGTTGGAACGGTGTCGGGCGTTGAAGCAGCGAGCCACGGCGGCGATGAGCGCATTCGCAGAGCGTCGCTATACCAAACGCTCGCGTCACAGCTATACCAACGCTCGCTACCGCTAAACCAACGCAAGAGCAACGCTGGATTCAGCGGTGCACCGCTCAACCAACGCCCGTGTTTTCGAATTTTTAATTCCATTTTGTAAGCGGTGACGAGCGTTTGGTCCACCTCCCTACCGTTCAAGGAACGCTCCAGCAACGTTCGGGCGGTGTGACCGGGCCTTAAGATCGGTCAGCATTTTATTAATTAGCATTTACAACGTACATTTAAAAATTTGTCGCGCGGCTATGCTGCGTTAGACAGGTATTTATTAATATTCAAAAGGCAGTTTACGGGAAATGTTGCAATCGTTGCGATGTCCTCGTAATATGTTGCCATAAAGAAATTATTTATTTACTTATTTTTCTACAGGATGATCAATAACGGCGTTTACCGTTGTGGGTTTGCTCAAAGCCAGGAGGCTTATGATAAGGCTGTGAAAGAAGTATTTGAAGGTCTAGATAAGGTACATTACAGCTTTTTTTCTACATCTAAAAATTGTAACAACAAAATTAATTTTATACTCTCTCTCCTCTCTCTCTCTCTCTCTCTCTCTCTCTCTCTCAATTATTTTTCTCTCTAATTATTTTGTTTTTGTTGTTTGAGACACTACTGATATAATTTGCTTGCGTTCATAGTGACGTTCATAGTGACGTTATTTAACTGCTTCGTGTGTGAAAGAATAATGCAAAAAGCATGGCGCACAGTTCTTCTATACTGTTCACTTACAAAATACAAAGAAAGTCAGCATGTTTTGTTACTTTTCGAAAGCTGGAAGACACATTATGTTCCAATACGCTTAGGAGGGACAGCTTGGAAGTTTTTCTCTTATTTTGAAGATATTTCTATAGAGGAGATGTACAATAAATTATTAAGTTCATCATGTAACAATACCGTATCCGTCACTGAATAACATTTAAATCGTATCAAGCACATGAAGACTGTATTGGCATTCGGCAGTTGTCGCGTCAGTTGGGTATTCGTCAAAACTACACGGTAAAATCATATCACGTAATAATATGCAGTTTCCTTTCTTTTTCCAAACATCATCAGGTTGAGGGTATATTATCGAAGCAGCGGTACTTGACTGGTCCAAACCTGACAGAGGCTGATGTAAAACTCTTCACAACTTGTGTTAGATTTGACTGGGTGTATCATGGTCATTTTAAGGTGAGATCTCATTTTTGTAAGATCAAACACACTGCTAGTATGCTACTAATTTTTAAAATAAAAAAAATATTGATGACATGTACATACACATGCATACGAAACCAAACTGCCCCCATCCACGTGGCGAGTTATAGCAACAATTCTTAGATCTCAGCACTTCGTTGCAATTGAGCAGATTCAGAACCATTTAATAAACGTCTGCGTAAGTCAGGTTCTATTATTTTGTAACATGGAGTTAACATATGAGTAAGATCTGAGACTGGCTCCATACTTTTATTTCATTTAGTTACATATGTAGTGTATCTTGCCATGATATTTCAGATGAAGGTTTTTATATAGACATCGAACTGTTGGCTTTCTTGGCATCTGCCTCGTCATTATACAGTTTTCATGCCCACCTTATTAGATGAACATTTTTCTACTCACTGCTCAAGTTTGATCTGTCCTTTCCTCGTGTATCTCACCTCCTGAACTTATTTCTTGGCCATATAAATGTTGAAGGCTGACACCCATCCAGGAATCTGGATTTCAGACTCCTGGCCAATTTAGAGAGAACACTGTCATCAAGTTATATGCATAGGAATCTGTCACTTGTATTTTGTGTAATACCATAAATATGGTTTTCTATAAATAATATTTTAGATAATATTAAAAAAAATGTTTATATTTTTCAGTGCAATAAGAAGATGTTGAAAGAGTATCCCAACATCTGGGGCTACGCCCGAGATATATACCAGATCACGGGCGTAGCGGAGACTGTAAAGAAAGATATCATCAGACTGGGATACCTTGTATTTATTTTCTTTTCTTCTTGTCTCAGTGACATTTAAAATGTCAACTTTTTATATGAAGTGGTTGGGGCGCTTTGCACTAAAAAGACGGGTTTGCTCCCAGATAAAGGCAATATCATTTTAGATGCATTTTTTTGAAAAATTTCGACCTTATCTCTTTTTATACTTGCTTATCGAAATAATACTTTTTTTGTTCAGAACAGTATAGAATCTAATCTGCAAGAAAACTTTTGTTTGTTTTATTTTTCAAATAAAGAAAGAAACATTAGTTTGATTTAACCTTTTGTTTTTCATCTTACTGGTTGAAATGGAAACTAGTCGTTATTTCAGCCAGTCAGATGCTTAAAATTTTGGAATGGTCTCCAATCGCAGTTGTACATGTATCAGTTGTGTAAAACAATAGTATTTTAAGGTTTCTTCTATCCTCCTACGACCAAACTGCATACATACCTAGTTTTTAAATACACATATGCATAACACTAGTCTGTGTAATAATTTATTATTTCAAACAAGGATTTCATTAAGTTTGCTCTAAATTCCCCAGTAAGGAATGTATGACTTTTTCACTTCCGTGAGTTCCCGTTTCGGTTAAACTGTTTTACAATTTTCTTTCTTTCAGGGAGCAGAATCTAAGAACAATCCTTCAAAGATCATTTCTATCGGACCGGATTTAGATTTTATGGCCCCTCACGGACGAGAGCGACTAGGACTGTGAATTGAAAAAACTAACCCTTACATTGTGACTGAAGGTTATAAAGCTGAGTTTGGAAACCAGTCTCAAATCTCAAGCATCTGATTGGCTGAAATGGCGACCAGTCGCCATTTCAGCCAATCAGATGCTTGAGATTTGAGACTGGTTTCCATGCTCAGTTTTATAACCTTGGACATGTATCTATAAATTTTATAATATAGTTACAAATGTTCTATATATATTATATGGTCTTTGATTGTTTCACTTAATACGTATGGCCTATCTTAATAAAATGAATGCCTGTAAAAGCGTTTTCGTCTTTTCTACGTTGGCTTTGGCCTTCCCATGTTACATTTAAACAGATGGAATGGGGTTTTAAGGCTCTTTGTATGTGTTACAATAAATGTATTCAAAACAGCCCATTCATTGAACAGCGATTTTTTTCGATTTTGCAAATTCTAGTATAATCAGTCAATGTTGTAAAAAAAATTAAAATAACCATAATACGTACTCTTTTCTACTTTAAAAAATTAACTACTTTTAACACAACAAAATTACAATGAAATTGGCTAGTATTCGTGTACACATTAAGCATCATATGAATTTGATCTAGCATTATTTATCATTATTTAAAACAATGTATTGATTAGAATTTTCACGTGAATGAATAACTAGGTAATGAGGCATGCATTTTGGAAAAAACAAACCGTATTTGGTTTGTGTTTTGTCTTAATGATTACCTTGATGAGGTGATCGCTATTTACAGAATGGGCAGGGTAGACTGTTAATGCTAAATCAAAACAAACTTTTTTACTGTTTTAAATTTTATAAAGTTTTAAAATACATTCCAGCATAAATGATATGTGATGAAACTCATGTACAGAAGTATTGTTCAAAGTAGATCATTAAATTTGAGAATGTATTGAAATGTGTACAATGTGCGGTAATCTAAGCGTAGCGGAGGTATCCCAAAATTGCCGATTATTTGCGATATTGGGCACTCGGATAAGATAAAACGCAAAAAGTAGGTGATATATTATTCCGATGTAATACATTTTGTAATTCATATCTTCTGTTACCGTACATAAACAATGATACAATGGTTTGATTAACAGGTGGGTTATAGATTTTTTATGATTTAAATTGAATTGTTTGATACTGCACTGATTCATACCTTACGTCAAACATTTAAACATACATGTACATGTATCCTCTTTGAAAAGAAAGAAATTTAAAAGCTTTTCTTCTTTGCTAACCATTTTCTCCTGTTTATTTTTAATGACGTACAAGAATAAAAATTATAGTAAAATTGTATCCAGCTGAACAATTTTAAGTAAAATCGTATTTTAGTTATTAAATTTACCTTTATAGAAAATGCATTTTGGAAATTCCAACATTTAAAAATAGAATGCCGGTCATATAACAGTGTGCTAAATTAAAACGAATCGAATAGATCAACAGCAACTTTGATATAATAGTATTAAAATGTTATTAAGTGAAAAATCACATTTTTATTTACTTCATCAGTATTTTAACTAAAGTACAGATTGATGGTAAAATGAAAAGTACCCAAAGTTTGCTAAGCTAACCACGCTAATCTTGACCTTGTATTTTCACAGTATTTCATAAAGTAATACGATGAATACATGTACCAGTTTTGTAGGTACTCAATCATTACTTTTACTTGATAAACTTAATGTTTGTAACTGAATTTAAAGCAATGCGTAGAATGCCAATGAAAGATGTTTATTGTATGTAGACATCGATAGTTGTTCTTGTTTTAACAAACACTAATTTTACATACCCAATATCCCATCAAATTCAAAATAAACACCGTAAAACACTACACTTGTTAAATTATTTGACTATATTATGTAATCAATCATTAAACTATTAACTGGCATACAGTAGATGATATGTACAAAAATATTCTTGGTGCTAAGCAAACTTTGAGTAGTATAATTTCCTATCCGATGCGAGCTAAGTAGAAGTTGCATTGGTGATTGCACTCAATCCCACCATCATATTTTAGTTATTCACCCAGTGAAGTAAAAGCACATGCATCTCTGAAACAGGAGGCTATTTTTGTTTACAAACAGACGTGTCTTCCTGAAGTAGCACAGATAACAACATGGAAATGGACAAACAAATGTTGGTGAGTCAACACAATTCGAGAAATGAAAACGAAAGAAAGATGGGCCGAGCTGGAAAAATACGAAGGAGACTAAGGGACCCCTTTAACAAGCAAAAGGTCAAAATACTTAAATGTGAAATTAAAAAATTAAAAGAGGTAAGTTCCATAATAAATATATATATTAATTATTAACATGTATGTTAGCTATAAGAACTGCAACAAGGAATTTCTCAACAAGTGTTTTATAGAGATTTGATTTATATAATTCACAGCCAAAGTTTTATGAAGATTTGATATATAGACTAAAGGCAATATTAATTTCTGCACGATATTCTAAAAATACCTTTTAATTAAAAATTGAAGGATACAAACAGCATATCTTACAAGCGCTCTATGGATGCTCGATGATGAATCTATCTTTTTTGATTATGATCGCTTTGGTTACGTGTGTTTTTGCACGACAGGAGCAGAGGATTAGGAATTGATGAAGGTTGCAACATGTACGGAAATCATGCAAAACAACGTATCTGTGTCTTTATTTCTGAAATAAATCTGTTTCTTTTATTCCTGGCATCTTGCTCTTGCTGATATTACACCAGGTGCTCTGACCACATTAAGGTCATTGAGGACTTGATAATACCATTAGCTTATTATGTGTTATAAGCATGTGCATTTTTGCATAGACAATATTAGAGTTGATGGGCGTTTTGGTGCTAAACAACCAGGTTTGTTTATATGAGTTTCTGTTAAAATACGTGTCAGGTTGGTGTACCCTTGTTCTTGATTTATTATTTATTTGTTATTTATGGTGTCTTATTAAAATTAAATATTTTATAAAACCATGCTCTGTTTTCCTCTCTGCTGTCCTTGGCTGTGTGGGTGTGTTTTCGTAGTGTGGCTATTCCCGATATGCATGTTTCACGTTCAAGTTGATTGCTGATCAGACTTGAATAACTTGTATTTATGAAAAACTTCCAACATAAAATACAGGAGAGGGAGAAGAACTCTTTACGTTACATGGCTATCATTTCCGCACGACAACTTATGAAATGTTGAGAATATTCCAGTATTAACCTTGTTTTTTGTAAACACTAATAAATATTAATAGCATGCATATACAAATAAACCATTTAAATGTATAATTCAGTAATATCATGTAGTTTGATTAAAATGAACAATGTATCAGAACTCTGCATTATGTTGAGGGATGAAGGAAGAAAATTATATTCTCTTTCAATAAAATGACGAAAAACAGTAAGAAAAATCCATTCAACTGATATAGATGTCTGCTAAAATATCTATATAGAAGTCTGCTAAAATATCTAAGTTAAATTAAAGAAATTCCGTAGTTCAACAATTATACTATGTATATATTATATATATGTGAATATCATTGATAGAAAATGTTTTAGTACTGTACTTTACTTTATTTGTGTTTAACTTTTTAAGGAACAAAAGAAGACTGTGCAAGCATTGCACATTTTATTGGAACGTAAAATAGACATCTTTCCACTACGTGTAGACACACTGCAAATCGATTGTACCAATGTTATCGGAGAAGATACATCTAACATACAGGAAAATCTTGAGTTCCTTACCGAAAAAGCAGGCAAACTAGTGGATAAACTAATAAATGATAAAGAAAATTTGACAGCTGAAATAAAGAAACTTCAAAACACTGTGGATCGCTGTGAAGTAAGTGTAATGAAACTATATAATTTTGTTTTGCTTGAATTAACCTAATTTTGCAATTTTATCACAATATTTTTAGAAAAAAAGCGTGAGTGTTAAGGACAAAAATCCGTTTTGAACGTAATAGTTATTGATGAAAAAGGTATACTTTACCTATAGTCTTATTTAAGTGCTGGCGCTTTGATAATAAAGCTTTGGCTTGCCATCTTTGCTGTTCAGTTGTACTGAAACTGAAAGTATGGTAACTTGATTAATTACCTTGACTTAAGTTGATTGTTCATGTAATTGGAATTCGGTCTGTATCCAAACAATAACGATAAGAATGCACAACGTAGAATGACGTAATTATGCCGTTGCATATAATACAGACAATTGTAGAGAATCGGAACCAGAAAACCACTTTATGTGATGTGGATTTACTGATCTACTCAGCTGTGCCAATCTTGTGAAAATACGCTGTATTATGGTAAACGCATCCATGGGTATATAATAAATACATAATTATATTGTTGTTCCAAAGGCAAAAATAGGCGAAACGAAAGACATCCTCAGCCATTTCCAGTCGCGCTTCACCGAACGCGATGAAAGATACTTGCAATCCTTGGACAACATGAGAGTTCTTTTGGAAGAAATACAAAATGACAAACCAGATGATAAGGTATGCACTGATGGTACAGACGAAATAAGGAAAGGCAACATCCAAAAGGAAGAATACGAGTTTCTTCCGTTACATGCGAAACATTTAGTGTCAAGACTAGTCAGTCTTTTTGGTAAGTAAAAAGTTCTCGTTAATTGTTAACGTTTTGTAATAGGTTTAAATTTATTCATTGAGTTTCTTATAGATATATTAATTAAAGTTTCGATATTGAGGATCTGAATTAATTTATCTTAACGCTCCGAAACGCCGAATCAAAATACCACTCTCAAAATCTGCGATATAACTGAATAATATCAACGTCTTACAAGTATCCTGGTTTTGATAGATATCATGACATTCTTCTGATTGTGCATGTATAAGCTGCGAAAAAATCAATTCGGGGACTTTATATGAGGTGTGATCTTTTGTGCTAACCGTTTATTTCCTCGATCGTGAGAATATCTTTTCTACGATAAATAAGGGAGGCGGACTTAACACCTTCAATAAGGAAGGACCTTCAATGAAATTTACACAAAAATTGAGTTAGAAGGAGAAGTAGTTTAAATGATGATCACAGTTTGTGTAATTGAAATGCATGGATAAAATAGGCTTATAATGGTTTAAGACCTATGAATATTAACAGTCGTAAAAACTCAAGGACATTCCAACCTTAACTCTAGAAAGTATTTATTGCACAGGAAATGATAGTTTACTGATATTGAGACGAACACTGAATGCTTCCGCCGTGGACGATGAAGAAGATGTTAACATGCTCGCCGAACCATTGAATAAAACAACATGTACGGAAGTATTATTGGATTGGATGAACAGATCAGCGTCTCATGACGGAAGGACATTGTTTTCACTGATACAAGCCAGGCGTAGAAAGGGTAAATCAGTAACTTATCCACAACGTCGTTTGAGGTGGATCGAAAATGTACGGTTTATTTGTGTAAATATTGAGATGCGCTCAACCCGGGTAAGGCGGCTGGGATACTTATATGTGAATTTCCATGACTGAGATTTAGCAGGCTCAATTCAAAACAAGCCTTCAAAATTTTTATATCTGTGCCTTTAAAAGATCCCTTTGAATTAGTTTATTTCATATATATGTTTGTTTATTTTAGAGGGGTATACGCTTTATCTTTAAAATCTATGCTAATAAACGTTCGGCCAATTTATGGAATTTTATTAAAAGTTTGTACTGGTCAATTATCTCTGTAAAAAGTAAAGAAAAATCGGTTTTTGTTTCAATGGTAAACGAAAATGTTAAAACTCCAAAAACAATTTCCGGTATTGAAAATTAATATGCGAATAAGATATATTTTCCTTCATTTTGCGAATTAAATATGCAATTCGTTTATATTTTTACCACAGACTGCTTGGTTATTTCCAAAGCTGACCATCCACTGACAGAACCGACAATATCGTTCGACCATGAAGTCATTTTGGGCAGCATGAGCTCTCATTCTTCGGACGATTCATTTCGGCAACACATAATTGCCAAAGAACCATTTGACAAAGAGTGTTACTTCAGCAATACGTCTCTAGAAAAGGAAAGGTTACAGTTCACTAATAAGTATGCAGATGTGGTCAGTGTATGATAATGACCAATTTTTTTACTGATATCAGTACTGAATGGCCGCCACATTGCTCAAATCTTCTTGTGACTGTTGTAAGAGATTGGTTTAAATTGCTTGTGTAATCATTACTTTCATACTGGTGAACATGAAAAAGATTAAACTTGTATAATTGAACAACAACGTGTTCAGGATTAAGTGTTTGTAATACAACTTTTTAGAAGTTTTATCAGAACAATTATTTACATATGAACATTGTTTCATAAACATTACCTAAAACGGGTCTAGTATACATGCATTCCTGTTTATATGCAATACAAATATCTGTTAAAATTATAACTGTTACATATTTTGTGCCTCTGAGAGCTATATATAATAGTGTTTGATTGTTCCGAGGCTTTTTTGTTTCTTTTTCTTGCTGTTTAATGTAATTGTGATGCTTTTATTTTATTTGTGGGTAAACATGATATACTCACTGTTTTATTGATAAAAAACTTAAAGACTTTTTAATAATTTTAGCTATGGTTGTTCTTTATAAAACACTACGATTGTTTTGTGCTGAGTACTTTCAGTTTTCCGTGTACTTGAATGCATACATAAAACATGTATAAACATATGTACAATAATTAAAATAAATGGTGATAATTAATAAACAGATACTGATGCCACAATCTCACTAAAGTCAGATCTTACACAATGTTAGATCTGATGACGGCATGCAGACACCGTACATAAGCTTTCCCCCCGATTACTATTGTCAAAGGGTTAGTGATACAAACACGTTTTAGTTACTTGTCAGATCCCGATAGCGTGGCGGTTTTCAGGAGATGGTTTTAATCAGATTGCTGATGCCCTTATGATATGGTAAATGTAGTGCTCAACGACCTGTGTTATATACATGTACGCCCATTTCTGGAGTAAACGTTGCAAACTTCACCAAGATAACTTGCAATTGCTTGATCATATAAGATCTTGCTGGGGTAAGTGTGAGGTTGGCGCACCCTAGAACCTAGTTTAAACAAATGGTAAATTGTTTGCCACTGACCGTGACGGTAACCCTTCCGATTCCCTTATTTTCAATAACTGTTTGTCTCTTTATTGAAATTTATCATTTTATAAACCCTTACTTCATTTTTCTCTATGCTTTTTTTTGCTATGAAAGGAGAATGGCTATGTTTTCTGAGAAAAGCTATTCTTTATTCACATTTTCATCATATATTTTGTATAAATGCGACGTAATATTCTAGCGGCTCTAGAAATTATTAATGTCGGCCAATGAATACGATTAGGGTGTTTAGTTCTCAAGTGTAAGGACGAAAAGCACAGCCAACATGCATACACACATTAAAGAAATCTTCCTTTAGCTGTTAGCTCAGTATGCCCAAATCAGGAGATTCGTGTAAATTATTATTTAAATAGAACCATCCATTTCTACGGGTTATATTAATGTATAGACGAAGATAGGAATGGGAAACACAGTTAGTTCTAACTGCTAAGAAACAACTTTTCTTAACGTAACTCAAATTTTATATAAAGTTACATTAATAATGATTATTTGTGCAAAGTTTTATTGAAATTCATTTTGCAGAAAGTTTGATAATTTTTTGTTACCGAAATTAATTTGTTTTCAAACAATTACCAGGTTGAGGACATATTGTCGAAGCAGCGTTAACTGATTTGCCCAAACCTGACAGAGGCTGATGTCAAACTCTTCACAACTTGTGTTAGATTCGACTGGGTATAATCATCGTCATTTTAAGGTAAGAAGTAATTTCTGTATTTCAAAGGTATTGTTAATCATGCCATTTTAGAAATCCGTCACACTACGCCTACGCCTACATACCATGTAATTGGTTGCTCACGATATCATTATGCCGTTCATATTTATCAATGGGTTGCTTTAAAGTTCTCGTTTAGTATGTATTTTAAAAAAATCATTCAACAAGTCGAACCAATATTTGAACTAAATGTGGGATTTGAAATTACCTGCGTTTATTTTTAAAGTATTATTTTTAGATTTTCTATGTCACCCATGATGTATTTTTATCCACCCGTAACAATCTAACACGACTGTATACAATATTATGTATGGAAAGCAGTTTTTGTCAAATCTGCTGAATTTGTTCGATTGGCACGCCTTTATTCAAATTTGAACCGGTTAATTGGTTGTTAATAAACAAAACGTATGAGGTCATATTGGGTTCATTTATTTTCATAAATTGACAATGAAGTAAGATCAAAATGTATCTCTTGTAAATTTATTGTGGTGGAGTTTACGGACAAACAAACTTTAAAATATGTTTCAGTCTCAATTTTAGTAACGATCAAAATTCATTAATCAGTTTTAAACTTCCTGAATCCAAAATAGCAACGCACTGATCGTTTATATCCGTGCAATTTTTTTTATAAGCATTCGTGCTTTCACACTAAGTTTGTTCAAACATATGAATACAATATTATTACAATTGATCAATGCGTTTTGAACAGGGGAGCATCAAGGGAAAAGGTAAACAAAGAAAATTTAAGAAATAATTGATATTTGATTATGTTCATTTGGGTATGAAGAACATTTGGCCTGTTTGAAGTGTGACGCGTAGAGGGCTTCGCGCTTGTATACCTTTAACAATCCAAATGTTTTTCAAACACAGGTGAAGAGTAACACAATCAATTATAATGTCAATACTTATATTTACACACATAAATATTCCCAATTTTACCGAATTTGCGATATACGGCTTATTTGAATGGCTGTTGAGATAGCCACGTTTACTTTAAAGCGTTGCCTCTTTGCATCCATGGGTGCTCGTCGACGTCAAAGTAATACTGTACCTCACACTGCTCACTGCCAGAACTTATAGTTCTTAATATAAATAAGGCTTCAAGTTTAGCTGTAAATATTACATAAAAAATTGAGTAAAGAAATGACATAAAAAATTACAACAGGACATATTTAGGGTATGGAGTTGTTCATCTCAATATTACATGGTCATATTCCAACAAAAACAACATGTTCCTTCTGGAGTCTAAACAAACGCTAAAAGTCAATACTTACTTTTATTAGGTTAAATTCGAAATGTCAATTGAGGACACACCTGTTCAAAACGTTACCATCCATCGAAGCTTCTTTTTGTAAAAAATTTTGTTTATGGTTCATGAACACGGGATATCCATGTATATAACATTTTCAAAAATATCAATGATTACGTACTAAAGCGATTTTTTTTAAATCTGACTCATGACAAAATAATGCAAACGTTGTTCCTATTTGATTATGGATGTTGAGCTTGGTGCAAAACAAGTCAGTCTTATGTAACCAGATTAACGCGATTGCAAAAGTGAGCAGTTAGGATTATATTAAGTACATTGTAAACATATGTGCACGCCAACATCTGAAATCTGTAAAGAATTAAACTGTTTATTTTTTTCGAAGCAGATATAAATACCATGTTTGTATATTGGTTTAAAACATTTTGAACAAACTTGCGCCCTTTCCACTATTTTATCCTTTTCCACTAATTCCAGCTACAATATTCGATCAGCCCAAAAGTATAATACTATAATTAACAGACCAAACTCAAATTCTCTTAAACTAACCTTCAGTTACTTCGGAATTGGATACATATTTTACTACAAGATTGTGAATGAAATAAAGGTCAGTTAAGGATTAATGAAAATAATTAAAAAAAATTATTAGCAGACTGTTATTGTTTTATCTGTTGTTATTATTCAATAATGTTATATATTAATTTTACAATTACTGGCGAGTGTCATACATGTTATATCCAAGAGGAAGTCAGCTTTTTTTTGCGAACCTGAAAATATCTATCATTTTATTTCAATTTATTCCAGTTGTGTGTGGTCTTTTTTAAGAAAACACCCAAATATCAAAAAGAAATCCTACTTCACATTGTGAGTTGTTTTACGCAGAAAAAATAACTTTGGAAAAAAAAACAACAATAAACCCCATTTTAGCTGAAATACCTTCATGGCCTTATATTTGATGATTTTTTAAAATTATACTAAATTATACGGTTTACAAAATACCCACAGATGAAAAATGAAAATAAAACTCAAATCTTTTACTTTGCAAAAACATGTTTAACAAAATTGCTCTGTGCTAGTATTCTCGTCACTAGGTTGACTCATAAGCATATCCATGAATTGCAGTCCAAAATCATTGCCTGATGGTGGCCAGTGTAGCTCCTTGCCAAGATCAATGCAATTGACAGGTTTCTTTGCTTATTTGTTCTTGTTTGTTTTTGTTTGTTTTAGGCATGAATTGACAATTAAGGTTAAAACGGCACACCATAGAATAGGAATTGTTAAGACTTTAAGACGGAAAAAAGTAAAACTGTAAGTAGTGAACACATCTACTTTTTATGTGTTCCGTTACTGTAAATACATTGGTAAATTATTAAATAACGTTAATCATTGTTTTGAAATTTATTTCCATTTTTAAAATGTTGCCTTTTAAACTCGAAAAATGGAAAAATGGATACAAATGGATTAAACTGTAAATTTTGTGAGTTTTTGTGAGAATTCTCTTTTGTTTGTAACATGTTGCTAGCAGAACAAAGAAAAACAATACAAACACCTAATACGGGTGTGTTAAAAACAACTTACGGTAACTTTAATAAACGTAGTTTAGAAAAAAAGAAACAAATTTGGAATTTCAATTTAAAAATAGAACTACATTGTAAATGCTTATACATGTAAGACGAAGAAATAAAGCGGGTTTTCTTTCTTAAGATAAAAACACGTTTTCATCTTTTTAGGCTCAGACCCGATGTGCGACTGTCCTTCAAGTGGCGAAAAATTCTAATGGTAAGGTAAAATTGAAATTTTAGCAGGTGAAAACCTAATACTCGTTAAAGTAATGTTAGCTAATTTTTTTGGTCGCATACCTTGGGTTATTGCATGTAGTTTTATTTGTTAAGGGAGAATGTAGCAGTGATTGTATAAGTTAACCTTTTAGATGCGCTAGACTGTAGCATGTGAGTGATTACTTCAGATTCTAAGATACTTAAACTTCAGTCTATATTAACGTTCTGTATTGTTTTCTCTAAACAAAACACAGGATATACAGGGTAAGTAGATATTCATTAAATTTAATGTATTTGCCAGCCGTGACTCCAAAGAAATAATTCCAGAAGAGCCTTATTAAATCTCACCAATATTACAATATCAAAGATATAGTAAAATATGCCTGTCTAGCAAAATACTCTCATATGATAAACTACATGATTTTATATTTATAATCGTTTTGAAGCGTATCATCTGAATATAGTTTTTTTCTTACATTGTATTACATGTAAGGAAACTATGAAGCCAAAAAACGAAACTTTAGAGCATACATAGTCACAATCGACCAGAAATTAAGCGCTATAAACCATATTAAATGATCAAGTGTGTTTTATTAGAAATGGCAGCCGTGTTTCAAGACAACCCAAATACACTGGAAGCTGATAAACAAGAATTGATTGTTAAAAATAATTCGACCAAACGAAAAAAGAGATCGAAAGGCCGAGCTGCAAAAATAAGAAATAGACTTAGAGATCCTTTTAACAAACAGAAGGTCAAACAACTTAAAGGTGAAATTGAAATATTAAAGACGGTAAGAAATAGCATTATCAACTCTTCAAAATATTGTTATTATTTTGTTTTTAATAGATGAAAAAGGAATTTTGAAAGCCACCAAACACGACAGTTATGAAAACATTGCACACACATATTGATTAAGCCTGTTATGGGTACATGTCAAGGGCTGAACGGAAAACTGTCGTAACTCACATTTTTTTCAAAAATCATATTTTTGCATTTTTGACATTTTTTACCACTAATACATATGTACAAAAAATCTTAGCACCATATTCTTATATTAAGTCACATAAATATGATAGTTGCAAAAAAGTCGTATCTCAATCCCTATATTTAAGAAATGGAAAACTGTCGTAACTTGAGTTACATACAGTTTTCCATAATGAGAGTTCATATTACATACAATGATCTTAATGGAAAACTGTCGTATCTTAGATCATGGACTAATTTCATGAACAACTGATGATGTCACCATTGTGATATCATGATATCTGGAACTGTTCAACCTTCACAGTACAGAGTACTGAATACAATATTTTTTCTGAGGGTTGAAGATGAAAAGTTTAGCAAACTTGTCTGAGAGTAACACTTAACCGAGGTTATGACTACAACAATTATGTAATTTTAATTTCTCCGCATTGTAACTTAGATAACTAAATACACCAGTTTCACTTCTTTTTATGGTTTTGGCATTCAAATACATAGTGTGTTCATAAACTAATGACATTTAATTGAGGTAGGGGTAAAACTGAATGTCAAATAATCTTGTCTCCCCGTACATTCAATCAGTGCTGTTATTAGTTACGTCCTTTGAAGGTCGTTGAGCAGGCTACTTATGTACTAGGTTAATAGTAGTAATAAAATTTCTTTTTGTTTTAATATTTCTGCCACTTTAAAGATGGGTGGTTTCAATATCCCAGCCAACACAGTTTTGGATATTGTTCAATCACCCCAAGGATATATTTCCTGCTTTTTAAATTTTGCCTTTGGGATCCCCTGTCAAAATTCCATTCTGTTTAGTTCCGCACATTGTTTTTTTTTGTTTAGGGCAAGCCCATTCTTTTATCTGGGGACCATACGCCGCTGAACTTGGAATGGTAGTAATCTGAAAATACCGCATTGAAGTTTCCATCACATGCATTCCATCGTTTGGGATGAATCAAAATTGTACTGTTTATTGATGTAAATATTGTGTTGCGCTCAACCCTGGGCTAGGTGGCGTGGGCAGTAATATGCATTTCCATTACTGTCCATGAACAGGCTCAATCAAACCGACTATTTTCATATTTTGTCATGTTTGGTGGTTTTCAAAGTTTCCTTTTCATCTATTTTAATAGCTTTTGTGAGGAGGATAGACTGAAACCAGTCTAAAATGCAACAACATCTTTTACCTAACTGTTTCAAGCTATAGCATCAACCAAATCAAACAAAATTGACAAAAATTATTAAAAAACTTTGTTTAAATAAGAATACAGTGGTTCACGTCCAAATGAAACATATCCGCAACAGGCGTTTTGTGCCTTTTGTTTTTACCCTTTCCTTGATCAAAATTATGGTTTTCAAAGGAATGTTGGAAGTTTAATGGTAATTTTATAAGAAAAGAGAAAGTGAGATATTGTGTTATGTGCTAAGTTTGAAGATGATACTCCAATTTCACACTGAGATATTTTGGGGGTTATCAAGGCTGTTTCCTCTTTCCTAAAAGTGTATTTTCTCCAAAATCATAATATTTCCCAATTCTTTTTCTTTTTTTTTCTTCTGATTAAATTAATTTTCTGAAGACATATTTTTGTGGATTCAACCAACAGAAGATCATTGCCTTGAATCGTTGCATTTTTACCACTGTACATAAATAATGGCAAGAGCTGAAGTTTTTGTAAAAGCAAAGTAACCAAAATTTGAAAAGATACCTTACTATCCCAGTTTTGAAAATTGCACATATTTTCCCAATTGAAAAGACACATGCAAAATAACTTAAAGGTGTTTTTCTTAAAGTACACTATATGGACAGAAATTGGGATGAGAGTTTGCAGTGCAAACTTTTCCCATTTATTGCTTCATTAAGTGTTCTTTAAGTCATTAACACATGCCCAATTATGTCATTCCAGATAGCTTAAAACCTACCATAGAACCTACCTATTTATATCTGTCTGAGGTTTATTTCATTTTGAGTAGATGTATTTTTTCATTTATCTATATTGCGACAAGAATTTTTGGCTCTGTGGCACAGACCAACATTTTTATATCAGTTGGTTTAGTCATTTTGTATCTCTGAGGTTTTTATAAAATTATCTTCGAATATAATTATGTTTATGATCTTTATTAAATAATATATAAAGTTTACAATTAAATTGCTTTTGTGATTTGACCATGATCCCAAACTTTTAGTACATTTGGCTCATCTGTCAATCAACACAGTTGTTACCTAATATTAACACAAAAGGAAAAGGAAATTAAATTTTGCCATAATTAATCAGACTTCTCTGTTAGATTACTCCATGGATATGCCTTTCATCACATGAGCAAAAAGTGAAGATCTGGATCCACACCATTTGCTTCTTGGTCAGAAATAACCTAATGATTATAAAAGTGAACATTTTAGATCCAAATAAGGCAGCACAGATGTGCCGGCTGATATGGAGCTCTACACTGTTAGCCCATCACACCCAGCAATGAAAGGTACAACCATGGAATAAAGGGTTGAGGGCTCCCTGCTTTCAGCTAAACACCCATTGATTTTGCCAAAAAAGGGGTTAGTTTTCCATTGCAATACAAATTCTGTCGCAGTCATCGTATCAATAACAAAATCCATTAAATACTGGAAAAAAAGCAATTTTTGCGAATAAAATTAAAAACAAAATGTACAAAAATAGCAGTAAATTGTCTTTCAGTGAAACCATACTCATCAAAGTTTTGCCTTATAGGTCATATTTATATCTGCTGTTTGAAAAGAAAAAACTAGTTTGTTATTCTAGTCAAAATTAATTTCTGATATGAAACTTATCTGAATTTCTTTTCTCCTTCGAAAATATTCATTAATGGTTGAAAGTAAAAGACATTTTGCATTAGTTTCCAAAAATTTACTAAGACTTTCACAAACTTCATGTTAATCTATGGAAGTCAAAATGCAAAACAAGTATACAGTTGAATTTTTAAATACCTACAGTTGAATCTGCCTTAGAAGACACCTGTATTCAGCAGCCATCTGTCATAAACTGACATCTTGTTATAATTTTTACCCGTCTTAAACAGCCACTCGAGTTAAACAGTCACTTTTCGTCACTCCCTTAGGTGGCTGCTTAATGCAAGTTTGATTGTATATAAAAAGAATACTATCAAATGTTAAACATTTGATAATACAAGAATTTTGCAAATAATAAATCCAGTATACTGCTTATAAATCAACAGTCTGCATTGAAGTTAATTTCCCTTAGTCGAAAACTGATCAACATGCATCAAAATATACATTTTATGACCTGAGGCATTAAAGGAAGTGAATAAAATACAATGGATACCAAAAAAGGTCCAAAGAAGGTATTAACATCACTTGTAATGTCAAAAGATGATAAGCTGTTTTGAGTTACGACAGTTTTCCATTAATTTTAGTATCAGTATTTCAAACATTTCAGATGTAAAACTGTCGTAAGTCAAAAATTGTTTAATATTATCTCAAATAATTTTTTTTTCAAAACATTAGATTTTATTATAGTAAAATATTGATATTTTTAGCCTATTTGTTTAATAAAAACTTAAGAAAAATATTCAAGTAACAAAATATACAGTTTTTTGCTTCTCCTGTAAACTTTTGAAAAAGTGAGTTACGACAGTTTTCCGTTCAGCCCTCGATGTAGTAATGGACGTGCATAGAACAGCCCACGCCCCCACCCCGGTACGCAATTCGGTACACCAGTAGACAGTACCAATTTTTATTCATCCTTAACGATATTCTGCATATGACGCTGAACATAGAACCTTAAATGCCGTATTTTCTGATTAATACCATCCCATGATCAGCGGCGTATGGTACCCAGATAAAAGTTTCGATTTGCCTTAAACGAAAAAAAACAACAATTGCGGAACTGAACAGAAAAGAATGATAGAGGATCTCAGAATATAAATCATGCGAATTGTAATGCGCCAATTGGAGGAGGAATAGATGTAGGATATGTCGTTATTTAAAATGAACTATTGAAAAACAATTAACGAAAAGTACATAATTATATTTAGAACTTGTTTAATTAACTTTATTCCATCTCATAATGACAGTTCACGGACGTTCCTTAAAACGTTTTCACAAATTAGTATCATTAATTTTAAATTATATCTTAAAAGTTTTGCCTACTGTTTATTAAATTATTCTTGGCTTTCAAATGCAGGACAAAATAAGGTGTGTGCAAGCACTGCGTGTCTTGTTGGCAGTTAATGTTGACACATCTCCGATACACGTAGGCACATTGCAAATCGATTGCAAAAATGTTATCGAAAAGGACACATCGAACATTGAGGAAAGTCTGGAGTACCTTACCAACGAAGCAGTACATCTTGTAGATACACTAACGAGTGACAACGAAAACCTGACAGCTGAAATAAAGAAACTGCAAATCAGCTCCGCCCGCTGCGAGGTATGCACTGATGATGATATAGATTATTGATTTGAACCGCAACATCGCAAAATGTGTTTTCAGTGGTATATATATTTTTGGTATTATTTGATTATTCAAACTGGTTTGCGTCATATCGAGAAAAAGCTTTAACTACGCGAAGAAAAATATTCGCGTGGTGCTGTGCATTTGTATCGTTGTTTCTTAAAATATGTAGGTCACCAAAGCTCACACAATTCTCGTAAAAGTTTCTGAAATAAATACATTTGTTATGTAGTATATACCCATGGAGGATTTTAGCATAGTGCAGCGTTAATCTGCAAGATTGATGCAAATCGTCAGATTAATAATTCCGTATCGGACAAAATCGTTTTCCGATTCTGTATTTTGCAGCTTTCCGTGTTCGAAGTGAAGTCATACTATGTTGTCGTTACTGTCCGGCACACACGAACTCCAAAATAGGAAATTTCCATCTCTGTTCTATAACTGTTACGATATTTTTACGCCATTTATAAATTGTCTACGTCCATAATACATTTACTATCGCGTTACTATTTTTTCTATTACTGTGTATACCGCGCTGTTGACTAAAGTTTGTCGTTAAGTTTATTAAAATTTGTTTTAAGCGAAAAGAATATATAATAAAAGAAACATTATGATAATGTAGTCTGTAGGTTCGTATTATTTCTCGTTGCGTATGAAATCCACATGACGCTCGACCTTCGGTCTCGCGAGATATTGTTTACATAAAACGAACAATACGAACCTACAGACTGCTTACTGTTATAATATTCCATATGTATTAAATGATTATCCTTGTTTTCCATGAAATACACATTCACAAAAAGCATGTCAGAACCTTAACTGTACAAACTGATTTTACTTAAGATACCGTTGCCGGATATATACAAACTGTTCATTCCATTTTATTTTATAGGAAAAATTAGATGAAACCAAGGACATACTCAGTAACTTCCAGTATTTCATTAGCGAACGAGATGAACAGTATTATCAATACATGGAAGACATGGTGATGCTGTTAGCAGATATACAAAATGACAAACCTGACGATAAAGTATGCGTTGATGGTGTTGATGATATAAGGATAGGCAATATCCAGGAGGAGGAATATGAATGTCTTCCAGTGTATGCGAAGCATTTAGTGTTGAGACTTGTGAATCGTTTTGGTAAGTTGTTTAAAATTTAAATAAACCGTTTGTGATTGCCAGAATGTATACTTTAACGAAAATGTTGACTTATCATGATATATTTCCATTGCAATGGCCAAATGTAAAACAAAGTATTGTGGCAATAGAATCTTAAATCAAGCTTTTGGCAAATATTTATGTTAGTTCTTTTCCTACTACGACTTAAATACGGATAAAATAGCAAGAAATTCAATATCTAAGAAAGAGCAGCTTCAAGCCGCTAAACCATGACACGAATTACTGAAATAATGATACACGTGGATTAGGTAAAACTCGAAAATGACTAGCTTTCTTCCATAAGCTGATCAGAAATCTCAGGATTTTGAAATTTGTACATGTGCTTTTCGGGCAATGCCCTCTTGACTCAGATACCAAAGAAAATTAGAAAAATATAGGTGTTCACAGTTCAGCCGTTCGCATTAACTAGAATCACGTCTAATTGGTCGGTCCAAAAGCGATAACGCGTAAACTGTGAGCAGAACATAAGTATTTCATGAACATTTGATAAGTTAACTTTAGGAATAAACGCTTAAAATATCGTCCAGTTTAAGGTTATGCACACTGGGCCCATTAATGTTTATTTCGTTTTTAAAACTGCAGACATTACATTTTTTCAGGGCATTGTGGTTTGCGGGCATTGGAACAAACATTAAATGCCTCTGCTTCGTTGGATAAAGAAGATAAATCGAATGATTCTGGCAATACGAGTGATAAGCCATTGACTAAAGCGACGTGCACGAAACTATTACTGGATTGGATTAACACATCAGCGTCTCATGACGGAAAAACCTTGTTTTCGCTGATACAAGAAAGGCATAAACTAAGTATGTTTTATTGACCAATTTGAAAATTTCTGAAATAATTACTGTATGTTTGTATGTTTTTATTTATATGCATGTGCGTAACGGCCTCATACAAGCAATGACAGAAAACGGCTTCAAAATAAAAATGGCGTGATTTTGAAGATTATGTAGTAGAATGGGTTTTATCCAGTAACCGCGCCTTCATTTCTCCAGTCTTTGCTTAATATCATGCGGTTAAACTTTCGTGCATTTTCAGGCACATGTTGCTCGACCATTTCTCAAGCGGAATATAAAGGGAAATCTGTGAATGTTGAAAGACCTCTCTCTTGTTGCTCCGAGGATTCGTTTCGGCGAAACATCATTGCCAAAGAGCCATTTGACAAGGAGTGTTACTTCAGCAACACATCTCTTGAGAAAGAAAGATTGCAACTCGTTAATAGATACGCCGATGTGGTCCATGTATAATGAATATTAACAAAACTATTAGTTATAATAATTACTAAATTGACTCGCACAAGGGAATGTGCTTGACTTTTGAAATGTTGCGAATAACGTAATGTGTTGATGAAATGTGAATGATACATGTACCTATCCATGCTTATCGAGGAGGCACAGGTTAAATGACTCACCAGCCTTACATTCATTCTTTTTCAAATATTTTCGTGAAAATATTCAATTGAAGTGAGTAACACGTATATGGAGTGATGTGTGAAATTGTGAGGGAGGCGAAAGGGTATAACTGCCTATGCCACGTTCACGCTTTCTGTACATAAAACGATTCAATTTCAAAAAATCTAATTTAAAATTATAATTTATTTATGAGTCATTAACAGTTCATATACGAAATTACTAACTCTTAAACTAATATATCTTACTGAAATTATTAACCCTCAGATAACAAGTTCTTTTATTGATTTAGCTAGCAGCTGCAGTCTATTGGATGATTTTAAATGCATTTGTTTTGTGGTATATCCCTTAAAGAAGGTAGATACCCAAAAGGGAAAACTGTTGGTGCTCTAAGATGTACATGTTTTTGTTTTAAATGGACAATTGTTGTGTCCTATACATCCTTTTAGGGTATCATGCATTTTTATATAAAACTGAACCAGTCATTTGATATTACATAGTGTTTTCTTTCTATTTTTTGAAACCACTTTACTCTCCATTCAATGTTTCCAATCTTGTGAGTAAACCTGTAATCACGTTACAATTCTTCATTGAATTGATCTCACCGAATTTTTCATTTATCCAGGTGCTTATGTTTCCTGTTGACTGGTGTCAAATTTTCGTTTGTTTTTTTTTCAGTCCGTGTGCGAGTATGAGTGTATGCATGTGTGCATGTGTGTGTGAAATAGCGTGTGTGAAATAGTTAGAAAGTGCATATGTTAAATAAAGATATCATATCCTGCCATGTATGTTGTTTACTGGATATTTGTTTAATTAGTGGTACTATTTTATATTTGTTTGCAAATGTGTATTCAGTGCTTAAACGGGTTTATAATACATTTAATATTTTACAAATATGTTTAATATAAAAAGCTATGAAAATTGTTAAATATTAGACATAACAAGTCGAGACTTTTAAATGAACGTTAAACAATGGAAAGTCTGAATATGTTTAGTGTTTTTGTGACTGTTTGATGATTAATTGGTTTTCGTTTATTTATGGAAAACAAATAACGATCTTTAGCTGTAAAATCAGGTTTCTTAGCAATATTTTTGCCTGTTTCACATACAATTTAGATCGCTGATTTCGGTAATTTACTTAGAAGAATTCTATTAATGGCTGACAGAAATTAAACCCATTATTTTTGGGGAAAAACCATTGCCTAGTAAACATTTAACATGTTAAAAGATCGTCAAGACTTGTTCTTTATATAATGTTGTAACAGTTGTTAGTTTTTCGTTGTTTCTTTTTGTATTTTTAATTCATTATGCTATACCCGGACATATAACGGTATAAAACTATAAGTAGAACCACATTATTTAAATTACTTTTAACCAAAATATTATAAGGAACTTATAACTGAGTCCTAGATTGTTTATGTCTGACTGTGTAGAGAGGCTGTGATTAATAATCTGGTATGTACATGAAATGTACATTGTACTCAATATCTTCCATGGCCAAAATGGTTTTTGTCATGCTCATGAAAATTAAGCCATGATATAAATATAGTATTCTTATTTTATACTGGTCTTTTCATTTTTGGTTCGGAGGAAGCAGTGTATGGAAATTTTTCATCGCGAGTGTTGAACTTCGAGAGCATTTATTACTTCTCATGTCATATAATAGGAAATAATTAATATCTTCTCATCCATCCAACCAGAAAAATCGTGTCAGTTAACGCAGTGTATAGTACTCGTATCCTTCATATCTTTTCATTTGCAACGATAGTCATCTACTATTTCAGTGTATGCCCACATGTTGATTTTTTCAAGAAGTGGGCAATAAGCTAGACGTGTTTAATTACCATCATGAAAATCCCGCATAAGCAAAGCCAGACAATCATTATGTGAGAAATATAATTGAAATTATGTTGGTAATTCATAACAACATACTTAATGCTCTTAAAATCAATATCAAAAAGTTAAAACTTTTTTAAATCTATTTAAATTCTCAATATATCATACACATACAAGTGAAACGTGTAATAATATTTCGGTGTATTTTCCGTTCTATCCACAATGCGTTACCATGTCTTTTGTTTTTCTTCTTTACAAGTTCATAACATACTGGACGATAATGCAAATAAAAGAATCTTTATTACAATGTATGAAAATAAAAGTATATAAAAACATAAGTTATAAAATAATCACTTTAAACAACCATAAATAAAACTAAATGAGTTATTTGGGGCGCGTCACGGGAAAAAGTACATTCGGGCATTTGACGTCTATTCTTAAAATGACGTCAAAAAGTTGAGCAGACGACATTACTTATTATGCATTTCGCGGTAAAAATAAAATAAGGTTTGAAAAAAATATATAACAAAATTGCCAATAAGTTATAAGAAAATAATAGATAATTGTTATATCTTTCCAAATATAGTAACAACTAACATGTCTAAAAATATGACCGAATGCCCCTTTTCCCGTGACGCGCCCCATTTGTAAACTGATGTTTTTGTTGTGATCCTGTTCTTAATATTGACATTCTTTTTGTTTCACTATAACTGGTACATGGAATAAGCGGCTGACTGTGAATTGTTATAAACAAAATATAAAATATATTTTTAAAAACATCCATGCAAACAGCCAATCTTTATCTAATAAAGGTTAGTTCTTTCTATATATAGTAACAAACAAAATGTCAAACATATTACCGAAGATACTTTTTCCGTGACGTGCCCCATTTGACAGTCTTTCACACGTTCCTTCAGGAATCTTGTCAATAATATTATGCATGAACATATGGCAAGTATGCGCCAACGTTAAGTTAAATACATACACAATAAAGTAAGCAAGCAAATGTACAATTATTTTATTTGTAGATTTCCTATGAATCATTATGGTACGTCTTTTCAGCTCGAGATGTTGACATTTTGATATGAAAGAAAAAATGCACGTAGAGTAAACAGAAAGTACCCATACGGTGCGCAAAATCATAACAGTAGCATTTGTTAAAATTTACAAAACATAAAAGCATATAAATATAAAAAAGTGAAATGCATTTAAGGAATGTTCACATCCAGAAAACACAGCCTATCCATATACCCAAAAAGTCAAAAAGAAGAGTGCATCAATGTACAATGTACAGCTTCAAAATAGACGCCAAAACAATTAAAGAAAGTGAGAACTGAGGGTTTACCCCCATTGAGCGACATTTTCCTGCACCTGGCAGGATAGATTGATATGTGATGTTAATTTTTTATTTATATATCGTAAAAACGGCAGTATTATGGAAACATTTGGTAACATCCGTATGCGTTTTGATCAGTACTTCCGTTAGTTTCTACTTTTGTTTTATTATTCGGTAAAAATATTTCTGGTAAGTTCTCTATCTGTTTTAATAATCTCATAAAGTTTTTCCATTTTCACTGCAACTTCAAAACAGCAAAAACTAGGAAACTCATCTTGAAGTGCAAGAGGCAATTTATAAAAGAATTCGGGCTTCCCACCTAATATGATACCGACAACTTTGGGTGATTTGGGATCTAATGTAATTACAGGTCCACCGGAAAGACCTTTACCCATATAAAGGTCAAGTTTGATAATGTTCGCATTAAAATAATCGTCATAACTTTGGTCAAGTAACGATGCATCTGACATGTTGAGAGAAGCTTTATATATATCTTTCTTTTTCTTTAAATTGTCGATCATCTTTGTATGTCTATTTGGATCATCCCAAATAATTTTGCATTTTTCAGAATGCTTTTTGTATCGTTCACTGGGGTGACCAAATCCAATTGCAAGTAGATGAGTCTGGTGTAAATTGTTAAATTGATGCTGCCATAATAAAAGAGGTTCAGGAAGGTTCGATGGGTTTATTATTTCGAGTATAGCCATATCTGTAGATTGGTCCCATAACGTGAGCTTTGCTTTGTATTCTATCGAATGCGAATGCGTACAGACAGACGCTTCAAAGTGAATGAAAAGGTTTTCATCGAGCTCTAATCTTTTTGGATCTACAGCCATGTTTCTCTTGGGATCTGTAAACAACAATATCAATCATAAAGAAATAATGTCATCAGCATATTATTAAGAAGAATGTCTGATAAAGATGATTTTAACCAATCGTAATGTGTTCTCACCATACCGGACATATTTGAAACTATGAGTCATTTTGTGTTGAATGAATTAATTGTATTACAATAATTTTTGCAGGAAATATTTACATATACCTGCAGGTAACTATTGTTATGTCTTAATGTATTAGTTACTTTTCTTATTCATATATCTAGTAAAGAGTATGCATTAACAGATAAGCGACTTTGTGATCACAGTCGTAATAAAACAAATCGATCTTTTGTACATGTTACGAAATCTTACTAATAAATTTATGAAAAGTATTCATTTATTCAATATATCTAATGATGTCAGGTCGTAAAATATCTATCTGGTCCGAGCGCATATTTTATACATGTACTGTAATACAAACAAATCCTTCAGTATGTATAATTTGTGTTATCTCGTGTTTTGCAATATCACCAAGGAACATAACAAACCTTTAAATAGAATAAGGCTATCTCGGCTGATGTAGGATCGTTATATAGTTTAACAACTAAATATACTGCATGACGCGTTCATGATTTAAAATATATACATTGTATTTGAAATAACTTAAACAATAACAACTGATGTGGTGTTTTACCTGAGATGATGTTTTCCACAACGTGAAAAGCTGTCATAACATAAACTGTGCCGACTCGGAACACCGTTCCAATCGGACATCCATTATGAATAATTACACCTACGGATTGCATTAACTTTGACAGAACACCTGCAAACAGTTGGTCAATCGTAACATCTTCAGAGTTCTTGAATTTTCCAGCGTCTCCTATAACAAATGACAATATCTCATTGTAAATAATCACTTATTTCTTCTATTTTCTAATGTTAATCAAAGACAGTTTTATGTCTGTCTAAGTAAAGTTTGCTCAAAAAAGTTTTGTTATGTAACATATCATAACATAACATAACAAATATAAAATAACATGGCATGACATGACATGACATAACATAACTTTATTAGTATATAAAATACAACATACCAGTAGTAATTTTTATTAAATATATAATGATGCATGTAAAAGCAAAGACATGATCATTATAAAACACTAATTTTCCTGAGAAACTAATAGTTACATAAGGCACATTGGATTTAGGAGATATATATATATATATATATATATATATATATATATATATATATATATATATATATATATATATATATATTTTAAATTCGATGTAGTTTCTTCGTTAATTACATGTATCTTGTCTTTGTTATAAAAACTTATCAATATTGTTAATGATAGTTACTTTAAGGTGGAACGCGACACTGCGAATTTTCGAATTTCTTTATGAAATTTGGTATGGTATTTATTGACGATGCTTCCAGCATGAATCCGCAAACCGTTTTTCGTTGAATCAAATAGTTGTTTAGATATTTACCTTCGAAGTTAGCTATCAATGCCAGTTTTCTGCAGTGACGTCAACGACGCTCGCCGAACACTTTTTCGGGGCAGGCTGAAAATTGGGGTTTCCAATTTCATTTATTCTTTCACTGTTGAATTGGCGCTGAAATTACCTTTCCGGTGATATAAGATTTAACATAATGTGACCAGGTTTGACAATGTTGTGTACCGTTAAACGCCGTTTTTGCGTTAAAAATGACGACGAGTTTTGCCTATTTTCTGTCGACTTTTTTTCAAAATTGTGAAAAATTCCCTAATTTAATTTTGATTTTTTTGCTAAAAAAGTTTGAGAAAAGCAATTCCAATTGAATAAGCGTATAAAATTTGGGGGTCACCGACTTAGTTATTGTGCTATTACCATTTTAAGTACCCCTATCCCCTTTTGAAAAAATACGTTATTTTTGGAAATTATAGAAAAAAAAATTAGTTCATTAATTTAAAACTTCGTCAAAAGACACCACAGAGGAAGTTGAATTGTATTATCATATAAAAATGACATCTAATCGATTTCTCCTATGTTAATTTGTCAAAAATATCTTTAAAAACGTTACTAGGGGTAAAAACGAACATTCCAAAATGCGTAATATACTTACGTCAATTATTTCCATTCGGACGTTACACGTATAATTATCAAGTATTTCGATGTTATACTTCCAATTTCATAAATTCTGCTGTTTTCATCTTATATTGTCAAAGCATTTTCGCAAAGGCGTGCTAAATTTATTTAATAGTGTTCTTTATTACTCAAGAAACGCACAAGATTTCTGTTTAGTTATAGACATTTGATTAAAACAGTTCAAATCGTTAGTCGTAACGTAGTAGAAATACTGTAGCGCCAAAATTTGTGCGCGGTGACGTCCAAAATAATTTAAAAAATATATTTCGTAGCCCCAGCAGATCTATAAAAGGATTATCTATCAGTTCTAGTTAGCTAACGGCCTTATTTTGTCTTGTAAAAAGTTAAAGGGATGACAAATAATCCACCAGCCGTGCGTATGTTTGATTTGTCCCCATTATAGTCTGCAAATATACATCTTTTTTGCTTGTAAGCTGCAATTTCAAATGATTGACATTGATTTTACCTGCATCTAAGGTAGTTTTACAGTTCCATGATGGGATGCTCCATTAGCGCGGTCGTAACTGTATTTCATTTACCCATTTACATTGTACTTCATATTGTGCAAATTTTAAATTCTTTTATGATTTTCGAAGAGTTCACAGTTTTCTCATAAAAGTGTCAAAGAAAGTATAGCAAAACAATAGCCAAGTTGTTAATTGGTATGTTGCTTGAACTTTTGTTGGTGACAGTGAGAAACGCACACAGTGAGAAACGACACAACAACGGTGAAGGCCGCGGCGCGGAGGTATAGAATACCTCCCTCGTTTTTTTGTTTACATGTACTTTTTCGCAAACTGCTGCGACACATACACTGACCACGCAACATGTGGTTCGTGTACGTGTCTATTTCTTATCCGCCATAGATTGCTAAAAATGTTTAAGACCGGCGATTCCGTGCTTATGTTCCGTGTTTGGTTATTCGCAATATGCGATTTTTACTGTCTCGACAATCAACATAGAAAGGTACCACGAAATGAAGCAGCATCAGCCGAAGAAAATTGCTGTAAAATTGATTTAGAAATAATCCGAGATTCGTTTAACCCTTTCCTATAATATATATATTTACGCATTTATCGCATTAGCAAACAGCGTAGATCTAGATCAGCTTGCACATCCGATCTAATCGATTCCTCTTTTAATAGTTTGTCTGATCAGGATCTGCACTGTTAGCTTTTTGGTCAGAAATAACCTTATAAATCAAAAGCGAACATTGTAGATCCTTCGGGACCTACACTGTTCGTCCATTCCATATATGCGTTTATATGGAAAAAGGCGTTAAGTGAAATTTAAAAATTAAAATTTACAATACTGCAAACAATTTTGAATATTGACCGCAGTCTGTGTTGTCCTATGATTTTTGTTTTTGTATTATAACAGAAGCTACTGTGATCCATTGCATTATTTCCCTTATTATAAATTAATTTAGATTTCGCGTAATATGATTAAGTTGTACAAATTTTACACATATTGGTTATAGACTGTTTTTCATCTACCCCGAAAATACCTAGTATGTCAATAAATTTGATTTATTGCGGCATCAAAATTTTCATAACAAGTCAGTCTTAGTGTATAAAGACAAGTTTTGCTCTTTTTATTTTATTTCTGTAGTAGCATTTTATATTCGCGAGGACTAGTTTTCTCGCATAAGCCATTGTGGTGCCATAAAATTGCTCAGTTACATGTATATTACATTCAGAAGCATTCACGATAAGCTAACACATCGTTAAATTTCACTGCACTTTCATTTCGCGCACGTTTTCTAGTGCGAATTACGCGAAAATTAGACCCGCGTGAAATATACGACAGTTACTCCAGACGTTTCTCATAGCAGTTAGCCTTATGACGAGGATTTAGCCAAAAAGCCGAGTTTAATAATAACTTTAAAATTATCGTACAACATATGTAAGGCACGCTGACAAAAAAAACACCAGAGGGAACGTTTCTTAACAATGTAAATCTCCAAAAATTTTGATATTTTACCTGCCCTTAAAGCAGCGCATATTGTGTAAAAACATGTTGTTTTTTTTTCGTTATTCTTAAATTATCATAAGTCATTGTAATTGCTGTAATATTGTAGAATTCGAATAAAGAGTCATACATTTACAGAAACGTCACTACTTTACACGTTTTTTAAAAGGGGGAGGGGTGCTGAAAACGGCCATGGCGCAATAACGAAGTCGGTGACCCCGACATTTTATTCGCTAATTCGATTGGAATTGCTTTTCTCAAACTTTTTAAGCAAAAAAAAATCAAAAATTAAATTCGGGAAATTTTCACAATTTTAAAAAAGTCGACAGAAAAAAGGAAAAACTCGACGTCTTTTTTAACGCAAAAACGGCGTTTAACGGTACACAACGTTGTCAAAACTGGTCACATTATGATAAATCTTATATCACCGGAAAGGTATTTTCAGCGCAAATTCAACAGTGAAAGAATAAATGAAATTGGAAACCCCAATTTTCAGCCTGCCCCGAAAAAGTGTTCGGCGAGCGTCGTTGACGTCACTGCAGAAAACTGGCGTTGATAGCTAACTTTGAAGGTAAATATCTAAACAACTATTTGATTAATCGAAAAACGGTAGCGGATTCATGCTGGAGTCATCATCAATAAATACCATACCAAATTTCATAAAGAAATTCGAAAATTCGCAGTGTCGCGTTCCACCTTAATTGAATTTGATGACAAAATCGATTCAAATTTTGTATCGGTGTGCAGTGAATGAAATAAGGTTAAATTTGAAAAAAAAGTTCGCGTATTTCAGCTGAGTATTTTTTAACAAAAACAGAAAATGTTACAGAAAAAAAAGCATTCCGGATACCTAAGTGAATATGTAAAAAGAGAAACAATGTATAAGATTGTATATATGAAAATATAAGTATCATGTTTAGTCTTATTTTATCCCGCTTAAGTTAGACCTTCCAATATCAAACTAGGATTCGTATATTTACCATTGAGGAATTGTCTGTCATCGACTTCTGTCCTGTTTTGCGACTGTAAAATATATAATGTATCTTCATCAACACACTCTCTGAATGAACTAAGGTATGTTTAAATGAATAAAAAAGAAAAATAATTTATTGTCTATTGTAATCTCGCTAATGGCAACCTCATTCTTTTCTCTAGGAACCATATGCATGCAATCTGATTATAAAATGGTATCAATCTTAAAAAAACCTTTGGGAAGATTTTACATATTCACAAGCACACCATCGATTTGGATTTTTCAATAATGTGCATCGGAATTACAACTTCTCAATGATATAAGATTTTAAGAAAATGATGAAATATTACTGACATGTTTATCGTCATTAGGGATACCACTGTGTTCGGCACATTGATCAACCAGAACCTCTGGCAGTTGAGCCGTGGGTACATTATTATCTAGTAGTGGTGTGGTGATGTCTCTAGTTCCAACTTCTGCTTGCATTTCAACTGTATATTGTTCAAGAAAATCATTTAATAAATACTCATATTTGATATGAATATGTTTTAGGTGGGAAATGATCATTGAAGATACGATTTCAATTAATACATAATGTAGTGAGTGAATTGAGAACAATGAGGTTGATTGATAATTTCATGAAATTATGAAAAAAAGCAAGTGAAACTGTAATTAAATATTTCCAAACATAAATTTAACCAGATTTCTGAAGTATCAGGAAATATTTATTGCTTTGTGTTTTGTGGAATATTACAGACAGGCATTTCTTATTAAATGGAAATATACGAAGTAAGAGCTGTGAATTACTTAATAGTAGCATGTTAGAGGTTAAACACATAACACTTATCTCTGCTGATTTGAACCCTATAAATAGGCAACAGGGTTCTAATAGCATCATTCAAAGTAAAACAGTGGGCTCTAACTATATGTTAACGCTTTCAATTCAAAACGTATACACATTGATTTTTGATCCTGATTGGCTAAAAACTGGGTAGATATTCCTGGCATCATCGTGTCTTTGTGAAAATATCGAAAATACTATCAAAAATACAAATATTGAATGTATTGTAGGAAACAATTGAGATGGTGAACAAACGAAATGCAAAATAGAAATGAAGAAGACAGTTGGTCTCTTTTGTCGCTTTTTTAATATATTCATGTGTTATCAAATTCTTTAAATCGAAGATAGAACAACAACAACATTGACAGCAACGAAAAAGAAACCAATTAAAAGAAATAAGCAGGAGTTACTATTGACGATGTGCAAGTTTATAAAATTTTATGTTGCAAAAAAGGATAACAGCTTACAACGCAATAAATAAGGTACATGTAATACGTTCAAATATCATGGATGGAAAATTGCAGGAAGTATAAATTAGTTTTGTATATAAACCTAAATTATGATATGATGAAAAAGAAAGATTTGGCTGTTACAGTGTGTCTGATTCTCCATGCTTTTTGTATTACTAGCGAAAAAACGTGTTTATCTGCATGTTCTTGGAAGCTTTTATCAACCTGGTTACTGGACTGACTTAAGACTGCCAGACATATAAAATCATAGCCGTCACCTCACCTCTTAAATTAGGCAATTCATTTTTAATATCAAAAACTATTTATATTTTCTTAATTTTAAAATTGTCATTAATAAATTCATACTGGGCCTGCGCCTCGGCCCAATATAACTACCATTAGCTCAGTAACATAGAAAATATGAATTCAGTTGACTTTTAACATTATATTATTAAAAACTCTTCGCATTTCACATTCAGTTGATAAAATAATGTTCGATCGAATATTATGCTGATGAATTATGGATACTTACCAATCATATACAACACTCCTGCAGAATGCTGTTAAACAGAATTTGATTTAACTGTATTACGCTGCCAATTTAAATCCATCTTTTGAAATAGCAGATATTGTTTTCTTATGCACCGAATGTGTAAAATATACACACGATTATCAAGAAAAATTCAATCGTTATCAAGAACAAAAATCAATCAAAACCGAAAATGTAATTATTATCTTAAAGTTATTTTCAGTATCTAAACCAATTAATGCGTTGAAAAACAACTGCTATGGTAAATTTTACCTTTTTTATGTTAAATGTAGGGGCTACGCGGCATGGGCAGAAATAAACATTTAATAAACATGAAAAGGTTCAAGTAAACCGAGCTTGTAATAGTTTGATAAATTATAATTATATTCGGTGGCTTTTAACGTTCCCTTTCCATATATTAGAAATGTTGAGTAACTTCTGTGAAATAAAATTATACTTTGTGATGTCAGCATACTTTTGTCTTCATTTTAAAATTATTTTACACAGTGGCTATGCAACCTTTTTATAGCATCATGAATATATGAGGCTGTGACTTAAAAAATGGGACGAATAGACAAAAACTCACACATTGTGTTTGTAGTGAAATTCGATGTGTAAAAGTAGAAATTGTCTTGGAACAAGATATGTTTGTAATGAGAGTGCCTCTAGCTGGGAGCGTACCCGCACCGGTCACGGCGACAGCGTCTAGCCCTGCAATTCTTGCGACGCAACCAACTGAGCTAGCCGGGACAACCCCATAAAAAGGTTGATCGGATAGCCCTGATATACGTAACAATCACTGCATGACATCGGTAACGGGTTATTTTACTAATAACAGTACTGACTGTATGTACGGGGAAACAATTTACGGCCGCCAAACTGCACAAATTGCGCTACTGTGAATTTTAAATGAGAGTGCCTCTAGCTGGGAGCGAACCCGCACCGTCACGGCGACAGCGCCTAGCCCTGCAATTGCTGTGACGCAACCAACTGAGCTAGCTGGGACAACCCCAAAAAAGGTTGATCATGTATCTTCCCCACCCCAAACGCCAAAAGGATATTCTGATGACAAATCTTTTTTCTAGTTATTAGTCAGAGAAAGTCATTGCGTTGAAGGTCACTGTGACCTGATCTTTGACCTACTGAGCTGGAGGAAATAGGGGTCTTATACATGTGCTTAAAAACTTCCTTATTACGAAATGTGGGCATAAGATGAAATTGTTATTTAGTTTTCTTTTTATTGCGTTGCAGTTTCTCTGCTCCTTTTTAAATTCGTAATCAGGACTTGACAAAAGTATTTTCATGCCTTTGGATTGCAATCGTTTGTTCTGGAGATTTTACTACCTGTTGAAGTAAATCTGGGATAATTGTCCTATTATAATATTGACCATAAGCCCCATTTTCGTCAGATACTGTCACATAATTTGAATACGAAATTCCTTAGCTTCAACAACTAATTTTATTATTTTCCGTGAGATATTAATTTGTTGTCGACTAGACACATTTTAACATCCGTGTTCATTCTCAAAACAAATAGTTTTAACTGTAACTCTAGCTAATGTTAGTTTGTGATAACAGAAATTCCTATATGATTATTCAGAATTATTTATTTATTATCTGAAAATGTCAATAATACATACTTGCTGGTTCTCGTTGGCTTTCCCTATTACCTTAAAAGCATTGTAATGTTACTTGTACATTATACATAATATATAATGTTAAGTTCTCTACAGTAGCAAAGCCCGGAAATGTTCTCACTAATAAATAAATAAATAAATATGAATAAATAAGAGTATAGTTATTGTTTCTATAATAATAACTAAGCTTCGTTCCTCTTAACGGACACAGTGTTATTAACTTGTACTTAAGTTTTAAACCTTTAAATTGACTTTCCATACATTTTTGTAAAAAAAATCTTTTTGCATAAATTATTAGACGTTATACTGCCACAGACAGGAACCCAAAACAAGATCCAAGAAATCCAACTCGTTTGCTTGTTTTCCTTGGATACAGTTATTAAGTACGAAAAGAAATGCCTTGTCACGTGAAATGCAAATGACGCACAATTATTATGTTTATGTTGATCTGGGAACCAATGACCTTTGGTCAAATTACTTTTAAAGGATGGTTTGCATCTATTATGACATTATTATCAATCTCGAACTCACGCATTAATATTAAGGATACTCTTACCTTTTTCCCTGCACCGTTTCTTATAAACAACAACGACTATCAGGACCGCACAAGCCGTGCCTGTATAATAATAACCGTTTTAAAATGCAATAACTACAAGTCATTAAACAAATGTTTGTAATTGAACGTTCAATAATTCTTTATTATTTTAGAATTTAATAATTTTGAATTAAGTAATTATAATTTCCTTTGGAGAGGCAATTTTAATGATTTCTCTATAACTGGTGGGATAACCGTAGTGTAGCTTATAAGGCAATTTTATCCTCAATAAATATAATTATAAAAATACATTTCTTGGACAATTATTTGTTAATTTGCCTTAATTCTTAATGTACCAGTGTTAAAAATGCATGTATCTGAAATCTGTCATCCCTCGTGAGCCTACTATGACCACTGATTCTACAGATGCGTGATATATGCCGGTTGAATATATATGGGAAACGCTTACTGGGTTGAAATGCATATGTGTACTTTAAACACGAAATATATTTCGTGCTTCAAGAAGTTGTGTTTCTAATTTCTTTTACTATATATAATATACTTGGTAAACGTCTTCAAACACGAAACATATTTGGTGTTTCAAGAAGTTGCGTTTCTAATTTTTCTTTGTATATTATATATATAAAAAGGGCGTAAGCATCTGCGCATGTCGGAGGAAAGCTCAAAAGTAACAAGATCATTTCATTTCTAAATCAAGTTAGATGTACGCTTATAATAAAGATTTTTGTCACACGATGCTTCAATTACAATTGCGTAAAGCATTAAAACTTTGTTTATATCAGTTGAAATACTTCAGTCATGTCAGAACAATGTATTTAAGTAAATGAGTAAATAAAACATATTTTGGTTTCACAATGGCAATAATATATGTTTTAAACAACAACGACAAATAATTACCTAAAACACATATCAAGACTGTTCGAATCACAATCGGAAAACTGTCGGTTTCTTTTCCATAGTCTGCGTCTGAAATTTTGATTTAACACATTCATACCTGTACGGATGTAAACTATTAAATGATTCAATAAGTCTAACCAAATTTATCCGGCAGTTATTGAAACTAGATGACAGAGGTAAGCTTGTTTTTAGAATATTGGGTCATGTTCCTGTTGTTAAAAAATGTTAAAGTTTGAATGCCTGTAGCAATTTATATCTTTTAGACTGATCTGGCAAAACTTCAATGACATGATTGAAAGAATCTTCAAAATTATAGTTCAAAATGCAAAAAATGTTTATAAGGATGATAAATAAATGTGAAGCTAATTGTACGATTAACACTGCACTGATGCTAATTTTTATAATGGGTCTAGAAGTACTAGATTTGGTTTTGTTCCTATTAATGAGTATTATATAGAATATTGAATATTGGGAGCAGTTCATAATTCTAATGAAATATTGCCAAACTTATGCGTAAAGTACGCAAAGACACATGAACACACATAACCGCGACAGCGGAGTCGGGCTTAACATAGTAAGGGCAGATAATTGGTAATTTTAAATAAATTATTAACTTGACGTTTTTAAATAGGCATTAGCTTACAAAAAACAATGCTGCATTGTGGCATCCAAGAAAAGCCGGAAAGAAATGAGACAATGAAATTCAAGATACTATGATTTAATTAAACCAAATGGTTCTTTTTTCCAATCGTTAGTGATGGTTTGATTTTGAAACGGCCATAATAAAAGTTTTTAATGTGGCTTTACTTGAAATGAGTATTGTAAATTTAAATAGGATTGTTCAAAATCTAAAACTGATCGTTATAGTTTTACCTGCGACAATTACAGGATCAGTGAAATTTGTATACTTCGAGGTACTTGTCCTCCGACTGTTAAGACTCGTTGTTACCATATTGGTAGTCTCCGGGGTACTTGCACTCTGACTACTAGGACTCGTTGTAACCATGTTGATAGGCCTCGGGTAACTTGCACTCAGAGTGTAAGGACTCGTTATACCCTTGTTGTTAGACCTCGGTGTACCAATGAGAAGATGTTTAATCTAATTATTTCATTTCGACACGAGATATGATAAGCTCTGATACAGTTAAACTAGAGGAACTACATCGCCATCGCAACACGACTGAAATGCTGATCATACAGAGACCAACAAATTTTGAAATACTTATTTTCACATTGAACTATTCAGAAAATTTAAGGTGTTAACAATTTTCACAAAAGAGCTGAAGTGGGTTGGGTGTGTGAAATCCTAATTTCGTATATGAAAGCTAATTTGTTTTTCTGACTTACAAATTATAATCTTCTTGTTGCATGATATATCATTAATAAAGCATATGAATGTTAAAGGAATACGTTCGGCTGATTATAACCTTTGTTTAAATGATAAAATGTATTTTGAATAATACAATTTTCGTAATCAATTGATGACGACGAATACGATAATTGTAAAACTTTCTTTTAATTACACTGATAATCGTTTTTTCGAGCGTAGCATGAGAGCGGCCATTATTGACATCTCGTTGTCTCGCGAGAGATAAAACAACGAGGTGTGACGTCATTTACACACTTCCGTTTCATAAAGAATATACGCAGAAATGAATGCAGGCAAATTTATTTATATGAAAACATTGCTATATGCGTGAAAATATTGCAAAAGGAGCACAAATAGGAAAAAATCACATTACAGTTTTAGTGTATTGAGTGTTTTTACCTTCTTATCTTACATTTTGCTCAAGTAATTGCATCGCTCACTAGGATTCAAAAGACAATATGTTAAATGAGAATGTGATACGCTACGATCGCTTTGAAATTTTCCTTTTAGTATAAATTAACATTGAGTTTACTATTGTCCCCTCACGTCTCCTCAAATTAAATATGTCAATTAATTTTTTCACACCATTTTAATATGTCACCCGATCTTCTTCGGAGCAAGCTGGCTAGTGAGATAAACGTATCAGTTAGAGGCAATTAACAATAACACCTGCGTGTTCAAACTTGTACCACTCAGTGTGCAACATTAAATTTTATAATGAGATTTAAGAAAGAAATATACAATTTTACAGTAAATGTTAGTTGCACTCAACCCCAGGCTTAGCGGCGTGTAGATTAATATGAATTTCAATTAATAACCATTAACAAGCTTAATCAAACCGGGCCTGAAACATTTTCATATTTGTCAGGGTTCGGTGACTTTCAAAGTTCCCTTAAATTTTCAAAAATACATTAATTCAATTCAGGGCCTTCCCCAAGACATTATGACACCGGTATGCCTTAATTTCTTGACAAACTTATATGGGACGATTGATCTGCCGGTATGCCTTTAATCTTTGTCGGGATGGCTTCATACTCAATAAACAGCTCAATGTCCCCCGAGCCATGTGAACTGTTGTGGGAAACACCAACCGTTTACAACCCCAGACAAATATCTGACAAGCTCTAAATTCGCCGACATCCGTTTATTCAAATTCGTCGTGTCATAAAGTTATTGTGTCTTCAGGTCGCAAATGAATTTACAGATCAAAAACGTTACGGTAAAGCAAATTAGCCAATGACGATCAATTTCTCTACTTTTTTCTGGGAAAACTCCGCCTCCCGATTAGTATGCATGTTGGTGTCTTTTGATTGCGCGGACCACCTGAAGTCGGGTAACTATTACGCAAACGATACGAGTATAATTATCGTATAATTATTCTTTTTGCACCAGGAGAAAAACATAACTATGTGAATTTAGTGAAAACAAGAATTATTCGACTGTTGAATAATAAATTCAAGAAAGATGTATTTTCAGGGATCTATGTATTACATTTTTAAAAAAAGTCAATGGTACTTGTTAATACAAAATGAAAAAGTGGTTATTGTGATCGCTTCAGATGCCGCATACAGCAATGACTCTAGATCGCTGAATTCAAACGTTTACCTCCAATTTAAGGACATCGTGTATATAGGAAGTAAACGCATTTTGGCCGAAAAATCTGCCAAGTCGATCAGGAAAAATATTTTACACCTATATAATGGCCTCACTACTCTTAAACAAGAAAAAAGGTTAAAATGTGCTACAATTCTCGGCATTCTTTTGTAATTAATGGTGGCATAACAAGCAGTTTCTTTCTATCTTGGCTAATTCAGTTTCAGAATTTTCAGGCTCAAAATCATACACTATTATATATTTGTTAAATAAATGAATATTCCATGGTTGAGAATGATAAGAATTGGACATTAAATGGAAACGATACGAACCGGAAGTGTGTAAATGACGTCAACAGCAGGTGCGCGCATCGAAAAGGAAACAAACATGGCGACGGCCATAGATGCCCGCCGATTTTGCAAATAACGGATCTTTGACAGGAGATAACTTTGTCAATATTTAACATAAAATAAAGTTCTATACGTCAAAATGATGCATAAGTAACGCTTTATAACATAGTATCGGTGAAATCCAGCCAAACATATTCCTTTAATGTCAAAGTAAAAAAGAAAGAAATATTTAGCAAATTATACATATAAGACATTATTAAACAGTCTTCTTCATGCGGTAATTGTTGACACAAATGGAAGTATAGGAAGTTTGGACTCCAACAGAAAGTCTGCGCTTTCATTGTGAAAAATTATAATAATTATCTCTTTTATTTTGATTGGAGTAACATTTAACATTCATATTCTCTTTAAATGATAGGTCAATCAAAAAGAGGTTCTGAAGTCAAACAAACAAATTAACTTTTTATGTAAGTAAGGTTTTACACACCCAATCAACTTCAGCTTTTTCATGAAAGGGTATTTCTCCTCAACCTGGTTAGGAAAACAATAAAATATTATTGGAAAAGTTCAGTTGAAATAAATCAAACTCGTCAAATTTAATTTTTTATTAAAACAGATGTTATTAAACTAGCGGTCATGATACTGCTTCGCAATCTAAATGATTGTAGGAACACACGAATAAAGCAAGCGTTGTTAAAATGTCTTCATCCAGTAATACAAAAAATTATCAAATTCATATTCAATAACTGTTTCTATTCATTTAAAGAGGGTTTGACAGAATGAGTTCATTCATAAATACTTACGCCGCAATGCAGGTGAAGTTCTTTCTGACATCTCTGTCGAAGTCTTTTTCGCACGGGAGTACACATGTTCCGTCTATAAATAGAAGAATAAAGTAAGTGTATTAACATAAAATGTCTTTAAATATAGTATGCAACCGGATTATTAAATGTAAAACTGCACAAGTATTTACATAACATGAAGCTGAAAAGATTAAAATATCTACCTGCGGGAGAAAATTAAATCCCTTTTCCACAATAAGAAATGTCTAATGTGGTTTGAGATTTAGGCCTTTGGTCGCTCAAACCCAACATAAATTCGGGAAATGTATGCGTTATTCAAGCACGTTTACAAAATAAATTTTCCCCTGAATTGTTTATTGTCCGTTAATTATGTAAAATTCATATATGCATTAGCAACAGAATTGATTTGTTTGTGTATGCTTGTCACAATGTAACATTTGAGTTTCTTGTATGCATTCTTGCGTCTGAATGGTCTGATAGTATCTGTATAGTTCTAGTATAATATAATCATTGTTCAGATGTCAAGAAAGAGGAAGGTGTCAAGTCACATGACCATATGGAGCCGCACAACAACCGAGCTGTTATAACTAAGCTTATAAAAAGAAGTTACTTAAATCCCTGCATAAAGAAAAAGTACCTTGACAAAGGTAATGGTCTACAGATAACAGGCAAGTGAAAGCCAGCATTTGATGATACATATCATGTGAAGCATAGCCGGGTAATCAAACTATGATCCCAGGTGGACATACAAAGGGCTATTTAATTTGATGGCAGAGGATTAATCGTATTTGGTATAAATAAATTACTACCACTCACTTGGCAAGGGAAACATGCTGGTTCCGTTGCACGGGTTCTTTTCACTTGTGTGAGTACAGAAATCACGTTCAAACCTCCAGTCTTCAATGTGCAGAAAAGTTTTACCTTTCGCATTAAAATACCCGTTTATGTAGTCGCAATAGAGCAAGGCATGAGATGTTGTATTGCCAGGAAGAATACTAAATGAATCTGGAATGTCCTCAGTATCGCCACGCTTATACAAGCAAGCATCGTAACAACTTGATTCTGTCGGCTGGTAATAGTCATTTGGGCATTCTTCTTCAACTACTAGCAACTTTTCAGGATCATTCTTATCAAGCATAGCACGTCTTCGTATTCCTGTAATTTAAATATCTGGGTAATTTTACATTAAGTAGCTGTGAATTAGATAAACGATATTATTATTAGTGATCTGGCTGTTATGTTCCTACTCGATGAATCGTCTAAAGAAAAGCCTCTGCGACTTCATGAGCGACATGAATTTTATTTGTCGACGACTTATACAACGCTATAAAATACTCGTAGTTGATGTATTTGCATAAAGGAGAAAATGCCGTCTGCTTTCACAGATGGCATGTAACGTAGTATCCATACTTATTTCATCTGCATTTGCAATTGCAAAAATACAAATATAAAACAAAAATATAACAAATTAATCTTATAAAGTCTGTTTTATTTTTATATATATAATACGTCACAACATTTATTTATAAGTCGTAACTTTATGAACTCCATTTATTTTAAAGGGCTTGATTCAATTTATGATAATTGAACTTACCCGGAGGACATGCGAGGTCTGCTTCGGAGCAAATGTAACATGTCCCAGTCTCCACATGTATACATATGGGTTTTCTTCCTTCCTTACATTTGAATCCACACATATTTATAATCTCAAATTCACCACTTTGGGTTGGGCAATTTTCTGCCGACATCTTCTCTGACTTACAACTCCAGGTACTTAGTATTTCGTACGTGAATTCTTTAGTGGTAAAATGAGATGACACTTCGAATGATTTGACTCGAGGTAGACAGAATATTAAGTTTAAACACAGAGCAAGGGCCCACATCTACAATATAAAGACATGCATTAATCTAAAAAAAAAACAAGAAAATAGAATGGTTTGAAAATTAATGTCATGCAGTCAAGAAAACACCAAACGTCTACCAAAGAAGTGGATTATCACATATCAGGAGAAAAAAGAACGATTACAATGGTTAAGTGTAGGTAGCCAAATAAACGATAACATGCCTTTCCATTTAGACATGTAGAAGTAAAACAAATTCAAAACAGATGAAAACAGAGACTCTGAAAGCCAACGTACATATTGCAGACTCAGTTTGATTGTGGCTGTTCATGAGCAGAAATGGAAATGCATATTACTGTCCACGCCGCATAGCCCCGGGTTGAGCGCAACTCGATATTTACACAAATATAAATATCATTTTCAATGGCCTTTAAATTGTGTAATTAATAACAGGACTGATTGAAATATACGGGGAGACGTTCAAAAGTTCAAAACCAATAACAACAATAACCGTCAAAACACACGATAGACAACACGGGGACAAAAATGACAAAACAAATAAAACTATAGAAAAAAAACATGTGAAAGCATAAGCTCCATCACAAAGTATTATCTTTAAGGGAATGGCTCGACTATCACAAAGAAACTATCTAACAACACAAATTTAAAAACGTTTAAACATCTCCTTACATGTTTTAAACTTAATCTAAAACAGCCAACTGACAACCCGTTAATATAAATCGTTTGCTCTACGGTATTCTCGACTGTGGTTACGACTGGTTTCGATCTATTTCTGAAAAAAAAAAACTTTATGAAAAGTGTAGTTTTGTGGCAATTTTGAATGTTTTTGATTTAAAACGGATGCATCTACCATTCAGTTTCTGAATAAGAAGATATATTTAAAAATAGTTCATCTTGTTTTTTTGGTGACTGTATTTCCAGCTAGATTTCCAAAGGTCTACATCTGGTCCGAATATCTAGAAATGATCGGACACCTTTAAGTGGAAGAGTAGTACTGGGGACGGTTTAAACGCAAACAAACATTACGTAACATTACGTAACATGACCTAGATAGCCGCCATCTTTTTACTATAAATTCATGACCTAGTCAGCGGCCATCTTGTTACGTAACATGACCTAGATAGTGGCCATCTTGTTACTATAAATACATGACCTAGTTAGCGGCCATCTTGTTACTATAAGCGGATGACGTAGCAACGTTACATCATCTATTGTCAGTCAATATAACAAATCATTATATTTTTGAAAAATAAGATCATAATAAATATATTACATCATTTTCTGAAAAACAAATTACATCATTAAAGAAAAGATCACAAATAATGTATTAACTCATTTTCTGAAAAAAAAACACATCATTTTCTAAAAAAAGATTACATCATTTTCTGAAAACAAAAGACACATGATAAACCGCAGTAAATATGACGTCATGTTGTTTAAGAAATTATAAAAATAAAAAATATCGCAAATACCTGTTTCGATGTTCACTCCTCGGTGTCCAGCGACTAAATGAACATCAACGTTCAAAGACATTCATAGTTCGAAAAGCGTTTCTATTGGTTCTTTTCTTTCTATTCATTAACGTACCGTTTCTATTGGCTCTTTTCTTTCCTTTCATTCTTGTTATTGTTAGAGTCAATAATATCGGATAATAGACTTTATGACTCTATTGTTACACCGGTTCTTTTGATTCTTTGATATAAAAGAAATACCTACGATGTTATAGACAATACTATAAATTGGATAATGATAATAGACTTTATAACTCTATTGATACATGGGTTCTATAGAACCACATTCCGTTCTTTGTAATGATAAAATACATTAATTCTATATTGATACACGTGTTCTTTTGAAGCGCATTCCGTTAATTGTTATCAGAAATTCCTTTAATGATTCAAGTCAATAATATAAATTAATGATGAAAGATCTTACGTTTTCTATTGACACGCCGGTTCTTTTGATTTCTTTGGAATAAAAGAAATGCCAAATACTATAAATTGGATAGTAATAAAAGATATTACGTATTTATTCATACACCGATTCTTTAGAACCACATTCCATTAATTGTTATCGTATAAGTAAATAATTAGTCTCTATTGACATGTCGGTTCTTGCTCCTTTGTTATAAAAGAAATACCAATACTATAAATTAGGTAATGACAAAAGACATAAATTCTCTATTGATACACGTGTTCTTTGAAGCGCATTCCATGTATTGTCATTCAAAGAGTTCTATTATTGAAGATATTGATCAAAGGTGTTATCGATATTGTCAACAGATTTGTATAGACTTCATTCATGGTTCATAAAAGGTGTTTATCGGCTTTTCGCTCCGCGTCACAGACAATTAATGTTTCATTTTAGGACTGGGTTGTGTTTCTTTAACATAATATGTATTTTAAATTACTTTTAAAGCCTGGAGTTGTTTTAAACATAAAATGTCTTTCATTTAATCTTTGGTTAAACGATCACAGTATATGAAATAACGAGATATTTTTCTGACAGTGTACGAATAAAGTTTTATGGAGCTTTATTTATTATATCTTATTTAAAAACAAAATCACTCACGCGTGAAATACACGTACCCGATCTTTACTCCACGCTATCCAAACATACAATGACACCGGTAATGTAACGTGGGTTAGACTGTTGATCATGTAAGCGTGATCAACCGCCTCCGCCACCGCCACAATCACCACCATAACTTCTACTACGAACGTTCTGATCGAACGAAGAAACGTCACAGGTAAATACTTAAACGATGGGTCGGTCGCGCACTTGGGTAGAAATAAGGTTTTGTTCAGTTCTGTTCTAATAATATGAATTAATAATCAAATAGATTACGTAGATGTTCATATACCGCCGCTTCGGAGCGTATTTATTGAAGATAACGGGTATTGATAAGAGGTGTTATAGGTATTGTCAACTGACTTCTATAGACTTCTTTTATTAAAAGGTGCTATTCGCCTATCCAAGTGATATAAGAAATTACGTTTTCTATTGACATGTCGGTTCTTGCTTCTTTGTTTAATAAAAGAAATACCTTAAAGAAATAAAATCATTAAAGGTATTTCTGATAACAATTAATGGAATGCGCTTCAAAAGAACACGTGTATCAATAGAGAATTAAGGTCTTTTATCATTACAAAGAACGGAATGTGGTTCTATAGAACCCATGTATCAATAGAGTTATAAAGTCTATTATCATTATCCAATTTATAGTATTGTCTATAACAATCGTAGGTATTTCTTTTATATCAAAGAACGGAATCAAAAGAACCGGTGTAACAATACAGTCATAAAGTCTATTATCCGATTTTATTGACTCTTACAATAACAAGAATGAAAGGAAAGAAAAGAGCCAATAGAAACGGTACGTTAATGAATAGAAAGAAAAGAACCAATAGAAACGCTTTTCGAACTATGAATGTCTTTGAACGTTGATGTTCATTTAGTCGCTGGACACCGAGGAGTGAACATCGAAACAGGTATTTGCGATATTTTTTTTATTTTTATAATTTCTTAAACAACATGACGTCATATTTACTGCGGTTTATCATGTGTCTTTTGTTTTCAGAAAATGATGTAATCTTTTTTAGAAAATGATGTGGTTTTTTTTCAGAAAATGAGTTAATACATTATTTGTGATCTTTTCTTTAATGATGTAATTTGTTTTTCAGAAAATGATGTAATATATTTATTATGATCTTATTTTTCAAAAATATAATGATTTGTTATATTGACTGACAATAGATGATGTAACGTTGCTACGTCATCCGCTTATAGTAACAAGATGGCCGCTAACTAGGTCATGTATTTATAGTAACAAGATGGCCACTATCTAGGTCATGTTACGTAACAAGATGGCCGCTGACTAGGTCATGTATTTATAGTAACAAGATGGCCGCTATCTAGGTCATGTTACGTAATGTTACGTAATGTTTGTTTGCGTTTAAATCGTCCCCAGTACTACTTGGAAGAAACATCAATTTTTCTGTCAGAAGAAATTTGGACAGAACAGTTTCTTTGCAATTGAAAATCCTTTCTAAATGTATTAGGAATGCTTATCAAATTTAGCGCATTTAATTATAAGTTCTTCGTTACCTTTTAAGCGTTTTGATGTCAATTTACAGATACCGTTAAATGCTATATCTCTACCGCAGTATCCTGGTATGTATTTATTCAAACCATTTGTAGTTAAACCCTCAGATATAATACATGTCAACAATGTAAATGTGAACAAAGGCCTCACTGTGATTCCAATGCGATGTATCCACCGCCAGATATACATGATCTACGTGACGAAATCCCTGGAAGATCGAAGACGTCGTCCGAAATGTGAAACCTTATTGTAAAGGTTCGGAAATCCATATCTTTTGAAGAGTTAAGCAGAAGAAAATCTGTATTTATGTTTTACTTGACTTTTTAAGACGACATATCTTTGTTTGAGTCCACAATTTTTTTCATCTACCAATTACTTCAAAAAGTATCGACATACTTGAACCATTGAATATTCCTAAAAACAGATATATTTATGAGAAACTTAGAATTGCTATACCGGTAATTCCCTGAAACAACATAGTAAAACTGATATTTTCAGTACAGTTTCGTGAAACCCGTAGGATTGTCGTTTTAAATTTCTAAAATACAACATAGTCATACCAAACGGTTTCGGTCAAGCCACAAGAGAAACTTAACATGAAAATGTCAAATAGTATATCAACAGTTATGGGATTTGTGTGACTGTGTGTCAGCAGTAATAGCAGCATTTGGGAAAAGAATTTTTGGAGCGGTATTCCAACATTGAAAAGAAACTTAACATGAAAATGTCAAATAATTTATCATAAATTATCGGTGTGACTTTTATCAACTGTTGATAGCAGATGTGACGAGTCGGTTTGTCATGGTAGTATTTTGGAAGATGTGTCCACATGTTTATCCTATGTCAATAGACATTCATGAGCAGCATTTGGGAAGAGAAATTATTTTAGGAGCGGTATTTCAGTCTTGGAGGATTAAGTTGTTGTGCATCGCACTTGCATTACCTTCCAATCTTCCAATTCGGGACGAAACTGACTTGATTTGTAGAAAATTAATGTTGTGAAAGTACAGATAAAAGAAATAAACCATGTTGTCTTAGAAAAAATCTGTATGGAATAGATTCCAATCATACGACTTTCTACTATGACGTCTCTTTGATTCAGTATGCAATAATTTTAAATAATATCACAAAAATGATAACTCCTAGTTCACCTTTTTTTAGTTAAGTCCCTTTTAAATGTAAAATTCAACAGGAACCTAATGTTGCATGTAACTTTGAAAGTTCTTGTCCTATTTAATGAGTACTTGGAAAATATTATCTGCATGAACAAAGACATCGGTGATAATACATGTAAGAACGATAACTTCCATTTCACTGTTTTTGAGTTATGTCCCTTTCAAATGCAACATTAACACGAAATGTTGCCTGTAACTTTGAAAGTACTTGTCCTATTCTCTAATTTCTTGGAATATATCATCTACGTGAAAAAAGCCATAGTTAACAATAAGAATGATAACTCCTAGTGTGAACAGAATTGATATTGTTTTAGTTATGTCCATTTGAAATACAACTTTAACATGAAACTTAATGTTGCATATAACTTTGAAAGTACTTGTCCTATTCACATTAATTTTAGAGTTTATCATCTGCATGAACAAAGCCATTGGTGGCATCAAGAATGATAACTTCTGTTTTAGTATTTTTTTAGCTATGCCTCTTTCAAATGTAATTTTAGGCGACACATGTGTTCTAAAGAACACCAAAGCCGCAAAAATCCCTACCCTGGTAGGGAGAATTTTGAAGGCGTGTTTATCAGATAAACTATCACTCAAGCAAAGGACGCTGTACCTGAGCTAAATAAAGCTGAAGTAAACAAACACTAGAGCAGACGATAACATATTTTACTCATCAGGCTATGCATTGTAAAACTTTGTAATTTCTGAATTTCTGCTAACAATTCCTTCGAATGTAAAATCCCTATTTATGTTTTCATTCCAGTCTCATAAGGGCAAGTCAATCTTGTTTTTGTATGTAGAAAAATTAAATAAAATTTCAACAGTTGTGTCACTTTTCAGCAATAATTAGAAACATGTATAGTTCACATTTGTTTCAAACCTTGATTCATTGTTTTGCGCAATCTATGTTTTAACATAATCCTTATTAACAAAGTGAGCTCTGATGCTGGTGATACTAGTCTAAGTTGGACATTTCCCAGTGATAATTGCAAGAATAAAAATGGGGTGATGATAGCTTATCTCAAACCTTGTGTGGCATTTCATTCATGCAGAATTTTGACGGAAATTTGATTATAAAATAAGCATGAATATTAAAGAAATATATTGTGCTAAAAGTAGTAAGAAATAAACATGATATAAAAATAATAATAATGTTTGCAGTACACTAAATGGAGATAAAAAGTGACATAATTTAATTATAATCCACACATTTGTCATTCACTATGAAATGGATTAAGTTGTTTCATAAATACTATTAAGCAACATTTTAAATGGAATATTAGATATTAAAAAATATCTGCAACAGGTATGCGGGTTTACATTTTAACTGTATTAATACGGATCAGCTTCCCATAGCCAAACAGTTGCCTAGAGTAGTATTTCAAGCTATACTGCCATGTGTATTTGTTTACTATCAGCAGTTCATGACCCCAGAAACTCCTCCCCGGGATTTTCAAATGTTTGACAGTTAACAGATTTTTTTTTCTCACAAATTACAATAAGATGCATTTTGTCATGAAATTTTCTCTGCCATTTCATTTGAAATGTTGCAAAGAAGACATATAAAACGTTTCTAGGGAAAATACTTCTTGGTTATTGCGCTATTTGAAAAAAGGGCCCTTAGATGTGAAGCATGTCAAAAATACCATGAAAACCTGCCCCAGCGCCATCTAGTGGCTTAAACAGTCAAGTTGGGGGTTTAAAGTCTTCTTACAGCCCGCTAGGAAATGAGTTAACATTATTATGTAATGCATGTATGATCTTTACAGAATTATCCCTACACCATTATCCGGAGAAAGGGAACTTCCAGCATGTTGGAAGGGTCACTTATTCAAGAGCAGATACAGCATCCTTATTACCAAAAAAAACAACAACAAAAAACGAAATAATAACCAGAATTATATTCCCTCTTTTCCATTAATTAACGTAATACTGCATTTACCTACCCTTTTTAAAGTACAACAATTGTGATTATGAATGTTATTTAATATTATTGACAAAAGAATAATACAAGTTTTATGTATTTAGGGCTCAGAAAATACTTGAAAGAAATTTCAAAAATGATGCAAAAAGAAATATTTGGAATATTTGACAAACGACAAAGGCAAGTGCTTGTCACGGATCATTAGCCGCTTTGACAGTATTTATTCGATAGAAACATGACATCACGCAATATGATGTCGAAACACTTGCTTAATCAGATTTTAAATACGTCTAAAATATATATAAAACTACTGAACTTACTTAGTAAGATCGCCTCCGGTAGAACTGAGTTACTGAGCATAGCGAAATAAATATATAGATATGACGAAATAATTCATAAAGATAGATAAGTGGGATTCCAAGTTATAATAAATCGTATTAAAATACTTTTACTAGTTTTAACTGTATATTTCGCTATACAAATTCAAATTTATTATTATTTTATTTATCATATAATAAATTTTATTACCTGTTCAGTACATAATTATCAATAAATATCAGACATCTAATTTAACTCCCTATCTGAATGCTGGAATTTCGTAATTGGGATCCCAGCTTCAAACATAATGTAGGTGCGTCAGTGTGCAAAAACAACAACAACAACATTGATCGCCCTATTTGCCTCCTGCACGAACTGACCGCTGGCTACTTTTTGTAAATTCGCGTAAGCTATGATCAATTATCTCTTTTATTTTAACGTTTCACTAAGCAGAAATGCGTTAACAGGGATCCTGTCTATTGCAAAAATTGAACATAACGTAGGTGCGTCTGTGACCTCTGTGTGCAGTGCTATGCACTGATTAAAACTGCAGATCTGTGATATTCTCCTTTGACGAAAATAGCTTGAAATGAGGCATACACAAGCGTTAGTCATTGAACGAAATGCTTTCTGTACAAAACGAAAGCGAAACTATCTCACTCTCTACACGATAAAATACAAAAATGTTAATATTTTCAGGGTTAACCTTAACTTAAAATGGAAACCCTGTCAGCTAAAGCAAGTGTTTTATGTGTCCATTGATAGTTAATAAACATTTCAGTCATCAATATTTTACAATATGTTTTACACATGCACTATTGTAGCAACTATTTGAAATATGCTACGCGGAACAATTATTTAGTCTATTCCTAAATATGAGGAAAATTCAAGATATTTGCAGTACATGAAAGCATTTTCAGATAGTGAAAACTTATTAATCGGGGTCTTGTTGTTTTTGTTGTTGTTTCCCTCCACGGAGTGGGAGGCATATAAAATAAGAGTTGCACTCGTCCGTACGTCCGTCCGTCCGTCCTCTAAATCTTGTTAAATAACCCCTTCATTAATTCTCGGATTGATTCCTTTTGAACTTGCACAGATGATCTAGCAGCATGTGTAGATGATCGTAAAAAAGATTTTATCTTGCGACCATTTAACCAGAGTTATGGTCCTTTGTTAATTTCAGAAATAAAATCGTGTGGCATCAACAGATTGTTAATTTCAGAAATAAAATCGTGTGGCATCAACAGACATTTGTCTTGCAACCATTTTCACCAGAGTTGTGGACGTTTGTTTATGTCAGTAATAAAATTGGGGGCACTTACCAATCTTTTTCTAGTCATGATGTTAATACCTGATACACGATTTTGTTACAAATGTTGTTGCAGCAGAGGGGATATCCGTGTCCTGTTGACAAAGTCTAGTTGTTGTTTTTTTGTTGTTTTTTTTATTTTTTGACTTGGCATATTGTCCATAAGATTATGTTTCTTTCAGTAGTCGTCGAATTACCTATACAGTATTACATATACTACATGTTTATACAATAATACAAAATAGGGACTTTTTGTCGGTTTTTTTCGAGATGAATAATCATGACTTGGACTACTTATTCATTGTTTATCAAGTTTGCTGTCCAGCTCTGCATTCAAATGCCATGCGTGATGTTGCGAGGACAATAAAACAACTTGAGGAACAAATAACATTTTCAATGTAATGGCGTTTCATGCTGCTTTGGTGAATGTCTATTAAATGATAATACTACGAGGAGAAATTCCGTTAATAATTCCTTTTTTCAAATATACGAGTTGTTGAAGTTTTTTCGTGAAATTCACATTTAAAAGTTGAGAAACTACATTCTTCCCATATAGTCATAAAACTATAATGATATTAGACGTGCTATATGAAAAATATTCCTGCGCGCTAGCATTATTTTTTCAGTAATAGAGTCTGGTCGAAATGGTTGACACAAAACGCATATTAACACCAAAAATATCAAAGTTTCTAGGTAATCTGACGGCTGGACTCGAAACTGTAGCAACCATGATGGCGGTACTTGTATGTCATGTTGTTACCCAGTTATTTTTATTCAAATCTGTTCCATACCAATGATATGACATGATACATTTTCATCACCATATGCAACTTTGCCGAAACCAAGAAAACGCAGCATCCGCACATAACCAGCTCAAAGAGAGGGAGCAATGAGTTTATTAAACGACCAACTTAAAAAAATACAACACAGACTATTTGCGAACACGAGAAACCGGGAAGGTACATCCTTGAAACGCCCACCGGCAAACTCTCACCAACCCATCTACTTTGTTCATTTGGCGAGCAAACGCTAGCAAACCCGCAAAAGATATGTAGAACGCGGCACTGTAAAGCAAAGTGGATAGGTACAAAGATGATCTGAATGTGTTAAACACTAGATTAATCCCACCAAAGGTCGTATTCATAAACGTTGGAAACTTTCTGAATTTTACGCATATGATAAAAAATCTGACAACATTCTTGAACATTGACTCATGTTACAAGTATCTGTTCGCCATTTCTCTGTTCACTGATTGCTGTAAAAAGGTTCGTCAACAGTTAATTTCTAGCATCGATCTTTGCATTCGATGTCTTGTATATGTAACAATGACTTCTGTTATACAATTAGTTGTCAGTCTCTAAAGCACATCTCTTTAAACTCTGCCAGCTTACAGATTTTCATTGTTCACCTGTCTCCTAGCAAGCCTGAAATAAAAAAAAATCAGTTATTTTAACCATTTCGCTTTCCCAGGACAGAAACATTAACGAGAGATTACCTAGAAGCATTCTTTTCGCATTTCATACAAAAAAGAAACAATTATATGTTATAATATGTACACAAAATATTTTGACAAGTACAGTTTATATATTCTTATTCTTTTAATAAACATACTGTTATATATTCTTACATTGAAAAAAATGTTATATTAATTTATAAATTAAGTCTGAGTTAGTAGCATTGTCAACATGTAATCGGGGATCTAATAGCTCACTTATTATATACAGTATAATTGATATCATGTAACCGGTAATTAAAATAAGCAATTTAAAATAAGATACCTGGGCAGGGAATATCCATATGTTTGTGGTTTTGTTTATTTTCTTGTAATTGTTGTTGTTAGTGTGTTTTGATTACCTGATATACACGCAGTCATAAAACACGCCATGCTTCCAGCAACCAGAGCTCTAAAAGCAACCTCCATGATATCCTGTTTTCTATGTGGCGCAACAACCGTCAGAGCTCCAATCATTATACCCAGCGCTAGAAAGTTGGAAAACCCACACAAAGCATATGTTGCTACCATCTCCGAATGCCCCTGTAAATATTCAGTATGATATATAAAATGGGGCTTGTAACGAGTAAAGGTATCTTGAGTGATGTTTTTGACATTAATGGGCCGCGTCACGGGAAAAGGTACATTCGGTCATAATTTGTTACATTTTAGTTGTTACTATATTATGAAAGAAATTAAAAATATCTTTGAGTGTCTTATAACTAAGAGGTGATTTTCTTACTTATTTTAACAATAAAATGATATTTTTAACGTGAAATGCATAATAATAAATGTCGTCTGGCTCAACTTTATGACGTCATTTCAAGGATTAACGTCAACTGTCCGAAGGTACCTTTTCCCATGACGTGCCCCATTTAGTTTGTAGTTTATTTAGAAAGAACTCAAAATTATCAAAGTACTTTCTCATAACTGGTAGGAGATTTTATTGCTCATGTTGGCTAAAAAATGTTAATTTTTGCCACGAAATGCATAATAAAATTGTCGTCTGCTTGACTTTATGACCTTATTTACAAGAATAAAGTCAACTTCACTAAGTAATCCTTTCCCGTGATGGCCCCAAAATTTAAAATCGACTAAAGAAATACAATCAAAACTTCACGACGTCGGAAATTGTGGAAAAAATTAAAGATGACATAATTAATATTTTAAAGATTTAAACCAACAAAGCTTGGTAATTATTCCATCTAGAGAGTATCACTTTGCTTGCATGTACCTCTTCGTTTTTCAGACGGTGGCAGGGCTATTAAAGTTTATAGAGGTTTCTAGGAAAACCTTTAACAAGAGCATAGAACTTATTACTGTCATCGTGTTCTTGTTGATTTACATCCAGTTGCTTCGGTCTAGTTAAGGTCATTGTGTACAAAAGTTTTCGCTTGAGCTTGAGCTTCCTTTGTTTTATATTTTTGCCTGCCATTGCATGCAATATTGTCGCGTAGATTGGTGGGTTTGAGCTAATTCTCAAAGACAACTTGTACTTGTTTGTTCATTTGAAAACCAGATGAGACATATGTGAGTTAAGTTAATCCTTGAGCCTGGTTAAAACACCCTAGAGCCTGGTTTAAACCCCAGTGGCAAAATGCTTTGCCACTCGTGGCAAAATGTTTTGACACTGAGCGTTCCAAAATGCTTTGCCACTGAGCGTTTGGGGTGTGTTATTTTTAAAATAATAATATTATTACCTCATGTTTCTGCTTTTTGGTTTTATAAGGAGGTTGTGTTTTCTGAATGTGACTTTTTGTCCCATTTCATCTTTTTTTTAAAAAAATGGTCATCATCTTCGCCAATCTGACAGAATTTGAACATGTTAAAGTTATCAAAAAAATGCCAAACAGAATAGAATCATTTATATAAGATATACACGTACAAACTCTACTGAGGGATGAAATGAAAGTGTTCTAAAGATTTGTAATAAAGAAGCAGATGGACTCTTAGCTTTCAAACAATGACTTACAGAAATCACGCCGCCAAATAGCGTTATATTTGTCCCTTCCAAAACCAGATTACTACTGGCATCAAAAATCCAGCTACCATTGTAAGAAACAAGTTTGTCATATTGCACTCTGTTGTTTCTCACTCTTCCTAGATCTTCATACGCCAGAAATTCGTTGATAAATGTCTTTGTGCCAACCATTCTAGCTACTACACGACAGTCAGCGGGTGCCACGCCCATCAGAAATACGACCGGCCAAAATAAATATGAGCAAATGAGCTGAAAGTTAATAGAAACAAACCTATACGTTGTGGTCGGAATTTACTTCATTGATTTCGAGTAACTGTTTGGTTTTACGATATCTTCGTTTTCGTCGTGTACTCTATGCCGGATGTTATTGTACCAACAATTAATATAGCGATATTTTGAGGTTTTATGAAATGTAAGTGTAAACTATTTAAAGTTTGGGGTTTAGCTAGAGCCGATTTGCTGTGCCGGAACACACAAGGGGCTCAGGACGCATGCGCCATCCAAAAGCGTTGATTCTGCAAATGGTGAATTTTGACATACTAGTATTATGAAAGGATTTGAATTCCTTAAAAATTCATAAACAAAAGACCATGTTGAATGATAAATGATTTATTAAATCCAACCGAGCGAAATTGACTACAAGATACACCAATATGTGATTATGACTTGTTTCAACTGTTCCAAGTTACTAATAGTAAACTGGAATCTCGAATTCTTTGTCAGGCTGGATAACACTTTTTAGTCATGTGGCCCATTACCTAGAAACGTGACTCACCTCAAAAGATAAAGACGGGTAGTCTGGCGGTGACAGACCAATTCTATCACCAAACCATTGCAGAGTGGCATTAACAAACTCTAACAGTGACAGGAAAGCTATAACACTCGCTAAAATATGAGCTACTATTGCTATAGCACCAACTGCTCCTATAGACGCAGCATCTATTATACCAGTGCCAAGCCTGCAAGAAAAGGTTAATTTTATATTAAGGTTGTCATGTTAATCAATACATTATTCTATCAATGGGCGTGGTGTTATTAACATTCTTTTATGATTTTCGCTGAATTATAAAATTTGTCCCAATAAAATAACAAGAGGGCCATGATGGCCCTGAATCGCTCACCTGAGTATGAAACTCAAGTTATTAACCAGAAACTGAATTTTTATTTTTAGCAACAGTGACCTTGACCTTGATCACAGACACGTGGGTAGCAATCCCAATTTGTCTCTTGTTATAAGCTACCCATATACCAAGTTTGGAGTCAATATGCCAAAGCAAACTCAAGTTATTAAGTGGAAACTGAATTTCTATTTTTAGCAACTGTGACCTTAACCTTGATCAGAGACACCTGGGTAGCAATCCCAAGCTGCCGTTTGATATAAGCTACTCATACACCAAGTGTGGAGTCAAAAAACCAAAGCAAACTCAAGTTATTAAGTGGAAACTGAATTTCTATTTTTAGCAACAGTGACCTTGACCTTGATCACTGACAGGTAGGTAGCTTTCCCAAGTTGCCTCTTAATTTAAGCTATCCATATACCAAGTTTGGAGTCAAAAGGCCAAAGCAATCTCAAGTAATTAAGTAGAAACTGAATTTCTATTTTTAGTGACAGTGACCTTGACCTTAATCACAGACACCTGGGTAGCAACCCCAAGCTGCCTCTAGATATAAGCTATCCATATTCCAAGTTTGGAGTCAATAGGCCAAAGCAAACTCAAGTAATTACGTAGAAACTGCATTTCTATTTTTAGTAACAGTGACCTTGACCTTAATCGCAGACACCTGGGTAGCAACCCAAAGCTGCCTTTTGATATAAGCTACCCATACATCAAGTTTGGAGTCAATATGCCAAAGCAAACTCAAGTTATTAAGCAGAAACTGAATTTCTATTTTTAGCAACAGTGACCTTGACCTTGATCACAGACATCTGGATAGCAACCCCAAGCTGCCTTTTGATATAAGCTACCCATACACCAAGTTTGGAGTCAATAGGCCTAAGCAAACTCAAGTAATTGAGCAAAGACCGAATTTCTATTTTAGCAACAGTGACCTTGACCTTGATCACAGACACCTGGGTAGCAACCCCAAGCTGCCTTTTGATATAAGCTACCCATACACCAAGTTTGGAGTCAATAGGCCTAAGCTAACTCAAGTAATTGAGCAAAGACTGAATTTCTATTTTTAGCAGCAGTGACCTTGACCTTGATCACAGACACCTGGATAGCAACCCCAAGCTGCCGTTTGATATAAGCTACCCATTCACCAAGTTTGGAGTCAATAACCCTAAGCAAACTCAAGTAATTGAGCAAAGACTGAATTTTTATTTTTAGCAGCAGTGACCTTGACCTTGACCCTGTGGTCATGATTTGAACAACTTTTGTAGACATCAGTGCCAGGATGCTTCAGGACAAATTTGGTTAAAATCATTCAAGTGGTTTCAGAGGAGATGTTTTTTAAAGGAAATTGTTGACGGACGACGGACGACGGACGCCGGACAAAGACGGGTCACAATAGCTCACCATGAGCCTATGGCTCTGGTGAGCTAAAAAAGTTATGCTCTAATCCACCGTTTTGCAACAGTGAATTATCTTTTTTTCTTTTCACCTTTGCATTTACGTTGGTACCTATACCCGTATTGTTCTACCAGTGGGAAAGTTTAGAAACCGGATTCAAATTTGAGTATATGACGCAATTAGGTGAGTGATAAACAAATATGTAAGCGATTTTGCGGCTCTATGTAAGCGATTTTGCGGCTCAGTGATAATAAGTGTGATGTGTAGAAGAGTGATTATGATTATAATTACGAATAGGAATGGAACTGGATGCTTACAAAATCGTAACTTATAGTTAAGATCCAAAACAAATATTTGTAAATAATTTAAACGACTTTTCATATTTGGAAATGCTGATCTAACGATTGTGTATTTTTCTTGATAGAGGACAAGTATCAAAAAATTTGAGTGATAATTTTATAAAGTGTTATAACTGACTTCCCTTTTTGGAAGATTTTACGTAATTGTGATAGCATATACGTTTCTGGAGTTGGGTAAATATTATTTTCTTACGAGAAAAAAAAACACCAACACATGTTTACCTCGTTTTTTTATCTAAGAGAGATACTTCTATAATATTTGCATAAAATAGGTAAAACAGGAAAGTAGTGAACTCACTTTTTGGACGATTGTATTACCTTGGTATTTTCCCAACGTCAAGAATATGGTGCCGCTTTTCCCTAGATTCTGGATAAAACAGTTTTGACATGGCTAAAGCCGCTGGAGCCGACATTACAGATGCAGAAATAAGATGGTTTGCTGGTGCCTGGAACAAATCAATGTTTATATGACATAACAGTTAATTCAAAAATGCAAAACTATTGGTAGCAATTCTATTATAACAGTGTCTTCGTTAAATTTGTAAATGAGTTAAATGCACATGTCATTACTAAACCCACGCGTGGAAAACGCAATTTAGTTAATTCTTTAAAAATACAACCCTATCCGAGCCCAAAACATAACCCGTAAATAAGTTACAGCTTTCATTTTACCATTTGGGTTAGTTTGTGTAAAACTTTATTGTAAAAGCAACAGAAAAATCCATTATTTTCATTTGTGTAGTACTCGATTGGTTCATCGTTTCCTTTTATTCCGATCTTCCGAATCAGATAACAGTTGCACCTCATCAATGAAGTACATGCAGTTTTCATTTCGGATTGGCTTCCCTATTGGGTTTTACACCTATCTCCTGCTAGCAGCCACAAAAACTAACTACAAAGAATGTGATTTTCATATTGGAGAAATGGAGCAAAACCGGTTTGTTTATAAAACCATACATAATGAAATGGGGCAAATCCGAGTTTTCTGTGACAACCAAACCCCATGAAATGAAGCAAATCCGAGTTGTTTTACAATGATACCCATGAAATGTAACAAATCCGAATTGTTTATAACAACCATACCCCATACATTATGTAGATAGCTAGAGTTCCTCCAGCAACTGTAGCAAATCCGTTGGTCATCACAGTATGAAGTTCGGATATGGACATCCGATCTGCAAACGGTCGTACAATGGTGATCGCTTCGGCCTATAATAATGGTAGTACATGTTCATTAGGAGGTCTTGTGCAGCGTTGACACTGTCTACGTATATTCATTTAGAAATCATTTTTATTAATATGAAGATACAATGTAAGCGGTGCACGTCACGACGCGAGGAGTCTTCGTGGATTTTTTTTTAACATTTTCATTGTAAATATATGTCTAGAAAAATCTTAAAATGTCGTCTTCTCAACTGTATGACATCTAATTCATGTAGTTCATTTAGATTCGAAGCCTGAACATCTTGAGATGCTAAACTTATTGCTTCAAATGCCTCTTTGTAATATGTTTACCGTATTTGGCATTGATTAATTATATTTAGTTTTTGAAAAATCCTTATAATCGACGTCATTTCAAGGATTAATGTACTTTCATTCGTGTGAGGAACCATTTGCCGTTATGAAATTTTACTTTATTTCTTTTTCATATGGAAAACCAGAATAACTAACCCATCCGACAAAGATGTTAATAGCTGCATGTAAAGATTCCATGGCCCCTGTTCCCAATGTTAACATCATTATAAATGCAATCTTCTCGATTAATACTTGGATAACACCGAGGTAGTAGAGGACTCCGATTGTAGCACTAAAGAACACGAGCACTGGCATCACCTAGAAACAAGAAACGGGAAAACGCTGGCAAAATTGTATGATACATGTAATATATTGAACACTTTTGTCAAAATGACAGTTATTGCATTGATTTGGTGCAATAATTGATTTCAATTTGTGACGCAACCAAAACAGTAATACAGCCTTTGTTCCAAGGCGGTATTCCCAAAGGTTCTCTTTTTCGTTAATTGTTTGTGGCGTCCTATTTGAATTGACATACTTATAACAAACATGCTCTCTCTCTCTCTCTCTCTCTCTCTCTCTCTCTCTCTCTCTCTCTCTGTCTCTCTCTGTCTCTCTCTCTCTGTCTGTCTGTCTGTCTGTCTGTCTGTCTGTCTCTCTCTCTCTCTCTCTCTCTCTCTCTCTCTCTCTCCTTTTTCGCTGCGTGGGGAGGCTGTGTTTTGTGAGTGTGGCGATTCCTGTTATGCATATATTACTTTTTTAACATGATTCCCATTAGCTGTAATGCAATTTTGTCCGGTTGTTTTTATTGTTTGTTTTTTATCAAATATTGATCTTTCAAACTTTAGCAGCAGAAAAGGCCCGGTAAAAATGTAAGTTAATCGTATTAGCAAGAAAGTACTTAGTGGCATTTTGCCATACCGAATGTTCTTAATTTCATCAATATAAAAGCTACAGTACTGTAAAAGTAGTACAGTTTTATTGACGGTCAGTATAGTTTACGGAAGTTTCAGGTTTTACGCTGTATTGGAGTGAACGATTAAATATTCAAAGATTATAAAAAGGTTTACCATTCTCTCTGCAACTCGCTGAGAGTTTTGGAATGGATTGACTATATAACATTAATTCAGTTTTATTACCCCATATGTTTAAATAGCATACATTATTTAAAGTTTCACATTTACATTACATTATTTAAAGTACTTACAGAAAATGCAAAGAAATGGTCCATAAAGTGGTCGCCAAACACAAACTTAGACCCGGCGTTAGCGTATCCAAGGTAGTCTTTTACCCTGTCACCGAGCCAAACAAAGGCACTGTAGCCCCACTGGGTACGTAGTACAACTAAGGCAAATAATAGCTGCAGTAGCAGCCCCCAGAGCACAGGGCGCCAAGTAACCTGAAAACATTTTTATTTTCCCTTCAACTATATACCAACCAAGTATCTAGATGAGAAGGTATGCCTTACAGGTATTTACCACTAAAAATCAGGGGGAAACTGAACATAAAACAAATATTGAATAAAGAGGCTTTGTTTTTTTTAGCGAAACTTGCCATAAAAATAATTATTACAATGATAAATTATAAATAATAATAATATTAACTAAATAACTAAACAAATGCATGTATAAGCTACATTCATTCTACATGTATCTTGCGGTATAACATTTTCATAAGAATTTTGTAGAAACTCTTCAAAATTAACTAAACAAAGTCTCAAATAGATGAAAAAACTTGAAAGTCACCGAACACATCAAAATACAAAAAAAAATATTGCAGACTCGGTTAAATTGAGCCTGTTCATGTGCAGTTATGGAAACTGCTAGCCTTGGGTTGAGCGCAGCTCAATATCTTCACAAGTATAAATATAGTGTTCAATGGCCTTCAGAGGTCGTAATTGATAACAACATTGCTGGAATGGGGGAGACGAAATAAAGAAAAATAATATATACCTGTCGGGGGTCTTTAGAAAAGAAGAACATAAACATGGTGAACACAACCAGGCCCACTCCGCTGACGAGGGACTCAGGACGGCGTAGTGAGGTGTCGATTATGACAAATAATATCACCGACAGAGCAACAATAAATGTACATATACTGAAATCATAAACATCAAACCACCTAAGATTTAATTATTTGTGCAGATATGTTTTCGCAACTGGCTATGACATAACAAGTACAGAAATAATATTATCAAGCACCGATTTATGTTCTTAAGACGTCTTACGTTGAAAGACTGATAAGCACCTTTTGGCGCTTCAATATAATAAGAAAATAGAATCAGTTATAATAATATCAAAATTCTTATGAAGGGTCTTTTTGTACTGATATATGTGGTGACGTTTCTTATAGCATATAGGGCATCACGAGGCTTAAAATATTTGTTATCTCACAATGTCTTAGAAACAAACTAAATCAGTGTTAAAAAGTATTTTTGTAGCTGAATCACTGTTATAAATTAATAATGTTAAACGAAAATTAATTGTTGCTAATAACTTACGCTGTAATAAGTCTTCTATATCGTTTATATTTGGAGACAAATGGTTTGGTATAATACAACTTACGCTGTAATAAGCCGTCTATATCGTTTATATTTGGAGACAAATGGTTTGATATACTTCATGTAGATAAATGGTCCATAATATTTCTTAATGTAATGATAGGCAGTCCCTAAAACAATGAGAATGGTGACAACAAGTAACCGGATAGATCCTTCGTCGCCAAACCGGTAACTGAAAATAAAAGTTCATGCAACGGAGAATGAATCTTTGATGATTGTTTAACAATGGTTAAGTGAAATTAAAAAGATACAGCATGATCATCATTTTTGCACGAAGTTAATTTTCGAAAATTTCCTGGTCTAACTTGAGATCGAAATCTAATCGAATATTATTTGGTGATATCTGCATTTTAACTAATGACTGGGAAGATTTAAAACCCGCGTAAATTAATTGATTTGACAAAATAAGTACACGCGAAATTGATTTTATTATAGTAGTATAAAACGTATTTAGTATAAAATTTGGGTTTTATTAAAGGTCAGCTATCTGTCAGCAGATGTCTTTTTTTAAACCACATAAAAAAGAATGAAACAGTGCCAAAAAAGGTCCAGTAAAGTTTTTAAAAAATGTGAACCATTTGCGTTTGCGCGACTTCTACATGTATCAAATGAATATAACTAGTTTACCTGAAAGCAAACGAAATGTATAATACGTATAGTATTATAATGGTAACCAAGAGGACTATCCAGAGTTTTGTCTTGTATCTGTCGTACGCATGCTCCAAAGTTAACCGGATATAGATGAGAAACTGTAGTGGGGAAATTTGATGTAGACACCCAACGATCGGTTCAAGCTTAGCCATCGGGTCACTGGAAGCATCGTCGTCAATGGCCATATTGATGTCGATTTCCTGTCATTAAAAACGGAATTTAGTTAATATTAGACAAAGAATATTCGGAAAATTGTGGCATGGAATCTAGTGAGTTAATGTTTGAGCTTGCTAGGTACATTTTGGTGTTTATTAATGAGCATTTATCAAATAAAATCGGTCTACTGCAATTCTATTGGATAAACTATGATTTTTTTCAAACACTAAACATCTCTTAGTGATTGAAGTTATATTTTGTCCGATAAAATATAAGTATTTTTCAATATTTTGGTAAATTTAGTGAAAAAAAACGTAAAGGGACCGCAGTTTTTTTACCAACTGACCTTAAACAGTAAAATAAACATACTATCTGATGTATTTAAGAGACACTTAAAGCAGATTAAAGCAAATGCTCGTTGGTATTAAATAACACTGGATTTGTATTATGGTTTTATCGCATGACATGCAACCTACATCAAGTGCATACTTAAAACAAGTGCATAATTGTTTCATACTCCAAACGGAAATACACTCACAAAGAGTTAAGTCAATGTCTTTCTAACGCAAAAATTACGACAAAAAGTGACCAATTAGGTCAGTGAATACAATTGGGTGAGTAAATACTGCTTAAATAGTGGTTGATGCATCAAATTGTACCAATGTTACAAGTATCGTCTCCGTACTGGAGCTACAATTAGCGAGGTAAATACGTCTGACGGAATAAATACTAGTAGACTCTGCAACAATGCTTAAAATCAGTATACTAATTCTAGGGTGGTTTGTACGTCCAGGGAAGTAAATATAGTGGACAAAGTGCCTGTGTTAGATTGTTACTTGTGCCAAAACGGAAAAAGACTATGTATTAATACTTGTTTGTTTCAAGCCCCAAACGGAAGTGATGTTCTGGTGATAGTTTATTTCGCGCTTTAAAAAAAGCTTAAAAGTACTGAGTGTCCACTGCACTGCTCATACTGTAGGATTCGTCTTGTATTTTAAAAGAACATATGTTTGCCCAGTGGCTTTTTTAATGGAGGGATTGTGGTAAATGCAAGACTCACCTCTCTCGTAACATCTTCAGAATCCTTTGAGATAAAAGTGTTCAGTGATGCATCGTGATTCGTTTCCAAGGTAACATCCTGAACCGGAAGTTCTGTCGAGTCGTTTAGGGGAGTTTCAACATCAGGCTCCGACTCCATTTTTTTTAATGACGATTATCTGTCAGTTTAACAAAGCGTATATAAAACGTAATATCAACAAACAGCTGTTAGGCTAACGAGGCTAAGTTTTATTTTGTACACGTCTGCAACACCTAGAAATATAAATCATATTGCCAGAACTAGGATGTTAAATATTCAAAATTCCTGCCACTTCTGTCGTAAAATTTCGCACAGGCGGTTATTTGCCTGTCAATAATTAGTCTGCAAGATTTTACGCTGCATGGGGTTACATGTATCTGGAACATAATATAAACACATTAGAGATTATAATTTATGCCATACAGAAAACAGAGACCAGGTTTCGAATATAAATTAGAAAACAGTGAATTGTTCAAAAATAATTGAAAAGAACTTTAATTAATAAAGCGCGCATTTCTCAAGTTTAATTCCAAGAATTAAATTTTAATTATCATAGAAATTTGTAATGAGTAATTATAGTGAAAACTTCTATCAACAATTATCGTCACAGAAATTAGCTTAAAGAAATTAAATTAGAAACGCACCTTCTTAAAACACGAAATATCTTTCCAGTTTAAAGAAGTTGCGTTTCTAATTTCTTTAAGTATACATAGTCTATTAAAAACATTCCTACTATGAAAATGTACCTGATATCATATAATAGTAATATCTTATGCAGATGTAGGAAAACGAACATTGAACATGCAGTAAGACGTAGGTCTTGTATTATGTTGTAATAAAATGACCATGGAATGCGTATTTTACGTAATATTTACAAGTATTATCTATTAGAAAGTTGTTTTAATTCCTCAAAGTGCACATGCAGAAATATTCTTACAGCAAAATTGTTTAGCATTATTTACCTCAAAAACAACACTCCAACAATAAATTAACACAGAAAAACACAAACAGGCTACTTGCTTTGTGTAGAGTTATATTCCGCGCAGTATGTTACTCATTAAGATAAGACCAACCTCATTTTATCTTTAGGTCAAGTTACATGTGAAACCCTATCTCTCAGTAGGGAACCATAGAATACGCGGATCTGTTACTAGAACATTATTCTCAGAAATAAAATACGAAGTTTATTTCATAGGTCAAGTTGATAAACTTGCAGTCTAAGATTGTATCATTTTAATTCTATATAGAATTAATTAAGTTCTAAAAATAACAAGATAAGTAAATACTAACTAAATTCTTTAAATTCGTGCACAATCAATATTTAAAAAAAATGATAAAATATTTTTTTGTAAATTAATCGTGGGGTTGGGGATGCGGTGGGGTTGAATCGGCGGTGGGGCTGGATGAGGTTGGGTTGGGTGGGTTAAGGTGATGTGTGGTAATATATGAACGCTAAGAACTTTTAAAAAGCTAACAAAGTTCAGTTTGCATTCACTTTACAAAGAGAATTGGCACTCAAATTGTGCAGTGAACTGAGTTGAATTATAAGATTTAGCATTTGTGATTTATCCAATCGATATCATATGTGCACTTCGTCGCCTGAGAACAATAATGAGTTTACCATTTTTAACAATTTAAAAAAAAAGGCAAACCAACATTTAAAGTCCATTATTTAGGTTGTGATTGATTGTCTATAGATCATGTATAGTAAAGCACAAAACGATAGGTAATTATGCATGGTTATGACGATATTTAATTTTTTAATTTGGAGTTCTCAGTCTGAATATGAAAGGTATGGCTCTGAGCTCAGTATGAAACTAACAAATCAAAATAATTTTTCGATATTTTTATATTCGATTTAAGCGTTGTACTGAGCTAACTGCAGGGCAAACTACTGTCTAATACACATACTCTTGGAAAACAGGAAGACTGCGCAAAAAGTGATTCGAGAACTTTATAAGGGAGGCTCCATGTGTTAAATCTGAAATGTTGATAACTTACACTAGCGGATTTAGACGAGTAGCACCGGCGGTTTTTTGCTTTAAAACTGTCTTTTTTTAATATAATATGTAAGAAATATGTAAATAAGAGTCTGTTCTATTGGTCAATCTTTATTCGTTGATTAAACAATGATCAAGATCTGAAAATAACGGAAACAGAAACAGCAATAAGTATACATGTAACTGGTTAACAAATACCATAATTATCTAATAATCCTATATCTCCCCCCCCCCCATGTCTTTTAGTAAGGAAGCCATATGTATGTTGGCATGAGATGCTTGACTTACTGATTTAAAAAGACTTATATAAAACTTGAAAACAAATAAACACATGGATGATTAATTTATAACATAAAACGAGGAACAGTTGAATATGGTGCAAATGAGTAAACAATAGAAAGTCCTGATTGATTTCACTGCACTAAGAAATTAACTGATGTGCACTAAGAGTGCATAAATGTCATTTATGTGTTTCTTCACACAACAAAGTCTTTTTGCCACTCTGGGGCATGTTTCATACGGCTGGAGCGTCTCAGCGAAGTAGGTGTAGCCTCGACTGTTGGTGCCGGGACATGATCCGTTTCAACCAGAGGGGGTCCAAGAGGAAGGTCTAGTGGCTTGACATCTTGGTTTTGTGGCTCCGTGTATGTAAGCAGACGGTCACTCTGGCGCACCAGAGTACATATGTATGTGTAGGCGTCTCACACGGTGGTTCCATGGTTGGAGAGAGTGCGGGTAGGGGTGACATGTCGGGTAGCTTACTGACATGTTTCACAGGTGTAGACATACCCGGGCTTGGAGCTTTGCCTGGAGCTGCAGCAGTTGGTACTACAGGTGGCATGTAAGCTGATGGTTGGCGTGGTCCTACATCAGCGTCTATGGTGAGTCTCTTTGGTAGACCCTGTACTGGAACATATTTGCGTAAGAATTTCCTGTTCCGCAGAGTAACCCGTCTTGATCCATCGATGCGCACAACATACTGGTCAAACTGACGAACCTCAATCACCAGTCCTGTCTTGTCCCACTTGCGAGGGAATGGTCCAACTTGGTTTTGAAGGCGAACATGGTCTCCGACTGACAATGGCGGAAGTCTGTGAGTGTGCTCAGACAATCTCTCCGCGCTTTGCATATGCCTGTTTCGTAATGCTTCTTCACGAGCAAGAGATGCGCTTTGCCAAGTTGGATGAGGTTTGTATCTCCCAGGTGGGATAGGGATGAAATCCCTAATTGGTCGGCCAAATATGCACATGGCTGGGGATAGTTTTGTGTCTCTGTCTGGTGTATTTCTGTACTGCAGCATAGCTCGCTGGAACGAGTCGGTGTCAATGTTACCAGACGAAGTTGTTTGTCCATCAGAAGACGCTTTACCGTCTTGACGCCTACCTCTGCTCTGCAGTTGCTGTGGGGGAATGCAACTGAAGATAGTCTGTGATGCACGCCCCAGTCACTGAGGAACTGTCGCGTAGCTGTAGTTGTAAATTCTGGGCCGCCATCAGATGCGAGTTCATCAGGAATCCCGTAAGTCACAAAGATCCGTCTGAGGCAGGTTACGAGTCCACTGGCTCCGACAGCTGATTGTTCTACAATAGGTCAGTTTGAATATCGGTCCACGACTACCAGGTAATGATGCCCCTGGTAGGTGAAATAATCTGCACATATGCACTGGAACGGATATTCTGGGCTCATTGGAGGAACTGGTGGGGCACTTGGGTTTGATGGCGCATTACGGTTGCATTGTTAGCAGCTTGAACGAAGAGCAGATATGTCCGGGGTGATTCCTGGCCAGAATACAGATGTCTCGGCTCTAGCTGTCATGGATGTGACTCCCTGGTGAGCAGAATGTAGAGCATCTAGTACTTCTTGCCTGAGTGATGGAGGAACCACTACACGATCCTTGTACAAGATGACCCCATCAACAGTTGATAAGCCCTCACGGTACTGGAAGTATTGCTTCAGTGGTTCTGGTACCTCATGGCGGTGCTCCGGCATGCCTTGCTCTATGAGGTCACTCAGCTGCAGCATACCTGGGTCGCTAGCTGTAGCTATACGGACTCTGTTCCAGGTCACTGACTTCAGGCCGAGTGCGTTCAGAGATGTAACTGCAGCTGAAACTAAGCCTTCGTCTATGCTGCCTGTCTGGTAGTGCTGGGGCTTGGGTTCAGTCTGATGACTGTTCCCGGCATGTCTTTGATTGTGAACTTGTGCAATATCATCGGGTAGGACAAGTTTCTCTGCATCACTTGTTGGATGGCGTGAAAGGCAGTCTGTGGCACGATGTTTGACTCCAGGAATGTGGATCATTCGGAACCTGTACCTTAGCGTCTTTTCTTTCAAGTTTCTCAGGCGAGTGTTTGAGATGTCTTCAAGAGATCGATCACCAAATACCCTGAGTAGAGGTTTATGGTCGACAGCGATGATCAAGTCTCTGCAGCCTAGCACAAAATATCTGGCTTTGTCCACGGAATCTGCCACTGCTAGTGCTTCACCCTAAATAGGTGCGTAGCGGGACTCGGCTGGGTGGGTGAATCTGCTGCCCACCAGTGTTATCTTCCATCCAGTTGGACAGCAGAAAGGTTCACTTTTGATACATGCACAGTGTTTTTGTAGTAGCCAGAATCCTATTCCGGATTTGGACCAGTCTGTTGCCAAACATGTAGTTCTATCGGGGTCGAAGATGTAGACGCCTTCCTCTATTTCTTTCACAATCTGAGCTTTTGATTCCTCAAACAGTGTTTGGAGGTATTCGTTCCATTGGAAGGGAGTGCCTGGCTTCAGAAGATCGCGAAACGGTAACATGCGCTCTGCCATGCTGAATGCGTATGAGACTTGGTTCACTAAGCCAAACCATGAACGCACATCAGTGATGTCCTTCGGAGTTGGGAAGTCCATGATGGCTTGTAAGTATCTCCGACAGGGCCTGACGTCATTGAGAGTGATTTCAAAGCCTGCGAATTCGACCACATCTGCTCCAAAGACAAACTTTTCGGGGTTGAGCGTTATCCCGTTTCTTCCGCAAACGTCAAGCCAGTTCACGGCTTGGTAGAAGCTCTCCTGTAGATCATCAGCCCACAGTAAGGCGTCATCAACACACTTAGTCTTGTTTGGAACATCAGCCACGATCTCGTCATACCGTCTTGTGTAGCCATCACCTGAAGCTATGTAACCCTGTGGCGCCGTTTTGTATCGGTATCTCCCCCACGGCGTGATAAATGTGGTCAGATGTCGATCTTCTTCACGTAGAGGGACACTATGATAGCCATTCCAATCATCGAAGACTGTCTTTTTCTTACCATTAGGCACCGATCGAGCTTGAAGGAATGGAGACGGTGTGTGATGTGTCTCACGGGTAGCATGAGCATTGAGCGCTTGAAAGTCCACTGTCCGTCTAGGCTGACCATTTTTCTTTGCGCATATCATCATTCGATGACACCATGTGACAGGTTCTCCAACGGGGACTGGCTCAAGAACACCTAGTCGTACATCCTGATCGAGGCCTTCTTTAACTGCATCTCGCCAGTGTAATGGGACAGGTACTGGTGTATGGTGGATGACGGGTTCAGCGTTGGGGTCGACCATAAGTTTCATTGGTGGTCCATCCATCAGAGGCAGGGGCTGATGTTCACATGTGTTGAACGTGCTAGACCTGTAGTAATCAAGCAGATACTCTTGCAGCTTTTGACGATTTTCTTCTGTCGGTGGAAATGGTAAAGCACTTGGGGGCGGAGGTGGCCGTTGGCGGAGAGGGCAACCACATGGTGCTTTGTTCTCTCCGTGCATAGCTGCTGCATGGTGTTGTGAAGGCCGTACTTCAGGAAATTCGTTACCAATGATTCCAAGATTCACACAAGCTTCTCTGCTAAGGAACAGTTTGTTTGACGAGTCTGTTACATAGGTCATTTGCCTTGTCTCCACTTTACTAGAATGTTCTATTTTATAATGAAAATAACTGGTTGCCCTGTTAAGATCAAACATTTCAAATTCAATCAAACTCATTTAAAATATGTCAAAGGTCGTACTGTCTTAGTTGCACCACTAACGTGAGCTTCCTCCTACATGACAACATTGAACCGCCCCTGACCAAGAACGCGAAAAAGTTTATCATACTTTAAAGTAGTCTAGCCCGTGAATTCACCGTCTCTGTACGGCATTGTCATGTTTTAGACTTCACCGTACGGCGCCATGTAACTTTTATTGCAAACTTTGTTTACAAACCCCGGAAATGAAATTACTAACATTTGATTTGTTTATTCTGACATTGATTCACGTATCAAACCAACAGTTACCAGGTAAATAAGTATTAGCTAACTCGATACTCCCGTGGTATTAAATTTGACTGCATGACGCTATTATTTAAATTAATTGGCGCAGGTAAATGCCACAGGTAAATACAGGTAAAGGTGTTCAATATATAAAATGACGGTTTGCTCGGGTAAAATCACTATCGTTCCACAGGCCTGCTAGCTGAACTACATAGGAGTCGAACACAGAGCGGTATGCGGCATATGATAGTCATCCAAAGAATAAGTCTCTTTTATTAAACTGCGGGCACGAACAAATTGTACATAGTTACAGACATGTTAACTGGGGAAAATGAATGTAAAAAGGCGCTTTCGGTAGTTCGGTATCTCTTTGCCACCCGCTTTCGGATATTCGCTCACTTACTTCTTGTGCAAGTTTTACGAAAATTTAATAAATAAAAACGTATTAAGATCTCAGTATGAACATATTTTTGATTTTAAACAATTTATTTAAGATTTACGCCCTATTTAAAATATGAATTTGAAGTTTACCCGCCAATTTCGGTATGTAGCATACAATGTTATATGTTAGTACGCACATCTACATTCATTTTTACAATTTAATATCAAATTTTTGATTTGAATCATCTTTATATTATTTAACATTCATTATAATTATGATAATAAATATGATTTCGGTTATTCCCAGTCGATTTTGGTAGATTTCGGTAATTGGGCCGATTTCGGTAAATCGGGTGACCGGCTAATTGGTGTAATTTTTAAGCATTGAATTGCGACACTGGTTCATTTTTGATAAAATTGTATGCTCACATTGAATTATTTTAGTAGTGTTAAGATTTATTTAAAATTTAATGTGAGCTAGTAGGGACTACCCAGGGCTCTCACAAACGGGAGACTTGGGAGAAGTGGTCTCCCAAAAGTGGCCAGACTTATCTGAGCTATGGGAGAAGTCATTTTATATAGATTATAAAGGGAAAGAATGCTGTTGACTGCAAACTTCTCCATAGTTCAGTAAATTTATGACAAAAGTTCTCCCTGATGTGCAAGTCTAGCGAGAGCTCTGCTACCGGTACTGACCAATCCTTGTGCATTTTTCAGATTCTGTTGTGCTGATCCAAAATCAGAATGGGTTTTGTAGCAGTATCTGGAACCCGGAGATGAAGCTTCTACAGGACAGGGATGTCTACCAGGTTTTCTCACAGTCTGTTGAACAGGTAGATCCTCACTTACTGTACTTAATGCTTCACTGCATATACTTGTATATGCATTTTGATGCATGTGTGACAAGTGTAGATCCAGATCAGCCCAAACATCAGATCTGTGCCGTCTGATCAAGATCTGACTGGTCACATTTTAGTCAGATATTATCTTACGAATCAGAAAGCCAACTGATTAGATCCTGATCAGATGGCATGGATGTGCCGGCTGATTTTGATCTAAACTCTTCGTCCATGCAATAAAGGCGTGTCTATGGAGGAAAGGGTTAACTCTTCACTGCATTAGATGTGGCTGTTGCATGTATCCTATGGCTAATTACACATATTTTATGGCAAACGGTGTAGATCCAGATCAGCCAGCATACCTGTTTGACTTAGCCCTTTATTCCATGTGATATGGGTGTTGCATGTATACCATGGCAAACAGTGTAGATCCAGGTCAGCCAGCACACCTGTTTGACTTAATTCTTTATTCTGTGGGATATGGCTGTTGTACCATGGCAAACAGTGTAGATCCAGGTCAGCCAGCACACCTGTTTGACTTAATTCTTTATTCTATGGGATATGGCTGTTGTACCATGGCAAACAGTGTAGATCCAGATCAGCCAGCACACCTGTTTGACTTAATTCTTTATTCTGTGGGATATGGCTGTTGTACCATGGCAAACAGTGTAGATCCATATCAGCCAGCATACCTGTTTGACTTAGCCCTTTATTCCATGTGATATGGGTGTTGCATGTATACCATGGCAAACAGTGTAGATCCAGGTCAGCCAGCACACCTGTTTGACTTAATTCTTTATTCTGTGGGATATGGCTGTTGTACCATGGCAAACAGTGTAGATCCAGGTCAGCCAGCACACCTGTTTGACTTAATTCTTTATTCTGTGGGATATGGCTGTTGTACCATGGCAAACAGTGTAGATCCAGATCAGCCAGCACACCTGTTTGACTTAATTCTTTATTCTGTGGGATATGGCTGTTGTACCATGGCAAACAGTGTAGATCCAGATCAGCCAGCACACCTGTTTGACTTAATTCTTTATTCTGTGGGATATGGCTGTTGTACCATGGCAAACAGTGTAGATCCAGGTCAGCCAGCACACCTGTTTGACTTAATTCTTTATTCTGTGGGATATGGCTGTTGTACCATGGCAAACAGTGTAGATCCAGATCAGCCAGCACACCTGTTTGACTTAATTCTTTATTCTGTGCGATATGGCTGTTATACCATGGCAAACAGTGTAGATCCAGATCAGCCAGCACACCTGTTTGACTTAATTCTTTATTCTGTGCGATATGGCTGTTATACCATGGCAAACAGTGTAGATCCAGATCAGCCAGCACACCTGTTTGACTTAATTCTTTATTCCGTGGGATATGGCTGTTATACCATGGCAAACATTGTAGATCCAGGTCAGCCAGCACACCTGTTTGACTTAATTCTTTATTCTGTGGGATATGGCTGTTGTACCCTGTTTGACTTAATTCTTCATTCTGTGGGATATGGCTGTTGTACCATGGCAAACAGTGTAGATCCAGGTCAGCCAGCACACCTGTTTGACTTAATTCTTTATTCTGTGCGATATGGCTGTTGTACCATGGCAAACAGTGTAGATCCAGGTCAGATCTGTGCTGTCTTGTAAGGATCTTCACTGTTTGCTTTCATCAGATTTTACATGACCATGAAGCAACCAGTGTAGATACAGATCATACGGCATAATTAATTAAGATCTTTATGAATAATCATATTCATGTTTATTTTTGTTGCATTCGTTTCACAAAATTCAGACATTTTCGCACAAGCTTACACTCAAGCACTTGATAATTGGTATAGGTGTTTATTTAATGGTTTAATGTCACTGTGCTTCAATTTCTCACACTTTCTCTAGCTCAAATATGTGAAAATTAAACCCACACAAACTTAAATGACAAAGTAGAAAATAAAAAGGCAAAGCGGAGCAAAATATTTTTCTGGATAACTATATATCTTTTTTTTCCCAGGCATTTTATGAACCAGACAGAAACTGTGTGGTAACCTTGATTGGGAAAGTCAGTTTCCAGTGGGAGATACGTATTACCAAGTTTGATGTGGAGGGGAGAACCAATCCATCTGGTGTGCCAACATCATGTGATGACTTTGTCAAGATGTATGATTGTAAGTAGATGGACATTTGACAGTTTTAACCCTTTCCTCCGTAGACACACCTTTATTGCATGGGTGAACAGTTTAGATCCAGATCAGCTGGAACATCTGTGCTATCTGATCAGGATCAAACTGTTTGCTTTTTGATTCATTAGGTTATTCCTGACCAAAATACGACCAGTGCAGATCCAGATCAGACAGTAGTTTTTACATGCGTAAAAATGCATTTTTATGGAGGAAAGGGTAAAAACTGCATATTCACAGTTCTGGATGTTATACTTCAATGTCTCAGATTAGTGTAATATTAATTGTAATAATATGATAAATATTATACCCATAAATGACTGAAGATGAGCAAATTTCACTAATAATTTGGCATTTTAGAACATGTTGTAAGTAAATTTTAAACTGTATTAGTAACACAATAACAACTTTGGCTTTAAATATCTTCACAATTATGTTGACTCAGTGTAAAAATATTATGTCACATTTTCATGGTTTGCATTAGTCTTCTACAGTTTAAGTTGTACATTTAGACATTTGAAAACACTTAATATTTTCATCTGGTACATGACCGGGCACCTTTAAATTCAAAAGAACTTGATGGGCATTCATCATGTTCATGATCAGTTAGTAAATTTTAAAACTAGCTGAAACCTAGTTTGCAGCCATTGTCATGTGGTCAGTTACAAAATAAACAAATATAATTAGTGTGTATCCGATGGTAGTTTTAATTTTAACTGAAACATACTGTTCACCATAGTCATATGGTCAGTTACTCCTTTATCACAAGTGCGAACAGTGTAGATCCAGATCTGTGTCATCTGATCTTCACTGTTTGCTTTTAGATTCATCTTTTTTATCTCATCATGAAGCTAAGTGATGAGTCTGATTCCTGATCAGACTGCAGAGTTGTACACTGGTCACCCATATGATCAAGGGTATATCTACATGTATTGAGAAAAGTGTTAAGGTATGAAATCTTTCATATCAAACATGTATTGCTATATACGTCAGTATCATTGTTAAAACTTAAAAGGCAAGTTTCCCTGGTAACTGTAATATATACTACATGTATTACTATTAGTAAGATTATGAGGAAATTCTGATAATATCGGCTGTTCAGAATTTACGTTCAAGCTTTGCAATCCTGGCTTTCAATATTGTCATTTCAATGGTTGTTGGTAGCTGATACTTTTCTTGGGCAGCATTCAAACTCTTCAGTGGGCATCCAGAAGCACATTCAATGCAATGATCCATTAACTCGCTCATCTCGTAAACTTCTGATAGCTTGATATGCTGGTAAACTTCTTCTGTATAAGTTGTATAAGTGGCAGTAGAATAACTGGACTTGTAATTCTCAATCTTTTTTATCTTGTTTTTGATCACAGTAACACACTTTGCTTTGAGCATTTTCACTTAATATTTGTGTGCAAATGGCAGTGCCCAGTATACAGTTGTTTCTGAAAATAAAGATTTATTGATGAAAGTTAAAATAAATTGTACCTGCTTAGGCCCCAGTTACACAGACGGTCTGTGCCCAATACGTTACTCGCTGTTTTTGGTCGGTTGCCATGTGTGAGGTTTTCTGTGTAACCGGCCATGGGTGATGGACAAGTGTTCAATCGGCTAAATACATATTTCATAGGCTGCTGGTAGGAGACAGAAACAAACTCAAAAAAGGGGGTCGGTGATAAAGATGATTTTATCGGTCAAAATGCTGAAATACTATCGGTTTTTGTCGTTTGTAAATCGGAGCTAAATCATGCGTAACGCTGATAAATCAGTGTTTAATAGCTAATCATCAGTGGTTCAACACTTTCCGTCAGATATGGCCGGTGACTCATGTTTGGTTATCTTTGTTTGATTGGTGACATCGGTGATTAAGAGCTTGCATAACTCATGATATAGGTTGCAGTCGGTTCTTTTCTTTTAAAAAGTATGTTAAAGTGATGAGAACCGATGACCTTTTTAATTTACCGAAAACATCAGCGATGACATGACGGCAGAAGTCGATTGGTCAGAGATTGTATCCCTAATAACCACCGATCAAAACCGACAAAATCCCACGCTTTAACTCTCATCTTTTTTCCTATCAGTGGTAGGTATTAGTTGAGCGGTTGCTTATCGGTGGCGCATCGGCGATATCAGTTGTAGACAGGTTTTTCTATCATTTACAGCGGTGGTAGACAGGCTGTCGATCGGTTATTTGTAAAATGTTTTCACCGATCGAGAATTTTAAACATGTTCAAAAATCCCGAGCGGTTATATTTCACCGACAGAACTTATCTTTGCAGTTGATCGGTGGCAAACAGGTGACCAAAAGATGATATTGGTGTTTAATACCTTCGGTTCACTCCATAATTTGGCTGAAAAACTCATCGATCACTCACCGATGGCTCTGTGTAACTGGGATGTTAATGTATACATGTAGTCCAGGGCTCTCACTAGACTTGCTAATCAGGGTGAAGTTTTGTCATAATAATACTGATGGAGAAGTTTGCAGTCAATAACATTCTTTTCCTATAAAGTCTCTTCAAAATGACGTCTCCCACAGCTCAAAGAAGGGAGCAGTCTGGTCACTTTTGGGAGTCTCCTAGTGAGAGCCCTGGTAGTGGGTGTATACATGTATATTTATGTCAAGGTCACAAGGTGAACGATAGCAGTGCAGGATTGAATATACTGTGAAACCGGCTTTTTTTGTCAAGAACTAAATTAGACACAGCTATTTTCAAAAACTAATCACTCATTATTACCAGCACCCTATGTATATTATTATTAAATGTGCTTAATGTGATGCTTTATTCCGTGCAATTGATCTTAGCCTATGTCTTTGTAGATACAATATCTTTTTATTAACTTCATCTCAAACTGTTTTCCTAGTAATTTTGGCTTTAATTAATTAAAGAGCCTTTCTAAACTGAAATTGTTCATTATACCTGTTAAAAAGTAGCTTAAAATTAAAGTATTTAGCAAAAAATGCCTTATTTTCTGTACAAGGCTTGTCTGCTTGCATCAATGCTCATTAAGATGATAATTAAATGTCAAGGTCAGGTGCAAATTAAGAATGGGTTCAGTGGAGTTGAATGAATGTTCCTTTTTTATGGGTATGTTGGCCAAAATGTTGAAAACTATAATATAACTACCCTAAGACTTGTCCATAAACCTCCTTTTTGGAAATCTTACTTCCAACCCTGAAGGTTACACTTAAAGTTTACTATAATTGGATATACATGTATGATATTTCAAGTTAAACTTTTTTAAGTTACCCTCAACCAGTGAAGCATTGATATAAAATACATTCACAAATCCATTGTATCTTAGATCTTCACCTGTTTCTGAATCTAATATTATTATTATTATTATTATTATTATTATTATCATTATTATTATTATTATTATTATCATTATTATTATTATTATTATTATTATTATTATTATTATTATTAAAGTCAGGATCTACACTGTTTGCTTTTAAATTTGTTAAGTTATTTCTGGCAAAGAGGGGACCAGTACAGATCCAGCTCAGATATATGGCTGTGCTGGCAGATCTGGGTCAACACTGGTTGCACTCATATTAAAACATGTATACCCCGGCATATAAAATAAAAGGTTAACTTTATACATAATTATATACTATTTAAATCCTGCAGCATATCCGGGTAAATACACTTTAGAAATTCTATAAAGTGTTCAGCATTTACATCTTCTTCTAGTGTAACTGTGTCGGTGTTTCCTTCAAACATCTTACGGAACACGGGTGAAGCAATCCCAAGAACTGCCTTCGAGGCGTGAACTTTCTCTTGTCCAATCAGAAAAGTAACATCACAGTCCTTTTTCTTTTGTTTGAAATCTCGAACTTCATCAGTCAGTGAATCTTCAGGAATTGTATTGCCGGCCATGACTTAGCTGCATCAAGTCAGGTGTGAGATCAGAAAACTTAAATTCGAGATGATTAATTTACTCCTTTATTTATTGATAATGACCTCACAATGAACAAGTTAAGGTATTCCTAAAGAGGAGCCTTACTGAACTCCCTCTATTGATAAAATGTGTTATTATAGAACTTCCAAAAAATGATTTATAATTCAAGTTATATCTAGTCCTTCAACATTGTCCCTGAATTAAGACAGCTGCTATGATGCAAAACATATTTTCAACATCCATTTTACACTGTATATGCATAACCAGGTATCAAATGACAGTTGATTGCAAATTTTTCACTGAATTAATTGTAGCAAGGTAAATTTGATCATAATACACAAATAAAACTTAAACATGTTGAAGTATTAACCCTTTCCTTCATAGATACACCTTTATTGCGTGGGTAACAGTGTAGATCCAGATCAGCCGGCACATCCTTGCCATCTGATCAGGATCTGCACTGTTCGCTTTTTGATTTGTTAGGTTATTTCTGACCAAAATGCAACCAGTGCAGATCCTGATCAGACGGCACAGATGTGCACATGCATAAAAATGCACATTTATGGAGGAAAGGGTTAAAATAAGAAATTAGCATGTTTTTGTCTACCTGTCATTGTTATTTAAAAACTTCTTGCTAAGTGTTAAGTATTCAAAGCCCGCCCATGGTTTTCAACCCTTATTGAAAATGTCAGTTTTGGTAGCAATGATGTGACTTAAATGGCATCATTATTAGACGGTGTTAGCGAGCATTTACAAATAGCAATTAAACTGTATGTGCTTAATTAGTTATGAACAATTTCAAAAATGGGTTCCATGACAGCAAAAGGTATATTCAGAAAATTATGTTCATCTTATTTCTTTAATTGGCATCTTCTGGTTGAGTAGACCAGATTGCTCATTATGCATTTTATTGTGAAATGAACATTAAAATCATAGTCAAAATATGTAATAAAATTACCTATTACTATAAGTGATGAGAAAATTAAAAAAAGTTCTCATTCCCAATATATACAGTTGAACCTGTCTAAGCAGCTACCTGCATTCAGCAGCCACCTGTTGTGAACAGCCAGTCTGAATATAACCTAAACTTACATTTTGTTTATATTTTTACATGTAATAAACAGCAACCTGGTAACATTTCTGAAATGTCATTGCCAGACAACAACTTTTCCCATTATGTACCCCAGATTATATCCTCATATCTTTAATTAATTTGCTTTTAGACATTTCATTTTTGCCAAGCCCGCTTGTGGTAAGCTAAACTAAGTTGTCACATTGACAGTTCGGTGTATTTGCATGTGTAACTGTGTGTGTGCATGTGAATGTGTCTGTCCATCTTTGTCCAGCCCTTAAGTTTGACATGCATTGAGCAATCTTGCTTGTATTTGACATAAATGTTAACCTCAATGAAGCGTATTGTAATGCGCAAACCCTAGGCTAACATTCCAAAGCTTATCCAGCCCACAACTTAATTACATGCTTTCAGCAATCTTATCTCTATTTGGTATTAATGTTGACCTCAATGAGATGGAGTGTCATGCACAAACCCCAGGCTCCTATCTTAAAGGTCTAGGTCATTCAGGGGACAAATGTCATGTGAAAGCACGCGCAACATTTTTTCAACACGTATCTTGTTATTTTATTTAAATTTATTGGTACAAAAGTTTAAGGTTTACAGGGTATTGCAATTAATTCAGAAATTCAGCAAATGCCAATTTTGTCATGACCCTGATCACTCCAAGATTTTCAGAATTCTTTCAACATCACCAAAATCTCTTATTTTGCAGCTGAAAGATGTGATAACGCAAAACTATTAAAAGGCATCAACTTTAAGACTGGATTGTGCGGAACCATCTCGGAAAACCAGATTGGAAATCTCGTCTTTACCACCTGCGCTAACAAGCTTACAATACAGTTTAAGACAGACATATACCAAACCTTCAAACGTGGCTTTGCATTTGAACTGCGACAGAAACCTTGGAGTAATCCCACTGGTGGACCTGATTGTGACCCAGATATGAACGGTATTGCTCCTGGAGGTAGGTGTAATCACTCTGAACTTGTTTCGTAATATATACAGTCCAACCAGTTCTCAATACCACATGTCAGCAAAAACCTTCTGTGGATAAAGATCACATTTTATTTGTCCCTCTGACTGGTTTAATCAGTTATGTTGTTGTAATAAACAAATTCAACTGTAAACAAATGCCATCTGTCTTCGGAGACCATTTTTGGATTTTCACCTGAGTATTCTATGAACATGATGAAGACAGGTTTGACTGTACTTGATAGAACAAGTTTAAATGTTTATGTATAGAACTGATTTCACTTATAAGCATTGTTTATTTGAGCAGCCTTATTTTATTCGGAAGCTAACAAACTTTTGAATAAGTTCATTATCATCAACACTATTTTTTTACAATCAATATGTTGTGCTGTTTTATGTGTGTCACTTTTTTATTGTGCTCTATACTGGTTTCGACTGAGAAACAGGTGAGTCTGAGAGAAAATATCAAGATTTTATACATTGCTATTGGGAAACTGAATCAGGTTTAGAATTTCAGGATCATTTGTTCCTTCCAAGATATCACATAATTATATGCAAAACTTGGGGAGTATGTTCAGTGACTAAATGTTCTTTTTGATCTGTTTGACAGTATGGAGAGATGGAACCTTCAGTGAGTTTCAGAACTCGTGGAATGAACAGCCAATCATACCAGGTTATGTGCCAGCTGGTTCAGAGAAGGACTATGAAAAGGAAGTTAATGGAATTCAGGTATATTTCCCAGAAATACTCATAGTTACATGTATGTATGGAACTTAGATTTAGTTTCCATATATTTTTAGTCATATTTTTTGTATGTTTTCAATCTATTTGATCAGACTTGCAAGAATTTCTGTGCTATAAGCTTTTAGGGTATGATGTAGTTAAACATTCTGGCCCTGAATGATTTTGTTTTTGTGTCGCCCTTTCGAAGAAATGGCGATACATAGGGACCGCTTTGTCCATCCGTCCGTCCGTCACGAAAACTTAACGTTGGCTATAACTTTGCCATTTCTTAAAATTTCTTCATCAAACTTTCAAATAATATTGCTTATGACAACACGCTCGAGATGATACTAAATTCTTAAGGTCAAGGTCACATTTGATGGAGTTATGCCCCTTTTTTGTACTTATATTTAGACACGAAAACTTAACGTTGGCAATAACTTTGGCATTTCTTAATATTTCTTCATGAAACTTTCAAATTATATTCCTTATGACAACACGCTCGTGATGATACCACATTCTCAATGTCAAGGTCACATTTGATGGAGTTATGCCCCTTTTGTACTTATATTAAGACATGAATACTTAACATTGGCTATAACTTTGCCATTTCTTAATATTCTTCATCAAACTTTCAAATTATTTTCCTTTTCACAACACGCTCCTGATAATACCACATTCTTTAGGTCAAGGTCACACTTGATGGAGTTATTCCCCTTTATATGAAAACTTAACGTTGGCTATAACTTTGCCATTTATTAATATTTCTTCATCAAACTTTCAAATTATATTCCCTATGACAATACGCTCGTGACGATACCAATACTATATTCTTAAGGTCAAGGTCACATTTGATGGAGTTATGCCCCTTTTTATACTTGCATTTTTATTCCGACAGCACCAGAGGGCGACACAAGTGTTCAACTGAACACCCATGTAGTTCATTATAATTATACAATTTTTTTTCAGTTTCAATCACTGTAAATGTGACTGTATTGTTCTTAATGTGTGCAAGATTGACTGGCAGACTTACAAATAGAATTGGTTTATTATGAACTAACCCATTAATAAATGGGAGTGCATGTACAATTAAAAAGCAGTTATATTTCGGTTTCCACAGTAAAATTCTCACAGTAACAGTTAAACCTGTTGACGTCAACTTACACTTATAATGATTTTAAGAATCTAATCCCTCACAAGTAATCATGTTTTCGGTACAGGATTTGTACATGTTTTTATGTTACAGTGCTATGACTGTGTTAGTTGTCCAGTAGAGCCTTTTGAGCCAGAGAAGGACAGCACAGCTATCAGTAGCAACTGTTATGTGTGTTCTAAAGTCTGGGATGATGGTAAGTTATTTCAAACTATTAAGCAATGGGTTCACCTTATTTCTCAATATGAGCCAGGATCACTTATTCTACAAATACAATTTACCCCCCAAAAATGTTTTCTCTTGCATGCCGGCTAACAGTTTAAACCCAGATCAGCCAGCACATCCATGTGGTCAGGTCTGATCAGGATCTTAACTGTTTGTATTTATATTCAGCAGGTAATTTATTGCTAAGAAGCAGACAGTGTAGATTCAGACTAATAGCATGAATAAACAGACTGATCTGGATCTGCACTTATAGCCCGTGTGATAAAAGGCAAATATATGAATTAAAGAGATACTTGTTTCAATTATATACAAAGAATATAGAATTTACAACAATTTTACTGAATCTAAGCATGACTCAAACAGTTTTGAAAATGGCTTAAATCCTGTATTGCTAATAAGATCAGTGACTTGATTTTTGGTTGTTGTTGACTTGACTTTGTTCAACACCATAATTATTCTCAACATTTCAAACTAGTATAAATTTGTGCACATTTGCCGATAATTGCTATGTAGCAAGATTTTTAGCATTGTAATCAAAATAAATTAGGTATGCCAGGGGTTCCATTTCACCTGAATTTAGACTCATAGTTTTAGTTGAAGGGTCATTTTTTTCCCTAAATTAGGGTTATTTTCGGTATTTATTGGGAGAATCCCCTCAGTTATCAAAATGACAGTTGAGATTCAGCAACTACTGGAACCCTTGTATGTCGATGTATGTATTGCATCCTACTAAGCATATGTGTTTAAATATTTCAGAGTATTATGTAGCAAGAAGGAAATGTTACACCAGAACAGACTACCTAGCTGTCATACAATCACTCAGGGGTATGTACTACTGAAAATGCTTCACCCTTTTCATCATAGATATGCCTTGATGGCATGGGGAACAGTGTAGATGTAGATCCAGATCAGCTGGAATGTTATTTCACGCTGTCTGGTCGGGGTCAGCACTGTTCACTTTTTGTTTTGTCAGAAAAGTGAAATACGCATATCAGGGATGGCCACATCCAGCAGACACAGCCTCCCCACACAGCCAAACAATAGAGAGGAAAAGAGGGAATGGTATTACAATAATCAATTTCAATATGGATGCCACAAACTATTAACGAAAGTGAGAACCCGAGGGGTTACCACCTTGGAACGGTCAGTGGCAAAACAATTTGCCACTGGGGGTTTAAACCGGGTTCTAGGGTGCACCAACCTCACACTTGCCCAACAGTTTCTCATATCACAAAACAAGTAAAAATTCTCTTGGTGAATAAACTCCAACCCACCCATCGGCTCAATTATTTCTGACCAAAACGTGAACAGTGCAGATCTATATCAGACAGCACAGATGTGCTAGCTGATCTGGAGCTACACTAATTGCACATGCCATAAGATGTGTATATATGGTGTGAAGGGTTAAACTTTTTATTTCCGGTTTGCATATGCATATCTGAATGATAAACATTAACATAAGTTCAATTAAATTATCTAGAGATATGTGAGAGTCTTATGCTGTATGTTTTATGTTTGTTAACCCTTACTTCATATATACAGGTTTTATAACATGTGCAAACAGTGTTGATCTAGATCAGCCAGCACATCTGTGCACAGTGGCGTAGCTACTATAAGGCCATGTTGGCCCGGGCCTACAAGTTGGACAGGAAAATGACGTTTTCAAAAGTCCCAAAAATACAATAAAAACAGAATGGGGTGGTATGGTAGGAGGTTCAAGCCATTTTTGTTGAATCAAATATGTCTTTGGCTTATGCGGAAACTGATTATTTTCTTTGCCGGATATAAATGCAGATCTACGTTATAATTCTCTGTGTTGTCACGCTTTATTTGCAGTTTGCTACATTTAATCTCCACTTGTTTACTGCATTTGGGTGTCTTTGCGCCCCAGACCCACTTATCAAGAGGCAAACACCATTAGGAACCCCTTATATGTGCCTACAAGTTGTAAAAAGCTGACTACGCCCCTGGTGCTGTCTTATTAGGATCAACACTTAGATTCATTAGATTATTTATTGTAATTTTGAAGTCACTAGGTTTCAATTTTGGTGATTTACAGAAATGACAAAGGCTATATCAGCAGCCTCCTTGTTTGCCTTTGCTGTTTCCTGTACATAACCTTAAGTTTAATCTTCACTCCATGGGTTTTATCCCATATCAGAACATTGAAGGTCCATATCATCTGGCACTTCTGCTCCATCAGATCATGATCTGCACTTTTTGCTTCATAGTAAGAAATAGCCTAATAAATCAAAACTTGAACAGAGCAAGTCTTAATGGAACAGATGTGCTGGCTCATCTGGATCTGTATTGTCTAAGAAATAAAGGTTTAAAAGAAAGAATTAATATAAATCATTGTTTAGTTACAGTCCTTTCAGGTGAGTATTTTATCTTTATTGCTACTGTGTTTACTTCAGACATCAAAGATCCATTCCTTGGCTGCCAGAAGACGGCCGATGATTTTGGGCGTAATGTGAACTACTGTTTCTGTGACACGGATTTGTGCAACACTGCTGGCAGGAGTGTAGTCAGCTACATGACATTATCATTAACTGTTGTATTTACACTACTGGCAAGACTCTGGTTATGAACTTGAAGATTTCTGTGTAGTTATCTCCCTTTACTCCTTTTACAGGCCTTATATCACACGGGCAAACAGTGTAGATTTAGATCAGCCAGCAGTTGCACACCTGTGCTGTCAGATATGGATCTACACTGGTCATTTCTTGGTCTTGGGAAATAACAATGAATCTTAAAGTGAACATTGTGTAGATCCTGATCAGATGGCATGGATATGGTGGCTGATCTAGATCTACTCTGGTTGCCAATGCAATAAAAGGCATATGGAGTAAAGGGTTAATAATAATGTGATACATCATCGTTGATAATTGCCATTCCACTTTTTTAATACATTTATTTTTATTTTTATCACACATTGTAAACATTCCATTTTAATGCAAATGCCATATTTTCATTGACTTCAGGAGCTCCTTATTCATTTAATTTTGTTTTTGAACTCTCACTTTCAAATGGGTCACCATAGTCCAGAGGTCAGGGTGTAACCATCATTTAATGTGGACATCTGGGCTGAAGGTTATAAAACTGAGATTCGAGACTGGTTTCTATTCTCAGTTTTTTTCATCTTTGGGCCAGGCATTCAACTTATTTTGATATTAAGTTTTTAGCATGAGTCTGACAGAGGGTGAACTGATTTTGGCGGAACAAGGCTCTGCCGATTTCCTGTCTAAACAGTTCGGCTGAGGTGATAGTTTTTTCTATCAAACAAATGAAGCATGCAAGATACTTTTTCGTTCATACCTTTTATTGTTCATACTACATGTATATATGAATATGTATTTGGTCTTAATTTTGTTTTCATACACTGAAATATTAACATTGAAAAACCTTATTTTTTTAATGATGTCCAAATTTGATTACATGATGTCAAATTCTCATTGATGTGATGTGTCTCATGTAAACAGTATCATTTTCATAAGGGAAAAATAGGATTTTCCTTCCCGGTAAAACACCTTGAAACACTTATACAATGTACATGAAAATACATATCATTTACTCAGGGTTATGCTATGCATATCAATGTTTAAAACATTCTATTTTATTAATGAAACTTGATTTCAGTATACATATCTAAAAGTTTTAAGCCAACACTTAGGTTATTATGGCTTTAAGGCTTTTCATGGGATCCCCGGTCTACACTTCCTAGTTAGATTACCTAGTTATTTTAAATACTTTGCTATCATTAAAAACTTCATCAGGATGAATGTTTGCGTAGATGCCGTAGATTTTACTGGCATGAATTAACACAGTTAAATTTTTCTGACAAGAAAAGCTACTGGTATTACATAGTAAAATTATGCTCAGACTTGATTACATGCACTTTTTCTAATGGAATGTACACACAATTTAAACACACACGAAATATAATGATACCACAATACATAACACAATATTTTTTGCAAGGTCTTGATTATTTTTCGTGGGTAACTATTATGCATAATAAATTAAATGTACATGTAAAATATTCCTAGATAACATGTGGCTTATTTTGCTGTGTGAACTTTCTTTATTTGGAAGTAAATTAAATTGAATATTTAATTTCTGTCTATTAACATTATATTCGGAAATACTCATGGCAAGTATTCAAGGATATTTTGTTGAATACATTTGTACATAATTATTTGTCCCATTGATTTATTTTCTAGATATTCAGTTAACATTAACAATTCAGCCCATTGAACTAATTTTGTGTATATTTTATATGCAACTTTTGAAAGTGCTCTTTTAACTCTCAAACCAAATTTTAAAGTTGTAAATTATTTGTTGAATACTTACTGTTATACAGATATGATACATATCATTTTTTCACTTTTTGTATTTAATAAGTTGTGTTTTTATGTATATGCTCTTGATTGAATAATATAATTTTCATCCTTTTAAACCGTGGCAAAGAATGTATAAATCCTGTTGTTTCTACATACGCATGCAGTATGATCAAGTCCCAAGATCAAGTCTCAAGCATCTGATTGGCTGAAATGATGACTTGTCTCTATATTAGTGAATCAGATAATTAAGATTTAATTAAGACTAGTTTCTAATATCTTGTTCCTAGGTTATAAAGCTGAGATTAGAAACCAGTCTCAAATCTCAAATTTGATAGTAGAAGTCACGCTTTTGTCTTATATTAACCAAAAGGATTATAAGTATCATGCATGAGTGTGAGGTGAAGATGGAAAAATCTGTCACCGAGGGTTAACTGTTTTGTGGGAACGAGGCTCTGCCGAGTTCCCGCCAAAACAGTCCACCCGAGGTGACAGATTTTTCTATCTTTACCGAATTTCTCGTGCAAGATACTTTTTCTTGCATACCCTTTTTTTATTTATAACATTTCTGTGTATGCAGACAAACTAATTTATTTTCCTTATGTTCAAATATTGACATTTACGTAAACCTTTTTTTACAATGACGTCACTAACTTGAATATATTACGTCAGATACTTGAAGACGTGACGTCACTCACGTGACTCATTCTACACGGGGGGGTGTAGGATCGAAATTTCCTACACGGGTGAAAACACCGGATGACCTGATCTGGTATGCAAGAATAAATCGTCACAAATGGTGGTAAGCGGTCGACTAATAAAAGTATTACACAAAATGCTTTTAACCCCAGTGGAATCCCCCATGATAAAGTAAGACTTAATGACAATTAAGCTCAATTTAAAGCCCTGGGCTGAAGGTTATAAAGCTGAGATTGGAAACCAGTCTCAAATCTCAAGCATCTGATTGGCTGAAATGGCGACCAGTTGCCATTTCAGCCAATCAGATGCTTGAGATTTGAGACTGGTTTCCATGCTCAGTTTTATAACCTTGGGCAATGCACTTTTGATGTTAACTTACATTGTACTACTTCATGTATAAGGTTTATATCCCATGTGCATCCAGTGTAGATCCAGATTTTCCAGTGCACATAAATGTAGTTTGAACAAAATGTACAGGGTGTGCTTTTAGATCTATTAGAATATTCCAAGTAAAAAGCAAACATCGAAGATCAGACTGCACTGATGTTCAGGCTGATCTGAATCTACAATGATTGCTCATGGAATATAAGCCATATTCATGGAGAAAAGGGTTAAGCTAGCAATTTGCAGTTATTTAAATGGGCACATGAACTGTACCTCCTGTAGTTATGTAACATTAAGAGGTTTGAAAGCTTTTATAATGGGTGAATATATGTGAATGGTTCCATTAAAAGTTTTAGTACATATTTTGACCATCTTATATCCATGAATAGGTTAGTTGTTGTTGTTTTTAAATAATTTTTTTGATCATTTGTATATCCATGTTTATTAATTAACAATCCAATATTGGACCAGCAATTGTTGTATTGTCCCAGTTGAGTCATCTTATGAATTTGATGTTTTTATTCTGTTAATTAATAAATTAAGTGAATTCACATTGGCCATGTTATTGGGCCTCAGGCAGTCGTATGTAGCCCTCGGCCTTTGGCCCAATAACAAGGCCAATATGAATTCACTTGATAAATAACATTATTTAATCACAATCAATCTTCTTTCAAAGGATTTGTTACACACGCTCATAAAAACATATCAGTATAGTACATTGACACAAGTTTAGTGAATATTTTGTGTATTTTAGTGTTGTTGTTTTTTTAACGTTTACCTTCAACAATGCCTACAGTGGTGGTGGCTGCTGGTGTTAACCTTTATCCATTTCCTGTATAGACACACCTTTATTGCTAGGGCAAACAGTTTAGATCCAGATCAGCTGGCTTATCCATGCCATCTGATCAGGATCTAAACTGTTCGCTTTTTTATTCATTAGGTTATTTCTGACCAAAATGTGACCAGTGCAGATCCTGATCAGGCGACACGGATGTGCCGGCTGATCTGGATCTACACTGGTAACACATTTGTAAAAATGTGTATAAATCAAGGAAAGGGTTATGCAGTGGCAAAACCAACAATGCTTTGTGTAAAACAAATTAAGAGTCCAGCAGTTGGGCAACTGCAAACAAACGATTTTCAAGGATGAACTTATTTTAAATATAGCTGTTATAGTAATTTAAAGAACCATTTCAAATTAATATACAGTTATTTCATATGTGATTTGGGAACAGTCAAACTGTTTGCCCGAGGTGGAGGGATTTAGTGTTTTGAACTGTTGCCCAAGGCCGTAGGCCGAGGGCAAGAGTTCAAACACTATCCCCGACACCAAGGGTCAACTGTTTGACTGTTCCAAAATCACATATGAAATAACTGTTTTATTACCTGATCAATTACTTTTTTAACATTAATTGCGCCAGAAAAAAAAGGATAAAGAAAATAGTTTTGCAAATATGTTAATAATTAAACTTTCTCTATTTAACAGTCTTTTAACTATGTCACACCACCAACATTTGATATGTCTTAGGTTTTTATATTGTTTTTCTCCGTTATAACATAAAAAAAAATCAAAGGAAACAGTCATTTTGCTTTTATCATCTGACAAACTTGTATGTTGTTTAAATACTTCAACACATTTTATTTGTGGAGAAATAGTCATTGTATTCTTTCTAAACAAGTTATTTCCAGGCCACATAAAAGTAAGAGATAAAGTCATTTTGTTCTTTAATATTCCACTTGATGGCATGATGTTAGAGCACGTGAGGGAAACAGTCAAAACTATTGACCGGTCAACAGTTTTTGAACATGGATGTTTTCAGAATTTCAGACAAAAGTCAAAAATACCAAATTACATTTATATAAGGTATCAGGTAATAAATATAATTAATTGTGGCACATTATACACAAGAAACGCTTAGTCAACTCAATTTCAAAACAGCAATTTTCTGTCTCACTGATCAATAAGCTAGACACCAGTTCAGTGAACTGTTTTTCTATTTCAGTGTTGTTGTTTTTTAACTTTAACCTGCAACAGTGTTTGCAGTGAGGATGGCTGCTGGTGGACATATTTATGACATTAGCAAAACCAGCCATGTTTTGTGTAAAACGAATTGATTGATCAGTTGGGCAACTGCAAACAAACAATTTTCAAGGATGGCCTTATCATACATTTTGCTGTAATTTAAAGAACCATTTCAAATTAAATATAACTTATTGTGGCACATTATAAACATGAAATGCTTAGTCAGCACAATTTCAAATCAGCAATTTTCAGTGTCGCTAAACAATAAGCTAGACTCCTAAATAATTAGGCTCTGTTATGCCAGCAATGAAATGATTGTCTTTGTCATAAATTTTTGTGCTCTTGGTGAATTGTAAAAGTCTAAAACATGGTAGGGATAAATGGTAAAAGTGAAGATCATTGACACGAAAATATACTGAAAGGATAAAGAAACGCAGGGTAACATTTGTCCCGATATATTAAGAACGCGTTCTCCAAATAAAGTGAAACTTTGTGTATTGAGTTATTAGGTCATGATACACCTTAACATGTGTCGAAAGTGAATAAAACTTGTCTCCACTGCCTCAGTGTAAACCGTCGTGGAGCATGAGCTTTCGAACCTGCCTATCCAATTGTTACCCTGCGTTTCTTTATCCTTTCAGTATAGTTTCATTCTTATGTTTTAAGAAATAAGTTAATGCTGGATTTGATGGCAGTTATAATTATCCCAGTTTTGTTTGAATCCTTTGTTTTTAAAAAAGGTAGACCTTAGAAAACTGAAAATTAGGGGCTGATCTGTGTCTACACTAACAACCGTCTGTACGGACACTGCAGTTTTTCGCACATTTTCAGAGCATTTTTAGCATGTTGAATTCTGTAAATATTGCGGACAAAAAGCAATAGACTGTGTAAAATAAATTAAATTTTTAAGTTTTGTATTCTCTACATAATATTATGCCACTTGTTTTAACATGATACACAATATTCTCTGTTCACTGTTTTCAGACTCAAACTTTCTTGAATGGTGAATAAAATAAGTGATTTCGGATACTTTGTTATTATTTGAACTATTAAAAAAGGAATCGTGTGAAGCCGTTTACTTCATATACCGGTATACCGGTACAGGGTTTTATCACGTGTTTGTTAAGAATTGCAAACTGAACTTGCTGAAAATATTGCGATTTTTTGGGAATTCAATAAGAGCAACACTAATGATGACAAGGTATAATGTAATTTATTATTCCAGACATTGTCAATCGTTTATTATTTTAATAATATTTTGATCATCAATGTATTCTAATGATATACACAACAAAGTGCAAATACTTTTAGAATAAAAAGCGAAAAAGGCGTAACATGAAAAATCAATGTTCATTTAGCATTTGTTCATTCTGAGAAGTAATATAGCACTATGGGAACGCACTGTAAGGTCGATTCAACTTATGTGTTTAACCCAGAAGGGTTGACATTTGAAGTAAGTTACGCATACGACCTGCACATTTGTTTCAACCAGAGAATGTAATTTTCCCCTTGAGTCTGTGCATAATGCATGCCGATGTCTTAAATGGCAAAACAATTCCGATAAGCCTCTTCATTTGTTGAACTATCCGATCTTGAACGGTCTGGTCAGGGTCCGCCCACTGTTTTTCAAAATGCATCTTCAGCCGCTCCTCTACAATGATCTCATCAGCGTTCTCTAATGATATACCTCCAAGACCCCCACCGACAATCTCCATTAGCCTTTGCCGATATTCCTTCTTACTGATGGCTTTTAAGTTACGCAATAACATTTCCTTCAGTTTTGCGGGTGGCTTCCTGTCCAACTTTGTTGCGGTGTTGCGCATGGCCATTTTCCCACAAACTGCGGTTAAATATTGCAGAAGACTACGCCCTTCAAGTAACATCGACTTGCATTCATTTAGATATAGCAGCATTGGCGACCCTCCTTTTGGACCATGGAATGCGTATTTTCCTTAAAAACAACAGTTTTTATATATACTGATTTAATGAATAGTGACGTTACAATACAGAACAACATCATAATTTATAAGTAACTGCAAACGTAGGTCGACACCAAATAAAAACAGAATTATTCTATGCAAAACCTATAGTACAGAGAAATTGTAAATGTGATATCAAAATCGCATAGAATTTACAATTTCTCAGATTGTGCCTTGTTCGTGTACAATGCAACTATTTTAGATAAATATATACTCGTGCAATGTTATTTTAAAGAGTTAACTATTACCTGGCATAACAGGATACATAATCAGAAAGTCATTCGGACACTCAGTTTCGAATACATCAGTTATCTCAGCTGGCCCTGCCAGTGCCATGCCTTCCACCGCACCTGAATTTCCAGCTACCGCACCTGAATTTCCAGCAACCGCACCTGAATTTCCAGCTACCGCACCTGAATTTCCAGCTACTGCACCTGAATTTCCAGCTACCGCACCTGAATTTCCAGCAATCGCACCTGAATTTCCAGCTACCGCGCCTGAATTTCCAGCTACCGCACCTGAATTACCAGCTACCGCACCTGAATAACCAGCTACCGCACCTGAATTTCCAGCTACCGCTCCTGAATCTCCGGCTATCTCGGATTCATCCGATGACATGTCAACGTTTTCTTCTTCGTCCGATTCCGAATCATCCGAATTTGTGTCATTTAACCCGTTGTCATCGTTTGATTTTTTATCATCTTCGTCATCGTCCTGATCTTCGTCATCGTCTAAGTGAATTTAAAATAACATGTCGCCATCGTAATTCCAGAAGGACATAAGTAGTTTATTGACAATATTGAGTGTTTGGTACCGTTTTTGTTCGTTTTTTAAGCTCTAAACGACTGCGAGATATTGATGTCTTAATCTTCAAAATGCTTTTTTAGAAACTAAAAAAATGATTCATGCGTCGTTTTGGAATTAACTTTTGTTTAACTTTCCTGAACTTCTTTCCACGGAAATGAATTAATACAACGAAACTCGATAGGCCCCTATTGAGGTTCATAATAATTCGAAGTAGTGTGACTATGTGATTCAACTTAAATAAGTTTTGAAAAAACTCTATCTGTTGGACCATTACATGTACTTACTTTTTAATTTGTTTATTAAAAAGGAAACAGATTTTATTATATAAACCGATTATAAGTATATATTTCAGACACTTAGTCTTAGATCTTTATTAATTCCTTTCAAATCAGTTTATGTATTGCATAGTGCAATTAATATCCATCCTGTGAATAGGCAGCTTTAATACAGTAACACACTGAAAGATTCCAACAGAATTATTTTTTTCCTCTATTGCGTTTGTGCCGATTATGATAACTGTAAACTCTTACCTTCTTTACATGTCTCTCTGTTGATGAAATGACCTGTGTCGTAACTTTGGTTAGCAATTTCCTCAGCTATTTGGACTTCATCGTCAACGTCTTTATCGTACTTTTTTGTTCGGCACATCTATTTATTTAAAGAAATATGATACTTTATTTTGAATTTGGACAGTGAGACAAGTCCCAAATGCGTGTAATAACTTTGCTGATGCACATGCTTGAATTTAATATCAAGTTCATCCAAATTAAAACTAGAAGGTAATACACTGAGTGGTAATTGTGACATGACGAAAAGGAAACGGAAATCCTGTGAAAAAAACTTGAATGTATTCATTTATCAAAATGTCGGAAAAAAACATACATGTACCTGCAAGAAAATCAGTTTGGGCTTTCCAGCTAACGATTTTGACCTGTTCAAGCGATGTATGATGTCATTAATGAAGAGTTTTTTGTTGTCGTTGCCCTTGACAAAATGTCTCCAGCGATCGGCTGTTGAAGACGTAGAGCTTCTAACGTGTTTCCCATGACTGCTGATGACCAGTGCAAAACAATCATAGTCTTTTTTAGATTCTGAAACATGTGATAGTCCCTGTCTGCTTCATATCATTTGACTATTACGAATGTCATATCTCTAAACTAGCTTCGTATCATTAAACTACAACTCATGTTGTATCACTATTAAACTTCTAATGTCATATCACCGTTTCGACGTATTCTTTATGTAAACTTTTTACATCAGCATAAATCCACGCCCCTCTTTTCTGTTTATAAAAGAAAGTAAAGTTATGTGACACGGTTGATTGATTGATTGATGTTTCAGGTTCCTTTTCATGGTTAACCAATTTATTTTGTAATTAATGAAATCATACTACAATTATACAATAGTTCATACAACTGCTTATAGACTGAAGAAAAATCTGAATCAAAAGGCACATTTACATTTTTAAGGCAGGTTTAATGATATTTGAAAATACCTGTTTTGATTTCTTGTAACATTTTTTTAGCGGTAAGGCTCTTGTGTTTTATTACATCAAACTTCAGACCCTGGAATAATTCTTCCATCAGCCCGATGTCTTTATCACAAGCAGATCGTTTCTTATTACCCTTGAATTCATTCGAAATTATTAATGCTACGCCACGGTTGATAATGTATACCATTTCTGAAATAGAAAAGAGTACAGTGAAACCCCGCTATAATGAACACCTTTAGGACTGATTAAACATGGTCTTAATCGTGGGGAGGTCGTTATTTTGGGGTAGAAAATAGTGCAGAACAGAGTAAAACGGTACTTTGGAATAGTGGTCTTGTTATCGGGGTAGGTTTTTTTACGTGGTGTAAATCTGGTATTTAACTGTTAATAATATATTAAAGTTTCTGCACAGGTGCATACAAGTGCGCATTAAACAATTACAGAACAGGGTGATACATTATTTTTAATTTGCAATTTTTTATTTTTTATTTTGCCCGTTACTATCAAGCATGCGTTCCTGTTTAAATTCATGTAACATTTGTGAACGACACAATACACTCAATAAATGCATCAAAACCTTGAAAGGTAATTAAAACAAGCTGTATCAGTAGCATATATGCAAACAATGAGTAATCTCACGTTTAACTGAATGTACCGGTATGTGACCATCCCCTAGTTGTTAACATGAACAGCCATTGTTGTAATGTAGATATTCTTGAAAAAAAATTTAAAAAAAATGGAAAAAAATGTCGTACAAAACACACACCTGTCCGAGATTTCGCAGGTTCGTCACTACTTAACAGATACAAATGTACACTTCCTTGTTTTTTGCACCGCCACCGATTGGAAATAGTTACATATTTGTGAGCATCATGAAAAATTAGCCCAACTTAATGTGCGCAACGAGGGACATCGATAAAAGTCAGTTTTTAAAATAAGTCCGTGATTGGACAAGAATTGTTGAGACTACAAAAAACATACCTTTTAAAACTTAAATAATCAGCTGTAATCCGTGAAAAATTAGAGCTGACAACCCGGAAGGTTAAATAAATTATGTTAATTAAAATCATTCGTTCACGGGATATAGACTTTCCAAACGGTTAAGGTGGTATTTAAGGTAATCGTTTTAGCATAATCATCGATAAAAAAGAAAAACTTTAAAATATCTCTAACGGCAAAATGCAGTTCTATAAAGCTTTGCCGAAATAAATGTTATTAATGTTTCTTTATTTTTCATAAGTAGAGAAACTTTAGAGCAGTAATAAAACATGCTGTTTTTCGTAGCCACCTACTTTTTGTATTCTCTTTTTAATTTTCAGTCGGTGGCGTTTTAATAAAACATACTGTATTCAGTAGCCATCTGGTATTTGGTAGTTATCTAATGTAAGCGACCACTTCAACTTGCCTTGTTTGGTTCTATATTTAACAGAACAGAAACAGAACAGAACATCATCTTTATTTTCCCCGACATGAAGTACATGTAACATGGGAACAGTCAATATGTAATATGGTGTACATGTAGTATGCCGCTTGTAAAACTTAACTCGGACGACTGTTTGTGACAGTTCAGATTTTACTGAATCAAAAGCCGGCTTGCCGTCCATTTATATGAAACTTAATTATGTAAAGAATGGGATATTTTTTATTTTATATAATAAAGAAACATAATTTTTAAATAGCTTCAACACAATGAAGTACTCTGCATTCGAGGGCATGTCTTTTTTAAAACAGTTATTGAAATTAAAACAAAACCGAAAACAATCTGATTTGAAATTTGAAACTTTCTTATTGTTTGTTGAACGGTTAAATTAACAACGCAGAGATTAACCTAATGTTCGAACTAATTTCGCTTCGATCAATTGCTTAGCAGATTAGAACCAAACGCCGATATACTTATATACATATATTATTAGGATTTTTAAAGACAGTAATATACAATTTAACGTGTAGTGTAAGTAAAATAGAGCCAAAGCTGACTAAATGTGACACGTATGCTTACTAAAATGTCATGGTAAAAAGTAACAAGTTTATTCGAATATGTTGAAATGAGTATTTTAATATAGAATGTGCCCTCCCGGCGGAGAGGATGGGTTGCAAGCTTTGTATTCCCTGTCGATACGAGAAGAACGACGGAACTCCGGGAAACCGACGGTTCAGCAGAAATGGGAAACGCGTTCACCAAGGAAACGAAATTGTGAAGGAACGCCACGCCATACCGGAAGGAACTTATAACGTAAAGTTACGTGGAGAGAAACATTGCATAATAAATAGTGCGGCTTACTTGCCGACGGGAGATATTGTCATGTCGGATATGATTAATATGAAAATTAAATTATTCACGTGTAATTTCCAGATTGTAACGTTTATTGAATTTCCAATGTCTGTGCAATACCTGTGTGCGTCTGTGAATCTGCCGTTAGTGTACGCGGCATTTCCGGATAGAATACGTCAACTTCACGTCGACGGCATTTCACTGAAACGTAGCGGATTTATAAAAACACCTGGATACTGTCGGGGAGTATGTCTCAATAAATTTGAAGGCAAAGCAATAACATTAAGTATGGATGAGGACGTTGGGCAGGTAAATTTGTTAACACCCGGGGGAAATTTGCAGCTAGAGATTAATGAGGATGCTAAAGGTGAAAAAGTATTCGTCAGACCGGATTCTATAACCGTAACACGTGACTTAAACATCGTCGTGGCTGACAAGGGATCTAACTCGGTAATAGGCCTACATCCCGACGGTGAAGTAATGTTCATTTATAAAGGGATTCGGGTGCCGTCAGCACTAGTCTGTGATGAGCAGAACTACATTTACGTAGCTGGGCCAAACAGCATTCACCAACTTAACGACAGAGGTGAATTGGTCAAACTATTTCTTACAAAAGCCGAAATTGGGTTTTCACCGTTAAGTTTGTGCTATTACGCGCAGAAGAAACATTTGCTGGCAACAGGAAAAGGGGCAAAAGTTACCCTATTCAAAATGGTGTAAAGAACTAGCAACAGGAAAAGGGGTAAAAGTAACCCTATTCAAAATGGTGTAGAGAACGTTTTCCAGAAATTATTTGCCATTCTGACTGTTTTTTATTTATAAAAAATAAAACAAACATAGTCAACACTTTGTCTAGCTTTATTCAATATTAAAATATTTTTAATGTTTAATGATTTATACCATTAATTCCCAGAATTTCTGTAGTATACCCACCTTTCCTGAATATAAATCAGGGTTATTCCAATCATATTGTATAGGAGGGAGAAATACAGGCCCCGTCCCGTATTCACCAAACTTTTTGACTTTGATTTACATCCTCAGCTGACACCTGACATTAAATGTCTTTCTGAAGGTTTTTATGTCACTGGCACGGAATATCGAATTATGGATTATAATGAAAGATCAATGTTAAGAGTTCGAATATAAAATTCGATGTCAACGATGAAATTCGATGTCAGCCGACAATTAAAAATCGGCGTCAAGTGGTGTTGTGAACACCGGTCAAGAGCCAGGGCCAAATATCATAGTCATAAACATGAGATTGGGGACCATTCTGCGCTGGGTTGAAGGTTATAAAACTGAGATTGGAAACCAGTCGCCATTTCAGCCAATCAGATGCTTGAGATTTGAGACTGGTTTCCATGCTCAGTTTTATAACCTTGAGCAATGGTCACTTTTTTGGTCAGACATAACAAATGAATCAAAAGCAAACAATGCAGACTCTGATACAATAGCAAATGATCTGTATCTAGCACTTTTCTCTCATTAAACTATGAGACTAGTGTAAATCCATATCAGACTCCATGGATGAGCAGGCGGATTTTAATCTACACTGGTTGCACAGGGGAAATGAGCTGTATTGTATTGCTTTTTCTCTCAATAAACTTCTACAAGGAAAAGCTTGGTTTCTACAGGCTGATTGTAACATTTTATGCTGGCACAGAACAGCACAGTTCTTTATGGGTCAGTCCAGAAAGACCCACTTTTAGACATTAACAGAATTTTTAAAATATTTTTAGATCATGGTTCTTCTCATATACATGATAGTAAATTCTCACAGTAAATTGTATTCAGTCCAATTATAAAGAAACATAAATCAACATTAAAAAATGAAAATCATCAATCAGCACTTAGCCATCAAAAAGTGAGCTGTTCTGGACCAGGCTTTCATGGTTTTGGGCGGTTCTAACCAGGATTCTAACATAATTTCTAGAAATTTGAAGAAGTTTGAAAGATTGGATTTTGCCTTCTTTTATTAATGTATAACATAATTTCTAGATAATTCAACATGACACCATTTTACAAATACCAAAAAATGGAGTAACAAATACCACAATTATATAAAATACATACTCTATGGCACTGTCAAATTAGTACATGTAATATATGAAAACAGGTGACTTAAATATACATAATTATGTAAAGTTGTATAAAATAGTAATAATTAACTTAATATCAAGATGTTCTTAATTTAACATTTTTTTAAAAATGTATATTACTTTGTTCATATGGCTCAATGTTTACTGAGTAAACTCTTTACACCATGGATCTGTCTTTTCTCACCTGGGTGACAGGAGTAGATCCAGATCAGCTTGCACAATTTATTCACCAAGATGCTAACAGTGTAGATCCAGATTAGACAGCATGGATGTGCCAATCAGGATCTACATTGGTTGACCATGTGATAAAGGGGTATCCATGGAGTAAAGGATTTAACTAAAACGTATAAACAACTACAAAGATAATAATTACAGACACTTTGCATTTGTTCTGGCCAGATAAACTTTAATACTTTCCTGGAAATAAGCATGTAACTACCCACACCGCACAGCTGCTCCAAACCTTGGCATTTTTCCTTATATAGCTGGGGCCGTTTAAGGGTGCCATCCCTTCAGAAAATTTCTTTAAAATCATGCATTTTTTCTAAAAAAGTAACTACACACTGGTTTTTTCACTTTATAGAAGAAATCACGCTTTTTTCCCCAAAATTATAGGGCATGGGCCCCTTCCACAGTTAGTGAAAAAAAAGCCCTGCAAACAAACCACATTCCACAAAATTTTGGATCCAACCCTGATATTCTCCATTATCAAACAGTACACAGACACATTTACTGCTGTGTAATGGACTTCAAATTTTCAATACCTTACAGTATACACCTAACCCTTTCCTCCATATATACACATTTTTTAAGTATGTGCGACCAGTGTAGATCCAGATTAGATTACGAATGTGCCAGCTGATCTGGATCTACACTGTTCGCCTATGCCATGAAGGTGTGTCTATGGAGGAAAGGGTTAAAATGTTTTGACTGTTATTTTGAAGCATTTGATTATTGTATGAATTAGCAAAAAATTTATCTAAATCTTAATAAATTGTTAACTAAATCTAAACAAATATCTTGTTCAGTGATCACACTTAACCCTTTACTACCTATATGGCTTTAATTGTATGTGCCATCAATGTAGATCCAGATCACCTAGCACATCAGTGTTGTTTGGTCTGGTCCTTTCATCGTCAGAAATAACCTAATAAATCAAAAAGTGATCGGTGCAGATCCTGATCAGATGGCACAGATGTGCCAGCTGATCTGGATCTACATTGTTTGCCCATGGGACAACATCCATATTCTGCGGAGAAAATATTAACCCTTTCCTGTATGGATACACCATTATTGCTAGGGCGAACAGTTTAGATCCAGATCAGCCGGCACATCTGTGCCATCTGATCAGGATCTAAATTGTTCGCTTTTTTATTCATTAGGTTATTTCTGACCAAAATGCGACCAGTGCAGATCCTGTTCAGGCAGCAGAGATGTGCCGGCTGATCTGGATCTACACTGGTAGAACATGCGTAACAAGAGCTGTCAGAGGAGACAGCATGCTCGACTATTTGAATCATTTGAAACAAATGCAATTTGAAGATTAAAACAATAACAACTATGGCCATACATTCATGTGCAATCAGGAAAAATATTAACAAGTGAATGGTACGGGAGAAATTCTTTTCAAATAACAGAAATAATTCCTAAATGTACTATAAATATTAAACTGAATAGGGGAATAACTATGAAATATTTCTGAATTTGTTAGAAAACTTGTTAGTAATTTTTTATTAAGAACATTTACTTTTAGTCAAATATCAATCACTTCAGTAATGTTACAGAAAAAGAACTGAAATGAAAATATAATGGTAGTTTGAAGTTGATACCTTAAGTATTTGCAAAGTTATCGATGAAGTGCACTTAAGTGAAAATATAAGTGAAACTAGAAATGTGTCCATAGGACACGGATGCCCCGCTATGCATCATTTTCAGACACTCAAGTGCAATGATGGGAATAATACGCGATACACTGCCCTTTCATGGTGAACATTTGTGTCAAGTTTTTTTGAAATCCCTCCATTTATAATGAAGTTACAGCCTGGACAAGAAAATTCTATTTTTGGTAACAGTGACCTTGACCTTGGACCTTCAGGCTTGGGTATTGTGCGGACACACTGCCTTTTCATGAACATTTGTGCAAAGTTATTTTAAAATCCCTCCATTTATAACAAAGTAACAGCCAGGACAAGATAATTCTTTTTTTAGTAACAGTGACCTTGACCTTTGACCTACAGGCATGGGCATGGTACGTGACACACCGCCCTGTCATGGTGAACATTTGTGTCAAATTATTTTGAAATCCTTCCATTCATAACAAAGTTACAGCCTGGACAAGAAAATTCTGTTTTTAGTAACAGTGACCTTGACCTTGGATCTACAGGCATGGGTATTGTGCGGACACACCGCCTTGTCATGGTGAACATTTGTGCCAAGATATTTTGAAATCCCTCCATTCATAACAGAGTAACAGCCTAGACAAGAAAATTCTATTTTTAGCAACAGTGACCTTGACCATTGACATACAGGCTTGGGCATGTACGTGACACACCGTCTTGATATGGTGAACTATTATACCAAGTTATTTAAAAACCCAATAAGAAATAACAAAGTTACAGAGCGGACACGATTTTGCAAGAAAATTCTATTTTTAGTAACAGTGACCTTGACTTTGGACCTACAGGCATGGGTATTGTACGCGACACACCGCCTTGTCATGGTGAACATTTGTGCCAAGTTATTTTGAAATCCCTCCATTCATAACAAAGTTAAGGGCCGACTGTATATTTTGCTTAACACAAAATGTAAGCGAAAAAGGGGCATAATTTGAAAAATATTGGAAGAAGGGTTATGGGTCTTGTTGGTTATGATGTAGATTTTGATGGTGAAAATATATTTCAAGTTTCAAGGCAATATCTCAATTAGTTTTAAAGTTAGAGGCAAAATGCATATTTTGCTTGACACAAAATATAAGAGAAAAGGGGCATAACTTGAAATATATTGACAGCAGAGTTATGGGTCTTGTTGGTAATGATGTAGAATTTGATGGTGAATATATATTCCAAGTTTCAAGTTGATATCTCAAGTAGTTTACAAGTTATGGACCAAAGTGCATATTTTCCTTAACGCAAAATTTAAGTGAAAAAGGGGCATAACTTGAAAAATATTGGAAGCAGAGTTATGGGTCTTGTTGGTAATGATGTAGAATTTGATGGTGAATATATATTCCAAGTTTCGAGTTGATATCATAAGTAGTTTTCAAGTAATGGACCAAAGTGCATTTTTTGTTTAACAGACGCCGACGCCGACGCCGACACCGGCCCCTATTCTTCGAATAGTCGAGCTAAAAATGCATATATATCAAGGAAAGGGTTAAATATCACTTCCATCAGTCAGAGCCTTGTTTCTTTGCTTCTGATTTATATTTAGCAAGTCCAGCCAACATATTATCACGCCACGCCCTACGAGCTGGCAGACCATCTAAAGGGAGGCGACCCTTCATTTCTTCTTGGATTTTCTCGGCTGTTTCTGTATCATACATTACAGGAATAGGTTTGAATGTTTCCTTCTGTACATTGTACGCACCCTGTGCGTATCTTTCACAGTAATCTTTCATACCTACAATATGAAATTCCAAAGTTAATTATCAATTTCAACATGTGAATCTGTTAATCCTTTATGACATAATATACACTTTTTAACATGTGTATAGATCCAGATCAGCCAGCATTTCAGTGCTGTCATGCTTTTTCGTAGTAACTTGTGGCAAAATATATGTAGATGCAACTTGTAAAAACATTGTGCACAGTTTAACAAATTGTGAGCAGCTGTTATGGTAGCCACACTCCTTACCAAATGTTTTTCATCATAAAATGAAATCAGTCTAAAGAAAGACTTTCATTACAGCAAAATGCAAGTTAAGTGGAAACATACCACATTATTATATGAACCTAGTAGGAAGTATCATTTTGCCAAAATTTCAACAACCATTAGTGCAAAAATGGTATAAGGTAACCATTGCAATAAGAAGGATTTATACCATTTTTGCACAAAGGTAATGAATTATCACTAAAGACCTTACCGTTAGCATTGAGATGCATGGTCTCCAGCGGCCCAATAAAGGCATACCTCATGCCAAGTCCATCTGTACACACTTTATCTATGTCCTCAGCACTCAACAATCCTGTCTGGGGAATAAAAAAACCAATCATAAATAACTTTTACAGCAAATATTAAGGAACAAAGCCAACTTGACAACTTTGTGCACGATGTGGCATAATTAAATGTTTTTTACCCTTACCCCTTTAATATTTGAATTTTATTGCAAGTGCTTACAGTGTAGATCCAGCTCAGCCAGCACCACTGTTTCACCTCATCAGGATCTACACTGTTCTCTTCTTGGATAGAACTAACTAAATGGATCAAAAAGCCAACAGTGTAGCTCTCGATCAGACTGCAAAGATGTGCCAGCTGATCTGGATCTACACTGTTTGCCTTGGGATAACAAAATGTCCCAAGGAGTCAACTTGTTTATCTTTAAGGTGCTGGAAACACTATATCTGTAGAACAAAACAAAAATAGTTTTGCAAAACTCTTTATTGTTTTTTCATATACTGTAAAACTGGTTTTATTCGCATTAGTTTTATTTTCGCTAATATTCGTGAATCGCTTACCTCGTGAATTCATAAATACCACAAATATATTATGAGTTTCCATATATCCGAAATAAGTTTACCAGAAAACATGCAACTTAAAATAGAACTGACGACGTTGCGAATTCATAAATATGCAAATAAAGAAACAAGCTAATTTTTTACAAAAATCGCGACATTTAACCTCACAAAATTAATGCGTTTTACAGTAGTTAAGTATAAATTATCAACAGTTATTAAGCATTGCATGTTTTAGCAAGAAAACAATGAACACAATTCATTCAATTCTCTCATAAACAGTGCAATTTTAAATAAGCAGCAATTTTAAAATCTATTTATCTCCCTTGATTCATAAAATTAATGAACAAGTTTTAGGACTGCTCTACATTGTATGCTATTTATCTCCCTTGGTTTCAAGAAATTAATGAACAAGTTTTAGGATAACTACATTGTCCATGTACATATGTCCATGGAAAAAGAGCCATATGATAATATCCCATGAAACAAATGGTTAATACATTGTAAAAATCATTATTCTTATGATTTTTTCTGATCTCGAAATGGTCCTTCATGGAATATTGGCCACATTCCATGGAGTAACATGAAAATAAGTTAACTTGAAGAACAGTGTAGACATGGGTAGAGCATCAGACTCAAGATCCAGAGACCCACCAGGGATAAGATTCGTCTGCAGTTTCCCCAATCCACATTCAGCGCCAGTACTGGTTGGAAACCCAGGAAGCTGTCATCAACCTTGATTAATATAAGTTGAAAGAACTTGTTTCACAATTGATGTAAAATAAATAAGTTTAAGTTAAATTAAAAAGAAAATACACTGACCTGGTACATGTTCCAGGCTTCGTTGATGCAGGCATACTGAATTCTGTTGAGAGCAAATCCCAGGGACTCAAACTTTAGTGTGATTGGAGACTGTCCGATTTCCTCCATCAAGGCTCGAACTCTCTGTGTCACCTCTGGTTTGGTGAATGCTGCCGGCACAATCTCCACTAGTGGCAGGAAATATGGAGGATTCACCTAAAATGAATAAACTGTTGTCTCTCATATATAAATAAATACATGTATGTGCCATCATCGTGAACTCTTACCATGCGAATGATCAAATTGTTGCCATGCACGTGATCTGATAGCTAATAAATCCAGGTCCATAAAGTTTGAACTCAAATTAAATATACTAAACAGATTTGCTGACATCATCTTAGCTTTGCATGCAAAACTCACCATTGAACTTATAGCAGTACATCAAAATCTGGGCTGAAGATTACAAAACTGAGATTTAGAAACCAGTCTCAAATCTCAAGCATCTGATTAGCTAAAATGGCGACCAGTCACTATTTCAGCCAATCAGATGTTTGAGATTTGAGACTGGTTTCCATTCTCAGTTTTATAATCTTGGAGCCTGTATGTGTTAGAAGCTTGGACAGCTCCTCAAGGGGAACTCAAACTATGAGTCTTGAGTGAAAGGCTTAGATTTTCCTCACACTGTAACAGTGTCACAAAATTGAAGATCTTAAACTCTGACTATTGCTGTAGTATTATTTAATTTGGCGAGGATATTTTTGTGAAAAAGCTGCAAATGCTATATATTATGCAGGCACAAACATGTGCAATTCTATATTTCTGTAAAAAATATTATAACATAGTGTTTTTGTTGGATTTTAAATTTATGTTTTAACTTTACTGTGACATTTGTATCTAAGCAAACTATAACCATTTAATTCATAAAAACAACTTTATTGCATGGGTGAACAGGGTTAATCCAGAGCAGCTGGCACATTTGTGCTGTCTGATCAGGATCTAAACTGTTTTCAGATTAAATGGGTTATTTCTTTTTAAGAAGCAAACAATGTAGATCCTGATAAGGTGGCACAGATGTCCTGCTGATCTGGACTTACACTGGTTGCCCTTGTGATAAAAGGTTTATGCATTGAGTCAAGGGTAATGATACCACTGTAGTTTATCAGGTTTTTATTTGAACTTACTGGATGAGCTACCAGTGTATTAGCTTTGTGTTTCAAAGAGTTTGCAAACATGGAAGCACAAAGGCAGCTACTAGAACTGGCTAGAATTGTGTCGTCCGAGACGAATTCATCGATCTGACTGAACACCTTTTTCTTCAAGTCCAAGTTCTCTGGAACACATTCCTACAATACAAAAACATCCACATGTGATATTTTTAAATTACACAACCTGGAATTCACTTCTCAAAACAGTCTGTATAACAAGAGCAAAAGAAGTTTCTCAGGATTTTGACTATCCTGTGCTGACACTTGAAGCGTTAATCAGAGTTTTTCACATACAGCCCAAGAAATTTCTAATACGAGAACACACCATCTTTAGTCAAATTTCGGTGCAGAACCAATTTCTTCAGTCTATTTACTTCGCACAGACCTTATTCTAACAAGAAGATTCAATAACATGACGAAGTGAGTGGGTTTCCTCTATACAAGACCCTTTCTGCAACCAATATATACACTATACATCACACAGGCAAACAGTGTAGATCCAGATCAGCTGGCACATATGTGCTGACAGATCAGGATCTAAACTGTTTGCTTCTTGATTCATAAGGTTATTTCTGATAAAAGAAATGAACAGTTTAGATCCAGATCAAATGGCATGAATGTGCCAACTGATCTGATTCTACACTGGTCCTCTTTGCAATAAAATACATATCTATGGAATAAAGGGTAAAGTTATATAGATCTACCTGTACATAAAAAGCTCCCTCTAGACACTCCTGTAAAGAGCTGGTCCCTTTTATTCTATCAGCCTGCTCAGCAGCAGATCCTTGACCCCGTAACTGGCCCTTTTTCTCATACTCTGTTAAATGAGTACGTGTCCCTTGCAGTGCCTTGCTTAATTGGTTTGGGTCTACGTCAAACAAACACGGATGATATCCTGCCCCAGCAAATATCATTGCCCAGTTCTGCCCTATCAGTCCGCTGAAACAAAAAAGAAGTCAACATAGATCTATTCGTTTCATTATTTCAAACAACTGTTTATAAAGCCCACCTTGTCCTGGCAATACAGACATCAATCTTCAAAACTCCATGGTTTTCGCTGTGATATACCTTAAAAATATACAGATGTATTTCTTGTGGTCCCCGATTTCTTATGGAAATGAAACATAGGATAAATTAAAAGAGTATAATGACTACATGTACACCGTTTTTCGACATGAATACATGAAAACCTAAGTATTGCAAGTTACAGAACGGTCATACCTTCCAATTATTGCAATCTTTGTGTTGGACTTTATTTTCTCTGCCATTCTGATCAATAATATTCACCTGTCAGCGATTACTTTCTGTGAAATTAATGCAAACATCAAACGCCCTACGAAATTCCAGGCGGTGTCGCGTTTGTTTATTACCACTACCGATAGTCCTATATTGCGCAATCAGTATCAAGTCACTTGAGTCAAAGTTCATTTTATTTACATAATCGGGATACATAAAAAATAATGCAAGCTGTACTGAGCTTGGACGGACCCTTGTTTTGTGTACTTATTATAGATTGTAGAACCTTTTAAAGGTTCTATAATGTATTATAAGTAGACAAAATTTTGTTGTTTTTTCTTTAAAGTAAGGGAAATAGCCTGTAGGTTTACAAAGACTAAGTTCAGCACTTAATGCCAAAATGAAGCACCATCACTAAGATTTCGACTAAAATTATAATGAAGAAAGTTTTTTTTTCATGGTATATTGATCAATAGACCCTGACTAACAGACCCTCACCGGGTTTTTAACATGAATTAGACGAAAGATGTATATAACAATTTATATTTGACTCCTGCTAGAATGAGTTCTAAGGTTGAAAATTCCCAAATGGTTTCGAACCCGTCTCTGCTTTATTTGACCGTTGGCATGGAAGCAAACGGAATACGTAAAGCCGTTTAAACGTTCTATATACCAGGGCGGATTCATACGGGTTTCAGTGAGGTTGATCGAACCCACTTTGGCCAAAAAGTTGGAATTATCATAACAAAGTTAAGACTGTTCAAATCGAACCCCCGGTCTGAAAATCTTGCACTCGATCTAGATACACTGTAAAACAGCGATATTAAGTAGATAAAACCACGGTCCCTCCCATGTGACAAACACGCCGTGTGTCATTCAACAAGACTGGTATTCAACCCCAACATTGTTCCTTATTTTTTAATTTATAATTATAACATCGTACTGACTGTCTATGTTTTGAACTTAACCCATTTCCCCGGGAATATGTACAATCTTCCGTCCATATGTTCTTTTACATTCCCTTGGTTCTCAGAACAAGAAAATAAGAACTGAATTTATGAAACAATAAAATATGTAAAAAAAATCTCTGATTAAGGATAAATGAAATATAACCATCTAACCAGATACCAGGCTATCGGGCGAACTGTACCATCCCGTATCAGAGGATCGAAACTAGGAACTACTGTGATGGACCGCAATTAATTTTGCAGTAATGGTTCAGATTAAATACATATCATAGAAGACCATAGTCGGGAAACAGGTGTTAAATTTCCGGGTGTCTTTGGGTTTATAAAAGAGTAAAGACGCTATGACCTTGTTCTGACGAATGCAGTGGTAAACTTTTGCAGGGTGGGTTAAGTTGGGTTACTCGATCGAACACCATGTTGGGTAGCAATTTTAGAAAACTTTCGTGAAGATCTTGGCCAGTAAATTGGAAATTATCTGTTAACTGCACCAGGACTGCCCAAAACGAACCCACTATCTGGAAATATTGCATACGACCCTCTTTGTCTTTTAATTTAAATCACGATGTGTATTTCAAAATAAACTTTAAGTTATGGTGTTTTTGGCAACCAGATTTGTAGTTTACTACCGCCGAAACAGAGATTTAAACCCACCTTAATTAAGAACATTTTGAAGACGTTGACGTTAGAAATAGAATCTGGCCCCGTCACAGTATTTTTAAAATACGCGAATTGACCGGCGAGGCCGAGCGCATGTTTATGCTGTAACCAGGGCTTTTGACGTTGCAACAAAGGTTTACGATCCATATCACTAGCGCGTTTGATCAGGCCGTGAAAAGGTATCGATTTTCTTAGTAACCCGAGACATTTAAAACTGAATATGGCATAGGTATTTTAAACATTTATTAAGAGCGATCGATCGGGTCTTGATTGAGTTTGATTAGCAACGGATATTCCGAGACTGATTCGGTAATGTCGTCTGATACATCAGAGAGATCCCACGGAAAGGCATTGAGTGAGCCTATAACCATGCAGTCACACAATTTCGGATTTAATCCGAATCCGCGGACAATAAACTGGGAAAGATTGGAGTTTCTTCGTTTGAAAAAGCTACATTTAGGACCCGAGCGATATTCACGACATTTTCAGCGGTTCCAGAGGGCAGAAAATCACCCAGGTCTGAGTAGTTCTTTGGAAAATCAACGACAACCCACACAATACGTGATTACCAGTAGCGGCGAAATTAGAAAAGCAAACTCTTTAGCTCCGTTTACAACCGTCGGCAAACCGACCTGTGGATTTTTCTTTAGCCGCGTTACAGACAATAAGAAAAAGAAAATTGGCATCCCGCCGACGAATCTAGTGAAATGGAGATCGTTTGTGCAGTAAGGAGCTGATCCATGTGTTGTAATTTTGTTCTGACGCATTTTTGGAAATCATTTGTGGATATTTTTTCTGGAAAAAATTTCGAAACGGAAGGAATATTTTCGGACAAGTGAGAACATTTTTCCATTAACATGCGTTTGCTTCCGATTAAAAATTCCCAGAAGCGGGGACCAGTGATGATGCCTGCATCCAACTGATAGAAATATAACGGATACTAAATTTCAGAATGTGGGAAGTGTGGTTTCGTTAAACATGCTACGAACGGTCGAACAATTGATGGACAGATGACTTTGGAATATCCATGTGCACATCTGTTACATTAATCTTTTGATTATATTTTGCTTTGTTTTATTTATTTATTTTTGTTATTTCATTTTCACCAGTATTAATCGTCGTGGGTGCTTCTGTCATTTTGTTTTTTGTTTTTGACACTGCTCAATATTTTTCTTGACAGTATTACCTAGAACAGCTTGTAATTTATGTTTTCATTCACATAACACAACTGCCTCAATGCATTTTAGCTTAGTTGCCTGCCTTGTGATACAGTACAATATACTGTTTCAATACACTGTTGAAAACATCAGTTTTATTCTGAGATAATATCATGAAATATTATAAGCTCTCAAGAGATTCTAACCGGCTATATATATGAATTTACATGACTGAATTACATTTGAGGAGAAAACTAGAAATAAAGAATAACTTACACATGTAATAACTTAATTAATTATTTAGAGCTTTTGCTGAATTGGTCAGTTTTATAAATCCACAACTTCCATCAAATGCTGGGGCATTTCTTCGACAAATCAGCCATTTTAATAACGTTCGCGAACGTTGACTGGATTTGGATTTAACACAGTGGCTTTGAACTGGATTTACCGTTTTACAGCGAGCTGATAATTTAATTTTGAAAACACTAGTGTTGCTACAAAAGTGTTGCTAATAGAAAGGTTCCATCGAACTAGACTCGTTAACATGTGTTCGTTGAATTCACTTGATATATTTTATAATGTGTATTCGAACGAGTATTTTATCTGGATTTACTTCTTTAAATATTAAGGCTATAAAAGCGCCAAATTTGGCCTCATGCTAAGTTAACATGCTTTACCGAGATCATATATTTAACATAGCTAGAGTCGCGATTTTGCTTTTATTTATTTTTCAGTATTTTGTAGATTGGGTACCATGTTTCTTTCACAAAATAAATGAAATGTGTGTCACTGTTTATAAGTATAAATTCGTATTGTTAAGTTTTGATGTTGTATAGAAATCTATATATGTTTAGTTGTAAGCTCTTTATTTCTCACTGCAATACAGTATTCAATAAACCATTTCATTAATCCTTATTGAGTCTTAAGTAATCTTTTGTTAACAGTTTAAAATATAAGATCAATGTATTTCATAAAGGCTTTACGCCCGGGATTTAATAGTCATAAAATGCGATCATTACTGCCAAGTTTAAATGATTCAATCGATGTTTGGTCAATGTTTTTATAATTTTTCATAGTTTTGTATCAATACGATTACGTTTTATTAGATAAAAGATGTCTTAACGGTGCATATTGCAATCGGGTGTCATAAATTTACTTTTATCATTGATTAAACAACTGTTAAAGGGAAACGCAATGTTAAAGTTATTGGCATTTTATTAGAAAACTTTATCTTAAAGTCTACCAAACTGAAAACGTTTCTTCAATCAGATAACATGTATTGCATGACATTGTATAAGTAAACGTAGCCTTTCATTTGAAGACGTTTAACACATGTTTCATATCCGATTCGTGCAGGTATTTTACAAATAATGACGAAAATGCAAATGTTATATAAATGCAAATTAAATCGCCGCGCTACTAAACCGATTTATTTTTTATAAATGATCATTAACTTACACTAACCTATACTAAATCGGTTAAGCTCATTAATAGTTTAATACTAATCGACTTAGTTGTTAAAAATTACTTTTAAGTCAATCAGTTCACTTACCAGGTAAATAAGGTGCGATAATACTAATTTACAGAATAAATATCCCCAATATTTACAGAAGCCCATAAGGGCCTGATATTGTTTTTGTGTTTCACAACTTGTATATTAAACGAAATAACTTGAATTTTAAACGTACTAACTTGCTGTGACGACCGCCAAACCACATTTTTTGCTTGACACCCCAAGGTTATGGGTAGAGTAATCATAAATTGGTACTTCAAGAAGAAACATCCTTTGATCATACTCAAATATTTCAGAAATAAAGTCTTTATCTTTCTTCTTTGATACTCAACCTGCAGTTTAGATTATCGTTTGTACTCTAAGTATACTTACGAACATGAAAACGTTTAGCGTATATGCACGAGATCCAAATACTTAACGACTGATTTGATTTTAACATGTTAAACGAATTAGCCGTTAAAGTGGTGCAAATTTATATATTTATTTTGCCTATGGTCAGTGTAGACCCAACCCTGATTATTAATAAAGGTCTACACCATTTACTTTGAAGTCAATACCCGGTAGATTCAGTAAAGATTGTGAAAGGAACCTTGAATTTTAACTTGATGAGTTTAATTTGGGCCCAAGATCATAAAATTAAGGTTGGAGACCAGTCGCTAATCTCGTCCATCTTATTGGCTGGAATATAGAAAAGCTTCTCTAGTTTTAGTTTTATGATCGTGGGCCTTGGTCGCACATCGTTCTCGTAAGTGCTAAAACATCTTCTACTTTCCGTTCCACATAGTAAGGCCCTAGTATCAACGCTCGGTCAAGCTCAGCTCAAATTAATTGTGATCGGCTAACAAGTAAATACAGTTATTTGATTAATCTGTCCATTCAAAATTGCCACAATGATGTTATGTTGGGAACATGGCCATATTTATGTTCGTCATACCAGAACTTTTTTTTGCAAAAATATAAACACTCATGGATTGATAATCCTGTTAATTCACCAATAATCTGCCAGATTTTCGAAATTGAATTTCATTAGCAGAAAGAAAACAAGATAAAGTGAGTTGCCTCGCCGCAGATGCACTGATAAACCCTCCCGATTACTATTAATCATTTGAAAATGATCTACCTGACTTAATTAAGAAAACAAATTGCAATAAATATGCAAAACCTGATTCAATATTAAAACGTGCTCGGTCATTTTATTGACATGTTTATGTTTACACTATCTTCGTCTCCGGCGATTGATTCCATACCTTTATGTGCCGGGCATGGATTTGAATATAATTACAAATTTGATGTTACATCGCATTTATAAATGTTATTAACCTCCGTTATCTCGGTATTAATCAACAAACATGTTTATTAATAATAATATTAAAAAAAGTCTATTTAGGATGCAACTTGAAATGAAGTTCATGACATTTTGCCAACAAAATAAATGTTGCATAACGTTTTAACCATTTACTCCATATATACACATTTTGTCGCATGTGCAACCAGCGTAGATCCAGATCAGCCGGGACATCCGTGCCATCTGAACAGAATCTGCATTGTTCCAATTTTTGGTCACAAATAACCAAAGAAATTGAAAAGGCGAAAAGTGCAGATCTTTATTAGACGACACGGATGTGCCAGGTGATCTGGATCTACACTGGTCGCCCACGCCATAAAAACGTTAATTGAGGATTTCTACGCTTGTTGCTCCACCAATCTGATTATAACCATCTCTTGAAAACATTTGTTATATCTAACTTCAGAGAGATTGGTTGCTCCGCCGCTCTGTGAATAAGATTAATTAAATTTTGTCCTCAGGGTAGCTTTAGTCAAAGTTCTCATCAAGTTCTAAACAACAGGAACACATACGTGGAAAACGTGGAACCACGATGGAACGATGGTGAAAACCGAAGGCACGATGGTACGATGGTGAAAACGCGATCTAATATCGCGTTTTTTTTATCATCGTACCATCGTGTTTTCTCCATCGTGCCATCGTAACATCATTGTTTCACCATTGTACCATCGTTGTTTTACCATCGTGCGATCATTGTTTCACGATCGTGCCATCGTTTTTTCACTATCGCATCATCGTTGTTTCATCATCTTGCCATCGTTTTTTCACCATCGTACCATTGCCTTTCGGTTGTCATGCGCAGATAAGCCCGCTAATGTACATTTACTTACGACAGCTTTCTGCTAAAAAAAAGTAAATGTGCATCAGCGGATTGTACTGCGCATGACTACCGAAAGGCGACGGTACGATGGTGAAACAACGATGGCACGATGGTGAAACAACGATGGCACGATGTTGAAAAGATTGTACGATGGTGAAACAACGATGGTACGATTGTGAAACCACAATGGTACGATAATGAAACCGCGATATTACATCGCGTTTTCACCATCTTACCATCCTGTCTTCATGTTTTCACAATCGTGCTATGTTGGTTTCACCATCGTGCCTTCGCATTTTCATCATCGTGCCATCGTACCATCGTTATTTCACCATCGTACCATCGTGCATCGCGGTAAAGGGAGAGAAAAAAGCCAATGTCTTAGTGGGAAAGATGCGCTGCGACTCACCTAGTAAACGCATTGTATACAGGCTTCATTTTATAATTTGTATATTAATGTATCTCGCCGAGTATATGAGATTATTATCAAATTCCATTACAAAAGAAGTTAAAGAAAGACTGCTTTGGCTGACAGACAGATGGAGAGACAGTCAGACAGACACAGACAAAGGACACAGTATGAGCATACATTGACACAGTTTGATTAGGGCACACATTGCCATGGTCATTAACGTAAAGCAAGATTACTCGTTTGACGATTTATTTTAGCCGCCCGCCTCCGCAACGATGATAAAGCATTACGCCCACAAAACAAACAAAATTTTTCTCCAGTTGCCTACATTCATATTATTTATCAATACTTGAGTGAATTATATATATTGCACTTCAATTTTGGGAACATGGTAGTGGCTTTTCAATAGGATAAGCAAACATATTGTATATAGTGAGGTCTCTGTCGCATAACCATCAACAAAATTTTTAATATGCCATAGTTACATGTTTGATGGAATCTGTCAGTACTGAACAAAATGTCCAACCAGGTTCATAAAGCGACTTGGTTTTTTGGGATCCGATCATCATTAGACATCGTCGTGATTATTTTTAACTTGCACAATGAAATATAAGTTTAGCGACAAACGAAGTAAGTTTGGAGGTCAAAAACAAGTGATTATATGAACAAATTGTTTTCTGTTTAGGCTGTTCTGCAGCACATACTTTATTGTATGTTCAAATGTGCAGCTTATTCATATGCTTTCATAAGTTCTGGCGCTGTTGAAAACATCTTTATTGCGATTTCTAGCGACGCTGACAGCATTTTACTGAGGTTTCTTGCGCTGTTGAAAGTACTATATTTGATATTTATGCCGCTTATGAAAACATTGTTATTGTGGTTTATAGGAACCTTTTTATGGAAACGTTTCGTGAATGAGCGATGTTTTAATGAAAAACAGTTTACTCGTGTTGTTATCTTACTGAACGTTACTTGGCTCTGTTGGTTGTTTTTACTGCAACACATCGAAGTTCAAAACTGATAAAATTAAAAGACTGATGTGAGAACTTTTATTCAGTAAACTTAAAAATGTTTCCCAGACTTGGTTTATTGGCACAGCCATGTAGACAAATTGTATTGACAAAACTCTATATTGCTTAAATGAATGAATTTACTTTTATTATTATCATCTACATATTGTTTGTTAATACGTAAATCCGATTCTAAACACCCAAATTTATTATTCTGTTTAAGCATAAACATAACGACTTGTCAAACAAAATAAACCCTTATTTTATTACTAAATCAACATCAGAATTACTTCATTTAGCTTACTGCCACAACACAATTGGAAAGTAAACATTAATGGTATAATAAACTATATTTTATCAGGGCACTTGACAAGTTTGTTTGCAAGAAAGTAAACATTACATGATTTTAAATCGATGTCCCCAAAAGTCCGGCGGAGATAGCCGATGATTCCCGACTGACTTTTCCTAAGTTTTTTCCGCATCCGATTGGCTTCTGGTCTAGGTTCCTAGTCAGACTCTCGGTTTCTCTTTGTTAGATCTGATTTGAAGTGTTGTAATTGTATTTCAACCAATCTGATGCTTGACACTGGAGATTTGAGGCATTGGACAGACTCCTTTTAAACTGGTCTCAATTTTCAGCTAAAATTATTCTTGTTTCTCGCTTTCCAGCGGACACGCAAGTTAACCAGTAACTTGCGATATGTCGTGCAAAATTAATTATTTTTAAACAATTATACTGTAGACGCGGCTAGTCCGAGTCCTAGTTGTTTGCAGATATGTAGGCTATGGGTTAACCTTCAGTCTGCCCAATACAGTTAACAATGTTTCTCTTAATAAATTGCTTTCAATTAGGCGAAGCCTTTAAACATGTCTTATTGGAAAGGCTTAATCTTTCCGTTTGAGGTAATTCTATTTCCTGATACAGCCTTTATAAAAATTAGATTCATTTACAATATTACGTCAACCGCCTGAAAGAAGTTTGACATTTAAGATCTTTAGTTGAAAAATCGATAGAAACCTTTGAACGGAAGCTAGTATAATCGGTCAACCTCAAAGCAGATAAACTTTAAATGAGCTCCTTAGATTCTTTCGGCTATGGTATTATGTTAATCCTTTGCCAGTTTTGGACTAAATACGCCTGGTTTAGACCCAGTTCGTTTTTGGATCAATAAAATTTTAGCTTTTCGTTCAACAAAATATCAAAGGCAGATCCATAGGGGCTTCAGTTGGGTTACTCCAACCCCCTTTTTGGTGCTGCAATATTTGTTTTTATGGAGATTTTGGCCAGAAAATTAGAAATGATAAGATACCCGCCCCTACGTCCTTTAAGACTGCTCCACACGAACCCCTCTCTGGAAATCTTGCACCCGAACCTGAAGAGCATCATCATATGATTTGTAATGATGGTCTAAGCTTTAACCAGAAAGGCGAGTCAATTTAAGAAATGGAGTTTGCATACAAAAAAGCTGTTCAAAAGCATGTATGAGACTATGCCAGTGTCGAATGGGCAGCCACTGCACTTATTACTCCGTAGAAAACATGGACCAACGCCGAAACGGGGCATGGAACTGAACAAAAAAAGGTTCATCCAGAATCGTTAACGCTATCGGCAAAATCCGGACCCCTGGTCGGGATATTTTAGTTCCGAACCTAGACTGCAAATATCTTTTGTAACCAACCGTTTGCATGTGTGTAACAAGTCAGCTACATTTCTGAAAACCGTGGGTAATTTCTCTAGAAACACCGTGGCATAGAGGCTTTGTTAACTAATCGTCGGTAAATACCCGACGATTGCAGACAAACCATGTTCAAGTTCTATAATTGACTTGACTGATGTCGTAATTGAGAAATCTTTATATGTTTTTAACTGGTTCTCTTTAACCTATATTTCGATCTCTAATTAGCATACAGTATGTCTCGGGTTTCACAAAACTGCCAATTTCGTTCAAGTGAACGTGAGAAACTACTGACTTAGTGCTCTAACTGGGTCGAGAAACTACTGACTTAGTGCTCTAACTGGATCGAACCCAAGCGTTCTCTGATTAAGAAAGTACCGATAACAATCAAATTCGGTGGTATTCTTTCAAAACCTACCAAACACTGCAAAGCTGCTTGGTCCTATGTTTACACTGTTAGTTGTTTTTTTAAAGGAACTGAAATGCGACACAAAACACGCAGTTCGTAAAGTATCACTTGGTTGTTTTCGTTTACCTCCCTATATCGGACTTGGTAACGAGGCGAATGATATTCAAGCCAGTCTTGCTATGCGCATTCCCCTAGAGAAACTGTTAAGCTTATTGAACAGACTGTTAATTGCGTTCACCAGGATATAAAACATACTTGGTTGTTCAAACATATCTATCATATACCAGGCCTGCATATACCAAAGGAAACTTGCGAGTATATTAAAGACATTTTATGCTTATTTCGAACGTTTAAAGAGATCAGAGTCCCGGAGCGGGGAGGGGGATAAACCCGCGTTCTTCCATGTGATTTGTGATTTCATCAATTAAATACTAAAGATGTCTTTTTACTGAGTAGCTATAAATCAAAAACAATAACTGCATTTGCCTTTTTATTCCCGTTTATTACAGGTAGTTTTTCGTAGATATTCAAAATAGGTATAGTTTCAAAACGCACTGTTGTTTTCAGCCGAAAACAAACAACATTAAATCAAAATTGGTCAAGAAAAGAAAAACAAACAACACTAAAACGCATTATGTCTAGTCAAATCTACATAGAGCCTATCATTCTCTCATTACATGGGTTTACAAACGGTTCTACAAGAACATTCCGTTGCTGACCGGCCACCGAGATTTAGCTCTGCAGCTGTTTGTCGAACTGCCACTCGCCCAGTCCAGGGCCGACCCGGGTAAGGTTCGTGATGTGATCACTAATCTCCTTGATAGAGTCAACCTGTTCTTCCAGGTACTCGCTCTCGATAAAGTCCATCATCTGAAGACAGAAAACACAGCAACATTTTAATTAAGTCAAACTTCTATATGAGCGGATGCCGAGAGGTTCAGTGGGGTTGCTGGAACCGACTTTTGGGGCAGCAATACTTAATACTGTGGGTAATTTTTGCCAGAAAGTTGGAAATTCTATCACTGTCCCAAACTAAGGATCATGCATCCGACCTGCTCTAAATAATATCTACCACTTGATAGTTTATGTTGTTTTATTGACAGGTGGTCTCTAGCAGGAATCTAGACTACGTAGTCTAGATTCCTGTCTCTAGTAAATAATTAAACATTGAGGTCCTTATTCAACGATTTAATTCATTTTTCTTAAGTATAACTAAGTAAAGTATTCTAAGAGTTAATCTATTTAATATTTCATCTATTTTTAAAGTTGTAACACAGAGATCTCTGTTAGATCCACCGTCAGGCTGACAACACATCGAGCGATACAGCATAGTGTCAACCGGAAAGAAAGTCCATCGGCAACATTGACCATCGTGATTAAGTGTCGGCTTGTTTGCCTACTGTTAGTTTTACCACTGCGAGGGGAAGTAACTCCATGTACTGCAAGCGATTTGCGCTCTCGCGTCACTTTGAAAGACAAACTCAATGTTTTCTGAAGACGCACCGCGGAATAAGGGCCTACATGTACTAGTTGATCTAGACTTAGAGTGTAATATGAATACAAACACTACCAAAAGTTCGCACAGTGTTTCCCTCATTAATGGGTTGAACACTGTAAGTTGTGATTCAAACCACTGCATGGCTTAAACAAAATTAAAACATAAATGCCATTAACATGTCCATTTGGGGTAACCTTTTTCTCTCTGAGTATGCGTTGCATCTCCCCTTATTGGAAGGATTTTTTTCTATGTCCCACGCCCCACCAAACCCCTATATACTAACCTGAGCGTCACCGTGGGTGTCAGCGACCTTGTGAAGATCCAGCAATGCCTGGTTGACAGTTTTCTCTAGCTGATGAGCGGCCTTCATCGCCTCAAGTCCTGTACCCCACTCATCGCGGTCAGGTTTCTGGAACACAGGATCTATATGAATGTGCGTTGTATTCTAACATATTGATAATGTAAGGTTAGTTCAGCCTGTCCGGACGTAATAAATGACGTCTAGTCTACTCTAGTGTAACGGCAATCGCCAGCACTCGGACTTTTCCGAGGACTGACAGGAAATGTGGCGAATGACTGTTTGTGGGAGTACTGAACGGTATGCGGTACAAGCCGGACCCAGGGAAAGGCTAACAAACACAAGACAGACAAAAATACATGTATATGCAACAACGTCAAAACCTTTTTTCGAACCATTGGTCAGGTTTTGACGAAGAATTCTTTTGCTTGAAATTTTCCCACCAGCTGATATTTAAATAATGTGATGAGTAACTTCCAGCGATTTTCAATTAAAATCGTCATCGGTATCCGTGATTATATTACACAGCGTGTACATGTAAGTGCAGACTGAATAAGGAGTTTTCTAGTCGAATATGTATATGTTCAATTAACAGATCAACGCGGTTTAGAACAATTCTGAAAACATTCTTCTATATTGCGCCATTCATCGATCGCAGAATTACTGCAGTCGATGTCTGATTAAATCATGCCTTGTTATTATCACAAGTCAACAACTTGTGCACTTTTACGCTGATAAATAATTTATTGCCTTAATCAAGTTCACCGGCTTCAGTAAAAGCAAATCGACCTATTACTAAAGGGACGCTGTATCACTGTTGTTCACTATTTTAACTATTTTAAAATCATTTGGAGTGCTTACATGTAAACGTAAAAAACACTAATACCCATAAAATCAAATGGTAGAGCCAGGTTTCACGTGAATGTAAAAATCAGCACAACCGCCAGCAGGCTGACAATGTCACATTTTATGATTCTAGATGGTTCGATTCTCTGTGTAACTTGTGTCACATGACAATAAAGTTGTAGATTTGATGATCTTGGTTTTATATTGAAACTTCAAACTCCCTTATTAAAAACAATGTACATAACGAATGTTAAACGAGTTGACGCAAATTATTTTTATTATGTTAGGTTTAAAGACAATAGTTTCCTTATTTAAAACAAAGCACACACTCAGATACCATTTTGAATATCGTTTCTTTGTTTATTCCTTCCAATACACCACTACTATTAAAGCTTTAGATCTCACCTGGATAGGCTGAAGCACAATGCGGCCGCCTCTTTTGTTCTGGTACTTCATGAACTTCTCGGCATGCTCCCTCTCCTCATCCGCCGACTTCTTGAAGAACTTGGCGAATCCTGGCAGCGCTACGTCATCACGGTCAAAGTAGTACGCCTGATATTGAAAGAATATAAAGTGGGCGGTGCCAGATGACTACATACAATGGTCATAAAACAGCGGTTCCACTAGCCTCTTAATCTGAAGGGTCATTTTCATCACATTTTAGAGGATTCAGTCAACTAATAGCCAAAATACCCCTTATATTTAAGGATATAATGACCATTCAGTTAACATTGTAGGGGTCGAGGCTTGTTGGAAATATCAAGAGTAATCCAGGGTCATCTAGATAAATTGAAACCCCTGTAATAGTTCAGTAAAAAGTCCACTCATAAGCCAGGGATTGTGTCTGGTACCCTCAAATAATAATCTGACGCTGTATCATGTCGCTGTAAAACTTAATCGCGGGGAACTGGCTCGGCAATTTAACCTATAATTTAATGTGAGCACCGATAATATAGATGTGTTATGTAATTACTGTAATTACTTTTTTAACTGAATGATTTAGTACATTTGCTTCAGAATCAGATATTTTAGTGATTCTCGTATTTACTGACACGGTGTATGGTTAACAAACAGTAATCAAAAGCTTGAAAGTTTGGCATTCGAACTGTACGTTTTTTAAGACAAGGTCAAAGTCAAATCAACATAAACATGCATATACTCTTAGGTAAAATGAAAAACGCTATTTCAATGGTAGGAGATTGCTCTGGCATCAAATTTTGTGCAGTAAAAATTGCAAATGTGTTATTGTCAGATCCAGTAGGGCCAACATGTATTATGTCAATCAATCAGTTCCTGCATTTTTGAGTTACAAAATCGAAAATTTGTTAAGAAATCATTGTGCTCTCGCATTATTACTCATAACGTCCGGCAGGTTCAGGGCACAAAATGTGCAAAATCTCTATCCACAGTTTGTAGCTTCTCTAGCCAGATGCAAGAGACACCAAGGATCGACAACTCTGTGTGGGATTAAAATATATAGGAATCGAACTCCTGAGCTACCGTCGGTGGTGCTCAGGATCTTAAGTTCATTGTGAATTAATTTGTATTTAGTGGTAATAGGTAAACGAATAAGATAGTGAATGAACCATACACAATTTCTGACTGAAGTTCAAGTTTACTTCTTCACGAGTGCAATTCGGTGATGATCCGGAGCACACCGTGGTCCGGAACCGCTCATGCTTCTATTTGTTCCTGGGTCCCCCATTTCAGCTAACATTCATGGATCGTTACAGTATCAAATACACCGCTGCTTAAAACTTAAAAGACAAACAAATCTCTTACCATGGACTGGTAGACATAACTTGCATACAGCTCCATGTTAATTTGCTTGTTTATTCCTGCTTCACTTTCCTGGTGGAAATTCTGGCGAGGTCTTGAGTCAGCCATCTTAATGCTTGTCCGTTGAAAAATTCGAACTGGTCAACTGGTAAGTTTTGCCTCTGGAAGTTTGTCCGTACGTTCACTGACGCAGCAAGACAAGTTATTCCGATTTGCAAATGGAGGGTATATGACGTAGTACCAATTAGTAAACAAAAGTCATGTGACTTATGGAGCGTAGCTAGATATACTACGCATTGTGAACGCCAACAGGTATAAAGGGAAGTAATTTTTACAAATTATTTTGTTTATAACAGATAATTTACTTCGAAATTAAACATTACTAATACTATTTTTTGATAAACAATCAAAATACAAAAATAAAAGAACGAAACAAAATTGAATTAGGCACTTGAAAATGTTATTGTATCGCATTTTTCTTATTAAATATATTAATGTTAATTAGTACATTCTGAAGCTTTGCGCAGTGGCGGTACCATAGCCAATGAGGTTTATCCGAGGCGTGGTTATTGCTAGTTGAAAACTATACCCAATACCCCGCGCCGCAGCCCTGAAATATGGGCTGCGAGCGCAATTTATGAACGTCCTCACGGGGACTGACAAAAATACATAAAATAATAAATTTCAAAAAAAGTTTAATGCCCGCAGTTAAATGCACATTAGTCGAATTTCATTTTGTCATTTGAGCGAACCTTTTAAAATTCAAAGCCCTTTATACATAACTTGACCGAATTTAATATTTTTTTTACAACGCGACAGAAACATATAATAACATTTTTTTATCTCATTGGTACTCTAGAAGCAATTTAAAAAATATACCCATTGTGTTTGCCATCAGTTTTAATCATGTTCTCATATTTGTATGATTAAAGTTAGGAACCGTGTTGCAGTGGGTCATTCCAATTCACTGAAATAACTTCTGTGGCTTCTCTAAGGTCTGCTGAGCATGATGGACCCACAGACTGTTCTCTATTTTATCCATAACATGTTCAAGTATGCTGTCGACGATTGTTGAGTGACCTATCAGTTTTGTTGTTGTTTTTTTAGCATTCTCTCACGTAAAAATTAAATGAATGTGTATGTGAGTCCCAAACAAAACAGTTTTTCTTCAAGTCTTCATGAAGAATGCAATATAATCACTATTCAATTCTTATTTTAGCACTTAAAATATTCTAAACTTAAAGAAATCTGTAAATATACCTAGACAAGATGCGCAAAACGTATTAACTGGCATTAAAATAAGGTGGCTGAATGAAAGTTCTGAAGTAAAATGCATATCAGTGAGATACCTGCAGGAGTTGCTTTCTTGGAGGTATTGATGATTATTGTATAAGAGACACGAGAATATATAACAGAACATAGGGACGGGAGCCAGTCTAAGAAAGTACGTTCGTGCCATATACCAAGGACATGAACAGATACAAGTAAACCAACTCATGCTCAAGTTTTATTATTAACAACATAAGACAACTTTGTAAATAATTTCCGAAATTTGCATGGCAATATCAAACAAGTGTTAAATGCGAACATAAATGATATCAAAATTGGCATATAGGCTATAGAACTGAAACTGACATGTATAAAGCCTTATTCTTTTGTAGTGAACTATACTGAGTAAAATAATGTTAATGCCAGTGAGCAAAAAGACATTAAACTGGTAGCAATGAAGGACTACGCTTGGGACGGAGCAAGTAGAGTGTGATAATAATGTACATGTAAATTAGTGGTCAAAAGTAGCAATTGTCTTATTTCACGGAAATCTCCATAGATCTATCGTCGAGTATTGTTGCAGAGATTCGCACAGAAAAAGAAAAACAACACCCCACTAAAAGCACCACAATAATAAAGATAATTAGCAAGTGTGTTGTTTTTTGTTTGTTGTTGTTGTTTTCAGGTGTTTTTTAAAGATGTCATTTGGTGTCGGTATCACTGTCCAAAAGATTACGATTAATGCGATTTCTCAAAAAGTAAATTACACTAATTTATCTGATATTTCAAAATCTGACAAGGTCCTAGGTCAGCCAGTAAAGCATCAAATGGTAATGCGGCTATCTCCATCGTAATGTCTTTGCTACATCATCACAGCGGCCTGTTTTATCAACCCTGCAACTTTTTGTCAAAGTCCCACTCGCCATGTCCGGGACCTACACGGGTCAAGTTGGTTATGTGATCGCTGATTTCTTTGATGGCCTTTACTTGCTCTTCTAGGAATTCGGACTCTATAAAATCCTCCATCTGGAAATACAGAAAAAAGTCGAATACTTGTACAGAGATTCAGGATTCACATGTGTTTAATAACATAAAACTAAATCTGGAGACCAGTCTCCAATCTCAAGCCTCTGACTGGCTGAAATGGCGACTAATCACATCTTGGGCACTGTTCTACAACAATCAAGTTTCACTGTTAGTTATTTTTGCTATGACAATGGTTTTGGTATCAACAAGCATATGCAATGTTTGTTTTTGGATGGCAACAAGTATTGTCGGTGTTCATTTTGGGGATCAACAGGAACTTTTAATATTGGTCTTGGATACCAACAAACAATGTTAATTGATATCAATTACCAATGTTTGTTTTAGATATTAAAAAGAGTTGTGTTTATATTTGAGAACATTATTTGGGATACAACACAGAGAGCTGCTAAACTCGGCTTCTTCTAACGTAAACAACACGAGCTTCTGACCTTGACGTATTCGTACCGTAAAAAACACAATAAGCAACTAACCTGGTCATCTTTATACCGTAAACAAGAAAATGTGCTACCCAAGCGAGGGTATTCATACTGTAAAAAACACAATAAGCTACTTACATGGGCGTCTCCATGAGAGTCTGCGACCTGGTGCAAGTCAAGGAGGGCCTGGTTAACGGTCTTCTCTAGCTCAAGCGCTGTCTTCATGGCGTCAAGCCCCGTACCCCATTCATCTCGGTCTGGTTTCTGTAATAAATGGTTTGAAACACAGTGCCCAAGATCATAATACTGTGCCCAAGGTTATTAAACGAGCATGGAAACCAGTCTCAAATCTCTAGCATCTGATTGGCTGAAATGGCGACCAGTCGCCATTTCAGCCAATCAGATGCTTGAGATTTGAGACTGGTTTCCAAACTCAGTTTTAGGTTGAATCAAGGTAAATCCAATTCCCATAGACCTCAATGTTAAATTCTCAATATTCAATGTACATTTAACATGATTTCTGTCATCTTAATTTCTAGACAACCATATATTGCCGTGAAGATCTACATTTAATCTATTCAAAAACACACAGGAAATAGGGGGTTAACTTACTTGTAAGAAAATTACTGATCTCTAACCGGACAGACCCTATTTTAAACGCGGTATCGCAAATACGGTGCCAAAAGTATACATCCGCTGATCCGGAACTAGTTCGCCTCTACCAAACGAGATATAGGCATGAAATTGCTTTCATTTATTTTCGTGATATGTTATTTCTGCAAACAAGCCACAAACAGGCCGATTTCTAACAGTAAAGAGGCCCCCAGATGATAAAAAAAAATAGCATATTATTAAAACGGACTTCATTCGAATGGACCACGGAGGGATACAGCGTGATTAGGTGTAATTCAACCTTTTATAACCTTCAGCCCTGGTCGCCATTTCAGTCAATCAGATGCTCGAGATTTGAGACTGGTTTCCAATCTTAGTTTTATTACATTGGGCCTAGTTCTCCAGTCTTATTTCATAAACACACACTTATTTTCACGAGAGAACCGTAGTGGTGAATATTTCCCACCTTAATGGGTTTACGGTGTGTGTTTTCCTGTTTTTGTTCTTGTTATGGGAGATCCGAAATATGGCCCTATTACCATTCCCAAAATAAACATTTTTAACCAAATTGAGGTTAAAATAATAAGAGAAAAAGGAAAATTCTAGAAATCTGACCCTTTGTACCTATTTTGTGAGAGTATAATAAAGTTTTTATTACAAAACAGCAACAGTTATCTAATGTATTATATCTGTCATTTTAAATTTGTCTATTTCAAATTAAGTAAAAACGATGCATTATCCCCCAAAGGCTTCGGGCCCCATCCCTAACTGGTGGGAGCAGAGGATTAGATGGGGATTGGTATTTGGCTACCTGGATCGGTTGGAGCATGATTCGGCCTCCTCGGGTATTCTGGTACTTCATAAACTTCTCCGCGTGGTCTCTTTCCTCGTCCGAAGATTTCTTGAAATATTTCGCGAATCCCGGCAGAGCAACATCATCTCGGTCGAAGTAGACAGACTGGAAAGAAAAGTAATGATTTCTTAAATTATTTTAGTCTTTTTTTGAGGAAGAGTGTTATTATTTGGCGCAGGGCGTATGAGGGGGGCCTGTGGGGGGGGGGGGGGGGTGGAAATTTATCCGAGACTACCGCCTGTGGTTTTGTGACGCACACTTTCTAAATTACGATTATTGTAGAATTATAAACGTTGCAAATTTTTGAACGAATCTGGTAACAGAGCAAAAGGGATATGAAAAATCGTGCCTAGTGCAAATTTTGATCGTGCATTTCAATATTTGATTAACCCGACGTGACATGTTCATTACACCGTTTTTTTCAGGGGCGGAACAAGATCAACGATGTCATATTAGAGGGATGCACTAAGAAAGTACGTCCTCTCGAAATAAACCTATAAAATATATATTTTAAATGAGTTCGTGAATGTAAGAGATCGTTCCCAAAGGAGCAATCAGTTTTTTTTTATTTTAAATCATATCATTCTAGTTTAATGTACATTTATTGTTATTATTTATTGTCTAATGTTGACATTGTCACTATCATTGTTTTGGTGTGAGATATAACAGCAATTTCGGGTTACAAGTAACTGTCACATTCTTTCTAAAAATTTGCTGCAAGAGTACATCCGAATAATTATGTAATACACTAGTTATTGGGTAAAGGGAAGTAATACATTTAGCTTATTGTTCATTGTTCTATTCGAGTAGTATTTCTTAGTTAACATACGTCTTCCGTATGCCCAGAGCTCTAGGCAGGGCTACCAGCTTGGCAAAGAATGGCCAGCACATGAAGAAATTAAAGACAATAAAATCATACTTCCATACCTGTATATATATGATAATCTATTAACTCCATTCACTGATTAATAGCCACCGTAGTATTCATCCGAGTCTATATCACATAATTACTATAAATAATCCAAATTGTTTTCGAATTATAAAACATAGCACTTACCATAGACTGATACACATAGCTGGAATATAGTTCCATGTTGATATGTTTGTTTATCCCAGCCTCACATTCCTGATGGAAGTTCTGTCGCGGCCTTGAATCGTTCGACATTTTTCTCAAGCTAAGCGACTTGTCATTGACCTTCGCAGACCGGAGCATTAAATTACTGCACAGGATCAATTGTCGCTTCGGAAAAATAGTCCGCAAGCTAACCGAGGCTACCAGATTTAACATGTTGAATTTTTACTCCTTAGCGATTTAAGTTTAAACCTTATAATATTATAAGTCTTTTCTTTAGAATGTAGTATACCGAAACTGAAAGTACATTTACATGATGTAATATGTAATTGTAAAGGGGAAGTAATCTGATATAAACTACGCAGTTGTAAAGAAACAGGTGCGGATGGAGATGGGGGAAATTATCAGAATCATCCGTGTGTCTATTGTTAGTCGATCTCTATAAATTATGATCAATACTTCGACTTGTACTTCTACTCCTAATATTTTATTGTTATCAAAGAAGGTAACAAATAAAATAATTGTATCAAGATGAGACTATCTATTATTCTTTATTTAGGATTTGATCTAATGCAGTTACAATTTATTGTTCCTTACTCATACAGCTTGGTAAGCCATTTTTAGTCATTAACAAAAAAAATCTCCACTTAAAGTAAATTAATGGGCATTTGGTGAAATCAGGGTCTATTCCAATTAATAGACCTTGGTGAAATCTAAATTCAACATTGTATAATTATGCATTTAGAAATGGTTCATTATTTGGTAATTTTACAAAAAGGGAGGTAAAAAAATATTACATTAATGAGCATATTTAATTCTACATGTAGTTTAAATAATATATATATTTCAAAAACACCAAAACATTTATTTTATATGTTTTAAAGTATATTTAATTAAAGAAATATTGCATTTAAACTAATATCTTAATGCTTACATGAACTGTATAGATAATAAAAGAAAAAATTGAGTTCATTAGCTTTGCGCAGTGGCGGTACCATAGCCAATGAGGTTTATCCGAGGCGTGGTTATTGCTAGTTGAAAACTATACCCAATACCCCGCGCCGCAGCCCTGAAATATGGGCTGCGAGCGCAATTTATGAACGTCCTCACGGGGACTGACAAAAATACATAAAATAATAAATTTCAAAAAAAGTTTAATGCCCGCAGTTAAATGCACATTAGTCGAATTTCATTTTGTCATTTGAGCGAACCTTTTAAAATTCAAAGCCCTTTATACATAACTTGACCGAATTTAATATTTTTTTTACAACGCGACAGAAACATATAATAACATTTTTTTATCTCATTGGTACTCTAGAAGCAATTTAAAAAATATACCCATTGTGTTTGCCATCAGTTTTAATCATGTTCTCATATTTGTATGATTAAAGTTAGGAACCGTGTTGCAGTGGGTCATTCCAATTCACTGAAATAACTTCTGTGGCTTCTCTAAGGTCTGCTGAGCATGATGGACCCACAGACTGTTCTCTATTTTATCCATAACATGTTCAAGTATGCTGTCGACGATTGTTGAGTGACCTATCAGTTTTGTTGTTGTTTTTTTAGCATTCTCTCACGTAAAAATTAAATGAATGTGTATGTGAGTCCCAAACAAAACAGTTTTTCTTCAAGTCTTCATGAAGAATGCAATATAATCACTATTCAATTCTTATTTTAGCACTTAAAATATTCTAAACTTAAAGAAATCTGTAAATATACCTAGACAAGATGCGCAAAACGTATTAACTGGCATTAAAATAAGGTGGCTGAATGAAAGTTCTGAAGTAAAATGCATATCAGTGAGATACCTGCAGGAGTTGCTTTCTTGGAGGTATTGATGATTATTGTATAAGAGACACGAGAATATATAACAGAACATAGGGACGGGAGCCAGTCTAAGAAAGTACGTTCGTGCCATATACCAAGGACATGAACAGATACAAGTAAACCAACTCATGCTCAAGTTTTATTATTAACAACATAAGACAACTTTGTAAATAATTTCCGAAATTTGCATGGCAATATCAAACAAGTGTTAAATGCGAACATAAATGATATCAAAATTGGCATATAGGCTATAGAACTGAAACTGACATGTATAAAGCCTTATTCTTTTGTAGTGAACTATACTGAGTAAAATAATGTTAATGCCAGTGAGCAAAAAGACATTAAACTGGTAGCAATGAAGGACTACGCTTGGGACGGAGCAAGTAGAGTGTGATAATAATGTACATGTAAATTAGTGGTCAAAAGTAGCAATTGTCTTATTTCACGGAAATCTCCATAGATCTATCGTCGAGTATTGTTGCAGAGATTCGCACAGAAAAAGAAAAACAACACCCCACTAAAAGCACCACAATAATAAAGATAATTAGCAAGTGTGTTGTTTTTTGTTTGTTGTTGTTGTTTTCAGGTGTTTTTTAAAGATGTCATTTGGTGTCGGTATCACTGTCCAAAAGATTACGATTAATGCGATTTCTCAAAAAGTAAATTACACTAATTTATCTGATATTTCAAAATCTGACAAGGTCCTAGGTCAGCCAGTAAAGCATCAAATGGTAATGCGGCTATCTCCATCGTAATGTCTTTGCTACATCATCACAGCGGCCTGTTTTATCAACCCTGCAACTTTTTGTCAAAGTCCCACTCGCCATGTCCGGGACCTACACGGGTCAAGTTGGTTATGTGATCGCTGATTTCTTTGATGGCCTTTACTTGCTCTTCTAGGAATTCGGACTCTATAAAATCCTCCATCTGGAAATACAGAAAAAAGTCGAATACTTGTACAGAGATTCAGGATTCACATGTGTTTAATAACATAAAACTAAATCTGGAGACCAGTCTCCAATCTCAAGCCTCTGACTGGCTGAAATGGCGACTAATCACATCTTGGGCACTGTTCTACAACAATCAAGTTTCACTGTTAGTTATTTTTGCTATGACAATGGTTTTGGTATCAACAAGCATATGCAATGTTTGTTTTTGGATGGCAACAAGTATTGTCGGTGTTCATTTTGGGGATCAACAGGAACTTTTAATATTGGTCTTGGATACCAACAAACAATGTTAATTGATATCAATTACCAATGTTTGTTTTAGATATTAAAAAGAGTTGTGTTTATATTTGAGAACATTATTTGGGATACAACACAGAGAGCTGCTAAACTCGGCTTCTTCTAACGTAAACAACACGAGCTTCTGACCTTGACGTATTCGTACCGTAAAAAACACAATAAGCAACTAACCTGGTCATCTTTATACCGTAAACAAGAAAATGTGCTACCCAAGCGAGGGTATTCATACTGTAAAAAACACAATAAGCTACTTACATGGGCGTCTCCATGAGAGTCTGCGACCTGGTGCAAGTCAAGGAGGGCCTGGTTAACGGTCTTCTCTAGCTCAAGCGCTGTCTTCATGGCGTCAAGCCCCGTACCCCATTCATCTCGGTCTGGTTTCTGTAATAAATGGTTTGAAACACAGTGCCCAAGATCATAATACTGTGCCCAAGGTTATTAAACGAGCATGGAAACCAGTCTCAAATCTCTAGCATCTGATTGGCTGAAATGGCGACCAGTCGCCATTTCAGCCAATCAGATGCTTGAGATTTGAGACTGGTTTCCAAACTCAGTTTTAGGTTGAATCAAGGTAAATCCAATTCCCATAGACCTCAATGTTAAATTCTCAATATTCAATGTACATTTAACATGATTTCTGTCATCTTAATTTCTAGACAACCATATATTGCCGTGAAGATCTACATTTAATCTATTCAAAAACACACAGGAAATAGGGGGTTAACTTACTTGTAAGAAAATTACTGATCTCTAACCGGACAGACCCTATTTTAAACGCGGTATCGCAAATACGGTGCCAAAAGTATACATCCGCTGATCCGGAACTAGTTCGCCTCTACCAAACGAGATATAGGCATGAAATTGCTTTCATTTATTTTCGTGATATGTTATTTCTGCAAACAAGCCACAAACAGGCCGATTTCTAACAGTAAAGAGGCCCCCAGATGATAAAAAAAAATAGCATATTATTAAAACGGACTTCATTCGAATGGACCACGGAGGGATACAGCGTGATTAGGTGTAATTCAACCTTTTATAACCTTCAGCCCTGGTCGCCATTTCAGTCAATCAGATGCTCGAGATTTGAGACTGGTTTCCAATCTTAGTTTTATTACATTGGGCCTAGTTCTCCAGTCTTATTTCATAAACACACACTTATTTTCACGAGAGAACCGTAGTGGTGAATATTTCCCACCTTAATGGGTTTACGGTGTGTGTTTTCCTGTTTTTGTTCTTGTTATGGGAGATCCGAAATATGGCCCTATTACCATTCCCAAAATAAACATTTTTAACCAAATTGAGGTTAAAATAATAAGAGAAAAAGGAAAATTCTAGAAATCTGACCCTTTGTACCTATTTTGTGAGAGTATAATAAAGTTTTTATTACAAAACAGCAACAGTTATCTAATGTATTATATCTGTCATTTTAAATTTGTCTATTTCAAATTAAGTAAAAACGATGCATTATCCCCCAAAGGCTTCGGGCCCCATCCCTAACTGGTGGGAGCAGAGGATTAGATGGGGATTGGTATTTGGCTACCTGGATCGGTTGGAGCATGATTCGGCCTCCTCGGGTATTCTGGTACTTCATAAACTTCTCCGCGTGGTCTCTTTCCTCGTCCGAAGATTTCTTGAAATATTTCGCGAATCCCGGCAGAGCAACATCATCTCGGTCGAAGTAGACAGACTGGAAAGAAAAGTAATGATTTCTTAAATTATTTTAGTCTTTTTTTGAGGAAGAGTGTTATTATTTGGCGCAGGGCGTATGAGGGGGGCCTGTGGGGGGGGGGGGGGGTGGAAATTTATCCGAGACTACCGCCTGTGGTTTTGTGACGCACACTTTCTAAATTACGATTATTGTAGAATTATAAACGTTGCAAATTTTTGAACGAATCTGGTAACAGAGCAAAAGGGATATGAAAAATCGTGCCTAGTGCAAATTTTGATCGTGCATTTCAATATTTGATTAACCCGACGTGACATGTTCATTACACCGTTTTTTTCAGGGGCGGAACAAGATCAACGATGTCATATTAGAGGGATGCACTAAGAAAGTACGTCCTCTCGAAATAAACCTATAAAATATATATTTTAAATGAGTTCGTGAATGTAAGAGATCGTTCCCAAAGGAGCAATCAGTTTTTTTTTATTTTAAATCATATCATTCTAGTTTAATGTACATTTATTGTTATTATTTATTGTCTAATGTTGACATTGTCACTATCATTGTTTTGGTGTGAGATATAACAGCAATTTCGGGTTACAAGTAACTGTCACATTCTTTCTAAAAATTTGCTGCAAGAGTACATCCGAATAATTATGTAATACACTAGTTATTGGGTAAAGGGAAGTAATACATTTAGCTTATTGTTCATTGTTCTATTCGAGTAGTATTTCTTAGTTAACATACGTCTTCCGTATGCCCAGAGCTCTAGGCAGGGCTACCAGCTTGGCAAAGAATGGCCAGCACATGAAGAAATTAAAGACAATAAAATCATACTTCCATACCTGTATATATATGATAATCTATTAACTCCATTCACTGATTAATAGCCACCGTAGTATTCATCCGAGTCTATATCACATAATTACTATAAATAATCCAAATTGTTTTCGAATTATAAAACATAGCACTTACCATAGACTGATACACATAGCTGGAATATAGTTCCATGTTGATATGTTTGTTTATCCCAGCCTCACATTCCTGATGGAAGTTCTGTCGCGGCCTTGAATCGTTCGACATTTTTCTCAAGCTAAGCGACTTGTCATTGACCTTCGCAGACCGGAGCATTAAATTACTGCACAGGATCAATTGTCGCTTCGGAAAAATAGTCCGCAAGCTAACCGAGGCTACCAGATTTAACATGTTGAATTTTTACTCCTTAGCGATTTAAGTTTAAACCTTATAATATTATAAGTCTTTTCTTTAGAATGTAGTATACCGAAACTGAAAGTACATTTACATGATGTAATATGTAATTGTAAAGGGGAAGTAATCTGATATAAACTACGCAGTTGTAAAGAAACAGGTGCGGATGGAGATGGGGGAAATTATCAGAATCATCCGTGTGTCTATTGTTAGTCGATCTCTATAAATTATGATCAATACTTCGACTTGTACTTCTACTCCTAATATTTTATTGTTATCAAAGAAGGTAACAAATAAAATAATTGTATCAAGATGAGACTATCTATTATTCTTTATTTAGGATTTGATCTAATGCAGTTACAATTTATTGTTCCTTACTCATACAGCTTGGTAAGCCATTTTTAGTCATTAACAAAAAAAATCTCCACTTAAAGTAAATTAATGGGCATTTGGTGAAATCAGGGTCTATTCCAATTAATAGACCTTGGTGAAATCTAAATTCAACATTGTATAATTATGCATTTAGAAATGGTTCATTATTTGGTAATTTTACAAAAAGGGAGGTAAAAAAATATTACATTAATGAGCATATTTAATTCTACATGTAGTTTAAATAATATATATATTTCAAAAACACCAAAACATTTATTTTATATGTTTTAAAGTATATTTAATTAAAGAAATATTGCATTTAAACTAATATCTTAATGCTTACATGAACTGTATAGATAATAAAAGAAAAAATTGAGTTCATTAGCTTTGCGCAGTGGCGGTACCATAGCCAATGAGGTTTATCCGAGGCGTGGTTATTGCTAGTTGAAAACTATACCCAATACCCCGCGCCGCAGCCCTGAAATATGGGCTGCGAGCGCAATTTATGAACGTCCTCACGGGGACTGACAAAAATACATAAAATAATAAATTTCAAAAAAAGTTTAATGCCCGCAGTTAAATGCACATTAGTCGAATTTCATTTTGTCATTTGAGCGAACCTTTTAAAATTCAAAGCCCTTTATACATAACTTGACCGAATTTAATATTTTTTTTACAACGCGACAGAAACATATAATAACATTTTTTTATCTCATTGGTACTCTAGAAGCAATTTAAAAAATATACCCATTGTGTTTGCCATCAGTTTTAATCATGTTCTCATATTTGTATGATTAAAGTTAGGAACCGTGTTGCAGTGGGTCATTCCAATTCACTGAAATAACTTCTGTGGCTTCTCTAAGGTCTGCTGAGCATGATGGACCCACAGACTGTTCTCTATTTTATCCATAACATGTTCAAGTATGCTGTCGACGATTGTTGAGTGACCTATCAGTTTTGTTGTTGTTTTTTTAGCATTCTCTCACGTAAAAATTAAATGAATGTGTATGTGAGTCCCAAACAAAACAGTTTTTCTTCAAGTCTTCATGAAGAATGCAATATAATCACTATTCAATTCTTATTTTAGCACTTAAAATATTCTAAACTTAAAGAAATCTGTAAATATACCTAGACAAGATGCGCAAAACGTATTAACTGGCATTAAAATAAGGTGGCTGAATGAAAGTTCTGAAGTAAAATGCATATCAGTGAGATACCTGCAGGAGTTGCTTTCTTGGAGGTATTGATGATTATTGTATAAGAGACACGAGAATATATAACAGAACATAGGGACGGGAGCCAGTCTAAGAAAGTACGTTCGTGCCATATACCAAGGACATGAACAGATACAAGTAAACCAACTCATGCTCAAGTTTTATTATTAACAACATAAGACAACTTTGTAAATAATTTCCGAAATTTGCATGGCAATATCAAACAAGTGTTAAATGCGAACATAAATGATATCAAAATTGGCATATAGGCTATAGAACTGAAACTGACATGTATAAAGCCTTATTCTTTTGTAGTGAACTATACTGAGTAAAATAATGTTAATGCCAGTGAGCAAAAAGACATTAAACTGGTAGCAATGAAGGACTACGCTTGGGACGGAGCAAGTAGAGTGTGATAATAATGTACATGTAAATTAGTGGTCAAAAGTAGCAATTGTCTTATTTCACGGAAATCTCCATAGATCTATCGTCGAGTATTGTTGCAGAGATTCGCACAGAAAAAGAAAAACAACACCCCACTAAAAGCACCACAATAATAAAGATAATTAGCAAGTGTGTTGTTTTTTGTTTGTTGTTGTTGTTTTCAGGTGTTTTTTAAAGATGTCATTTGGTGTCGGTATCACTGTCCAAAAGATTACGATTAATGCGATTTCTCAAAAAGTAAATTACACTAATTTATCTGATATTTCAAAATCTGACAAGGTCCTAGGTCAGCCAGTAAAGCATCAAATGGTAATGCGGCTATCTCCATCGTAATGTCTTTGCTACATCATCACAGCGGCCTGTTTTATCAACCCTGCAACTTTTTGTCAAAGTCCCACTCGCCATGTCCGGGACCTACACGGGTCAAGTTGGTTATGTGATCGCTGATTTCTTTGATGGCCTTTACTTGCTCTTCTAGGAATTCGGACTCTATAAAATCCTCCATCTGGAAATACAGAAAAAAGTCGAATACTTGTACAGAGATTCAGGATTCACATGTGTTTAATAACATAAAACTAAATCTGGAGACCAGTCTCCAATCTCAAGCCTCTGACTGGCTGAAATGGCGACTAATCACATCTTGGGCACTGTTCTACAACAATCAAGTTTCACTGTTAGTTATTTTTGCTATGACAATGGTTTTGGTATCAACAAGCATATGCAATGTTTGTTTTTGGATGGCAACAAGTATTGTCGGTGTTCATTTTGGGGATCAACAGGAACTTTTAATATTGGTCTTGGATACCAACAAACAATGTTAATTGATATCAATTACCAATGTTTGTTTTAGATATTAAAAAGAGTTGTGTTTATATTTGAGAACATTATTTGGGATACAACACAGAGAGCTGCTAAACTCGGCTTCTTCTAACGTAAACAACACGAGCTTCTGACCTTGACGTATTCGTACCGTAAAAAACACAATAAGCAACTAACCTGGTCATCTTTATACCGTAAACAAGAAAATGTGCTACCCAAGCGAGGGTATTCATACTGTAAAAAACACAATAAGCTACTTACATGGGCGTCTCCATGAGAGTCTGCGACCTGGTGCAAGTCAAGGAGGGCCTGGTTAACGGTCTTCTCTAGCTCAAGCGCTGTCTTCATGGCGTCAAGCCCCGTACCCCATTCATCTCGGTCTGGTTTCTGTAATAAATGGTTTGAAACACAGTGCCCAAGATCATAATACTGTGCCCAAGGTTATTAAACGAGCATGGAAACCAGTCTCAAATCTCTAGCATCTGATTGGCTGAAATGGCGACCAGTCGCCATTTCAGCCAATCAGATGCTTGAGATTTGAGACTGGTTTCCAAACTCAGTTTTAGGTTGAATCAAGGTAAATCCAATTCCCATAGACCTCAATGTTAAATTCTCAATATTCAATGTACATTTAACATGATTTCTGTCATCTTAATTTCTAGACAACCATATATTGCCGTGAAGATCTACATTTAATCTATTCAAAAACACACAGGAAATAGGGGGTTAACTTACTTGTAAGAAAATTACTGATCTCTAACCGGACAGACCCTATTTTAAACGCGGTATCGCAAATACGGTGCCAAAAGTATACATCCGCTGATCCGGAACTAGTTCGCCTCTACCAAACGAGATATAGGCATGAAATTGCTTTCATTTATTTTCGTGATATGTTATTTCTGCAAACAAGCCACAAACAGGCCGATTTCTAACAGTAAAGAGGCCCCCAGATGATAAAAAAAAATAGCATATTATTAAAACGGACTTCATTCGAATGGACCACGGAGGGATACAGCGTGATTAGGTGTAATTCAACCTTTTATAACCTTCAGCCCTGGTCGCCATTTCAGTCAATCAGATGCTCGAGATTTGAGACTGGTTTCCAATCTTAGTTTTATTACATTGGGCCTAGTTCTCCAGTCTTATTTCATAAACACACACTTATTTTCACGAGAGAACCGTAGTGGTGAATATTTCCCACCTTAATGGGTTTACGGTGTGTGTTTTCCTGTTTTTGTTCTTGTTATGGGAGATCCGAAATATGGCCCTATTACCATTCCCAAAATAAACATTTTTAACCAAATTGAGGTTAAAATAATAAGAGAAAAAGGAAAATTCTAGAAATCTGACCCTTTGTACCTATTTTGTGAGAGTATAATAAAGTTTTTATTACAAAACAGCAACAGTTATCTAATGTATTATATCTGTCATTTTAAATTTGTCTATTTCAAATTAAGTAAAAACGATGCATTATCCCCCAAAGGCTTCGGGCCCCATCCCTAACTGGTGGGAGCAGAGGATTAGATGGGGATTGGTATTTGGCTACCTGGATCGGTTGGAGCATGATTCGGCCTCCTCGGGTATTCTGGTACTTCATAAACTTCTCCGCGTGGTCTCTTTCCTCGTCCGAAGATTTCTTGAAATATTTCGCGAATCCCGGCAGAGCAACATCATCTCGGTCGAAGTAGACAGACTGGAAAGAAAAGTAATGATTTCTTAAATTATTTTAGTCTTTTTTTGAGGAAGAGTGTTATTATTTGGCGCAGGGCGTATGAGGGGGGCCTGTGGGGGGGGGGGGGGGGGGGGGTGGAAATTTATCCGAGACTACCGCCTGTGGTTTTGTGACGCACACTTTCTAAATTACGATTATTGTAGAATTATAAACGTTGCAAATTTTTGAACGAATCTGGTAACAGAGCAAAAGGGATATGAAAAATCGTGCCTAGTGCAAATTTTGATCGTGCATTTCAATATTTGATTAACCCGACGTGACATGTTCATTACACCGTTTTTTTCAGGGGCGGAACAAGATCAACGATGTCATATTAGAGGGATGCACTAAGAAAGTACGTCCTCTCGAAATAAACCTATAAAATATATATTTTAAATGAGTTCGTGAATGTAAGAGATCGTTCCCAAAGGAGCAATCAGTTTTTTTTTATTTTAAATCATATCATTCTAGTTTAATGTACATTTATTGTTATTATTTATTGTCTAATGTTGACATTGTCACTATCATTGTTTTGGTGTGAGATATAACAGCAATTTCGGGTTACAAGTAACTGTCACATTCTTTCTAAAAATTTGCTGCAAGAGTACATCCGAATAATTATGTAATACACTAGTTATTGGGTAAAGGGAAGTAATACATTTAGCTTATTGTTCATTGTTCTATTCGAGTAGTATTTCTTAGTTAACATACGTCTTCCGTATGCCCAGAGCTCTAGGCAGGGCTACCAGCTTGGCAAAGAATGGCCAGCACATGAAGAAATTAAAGACAATAAAATCATACTTCCATACCTGTATATATATGATAATCTATTAACTCCATTCACTGATTAATAGCCACCGTAGTATTCATCCGAGTCTATATCACATAATTACTATAAATAATCCAAATTGTTTTCGAATTATAAAACATAGCACTTACCATAGACTGATACACATAGCTGGAATATAGTTCCATGTTGATATGTTTGTTTATCCCAGCCTCACATTCCTGATGGAAGTTCTGTCGCGGCCTTGAATCGTTCGACATTTTTCTCAAGCTAAGCGACTTGTCATTGACCTTCGCAGACCGGAGCATTAAATTACTGCACAGGATCAATTGTCGCTTCGGAAAAATAGTCCGCAAGCTAACCGAGGCTACCAGATTTAACATGTTGAATTTTTACTCCTTAGCGATTTAAGTTTAAACCTTATAATATTATAAGTCTTTTCTTTAGAATGTAGTATACCGAAACTGAAAGTACATTTACATGATGTAATATGTAATTGTAAAGGGGAAGTAATCTGATATAAACTACGCAGTTGTAAAGAAACAGGTGCGGATGGAGATGGGGGAAATTATCAGAATCATCCGTGTGTCTATTGTTAGTCGATCTCTATAAATTATGATCAATACTTCGACTTGTACTTCTACTCCTAATATTTTATTGTTATCAAAGAAGGTAACAAATAAAATAATTGTATCAAGATGAGACTATCTATTATTCTTTATTTAGGATTTGATCTAATGCAGTTACAATTTATTGTTCCTTACTCATACAGCTTGGTAAGCCATTTTTAGTCATTAACAAAAAAAATCTCCACTTAAAGTAAATTAATGGGCATTTGGTGAAATCAGGGTCTATTCCAATTAATAGACCTTGGTGAAATCTAAATTCAACATTGTATAATTATGCATTTAGAAATGGTTCATTATTTGGTAATTTTACAAAAAGGGAGGTAAAAAAATATTACATTAATGAGCATATTTAATTCTACATGTAGTTTAAATAATATATATATTTCAAAAACACCAAAACATTTATTTTATATGTTTTAAAGTATATTTAATTAAAGAAATATTGCATTTAAACTAATATCTTAATGCTTACATGAACTGTATAGATAATAAAAGAAAAAATTGAGTTCATTAGCTTTGCGCAGTGGCGGTACCATAGCCAATGAGGTTTATCCGAGGCGTGGTTATTGCTAGTTGAAAACTATACCCAATACCCCGCGCCGCAGCCCTGAAATATGGGCTGCGAGCGCAATTTATGAACGTCCTCACGGGGACTGACCACTAAAGAATATAAATAAGAAAATAAACTGGCTGTGCGGTTTGTGAAATAAGCAGGTTCATAGTATACACAGCAAGAAATTGGAAAGTATAGTCTGCAGCATTAACGAATTAATTAATGTGTAAATTGTAAGCAGGGAGCAAACAATGGAATATCACAAAAAGTAAAATAATATATGTTTCCATCAATTTGTTGGGTGTCTAAACTTTTAAGAAGCTCATGAAAGTGAAATTATAGGTTGGTAAAGAGACCCTAATGTTTTGTAAACTGGTATCCAACATTGCCATGGATTAGCCTCTGATTAACCCTAAAATTAAGCGGTTGTCACTGTTTTCACTAATCTAAGGATTATTTATTGCCGAATCAAGATATAAATGATCAACTTCATGATGATTATTTGCAAACATCTTGCACTTTGGTATGAGGAAGTTTTTTTTAAAAACTATTTTCATACTGAGATAAAATCATTAGCCCCAGGGCGTGGTTACAAAAAAGCGAATTGCAAATTACTGGGCTGTGGGAAAGGCTTTGAATTGTGATGTTGATGTACCCACGTTTTGTGAGCAGTTGCAATGTGGTTTACCTACAAAACCAATGAATCAGTGAAGAGAGTTTTTACTTCCTTGAACCCTTTACTCCATGGAGTATATAGCTGTTGTTGCATGGCAGTGTTGATACATATGAGCAGGCACATCTGTGCCACCTGATCAGAATCTACACTGTTCTCTTTTAGACTCTCTACGTTATTTATTACCAAGAGGCTTCCTGTGTAGATCCAGATCAGATGGCACAGATATGCCAGCGAATCTGGATCTACACTGATCTCACATCTGATAAAACCCCTATCCTCAGAGTAACAGATTAAGGTTGTGCACATAGCAGTTTTGTTGGAGCAAAGACCGATATAATACATAGGTCTTTGGGAGAAGACTGTAAACAAAAAATAACTCCAAACGTCTTTTTTTCCTTTTATTGCAAAAACCTTAAAAAATCAAGGTAAAAGACAATCCTTTAATTAAAAAAAGACAGAGATCTTATTTAAACACATTTATATAAAAATGCAATAAAAATATATGTGTACCATTCAACTTGTAAAGATTTGAGTTGTTCGCTATTTCCAAACAATAAAAGTAGTAATAATATTGTTTAATAAATTGTTCTGAAATAGAAATACAGCGTCAACAAAAACACACCATAAAAAAATCTAGTAAAACTTTTGTCCCGTCATCATGGTTTTATATCATTTATTTAAACACAAGTAATATTAGTAACCTTGAATATTAATATTATTCTATATCTTGAGTTTTTTAATACTTTTCTACATAACATGAAAGCTACCTCACATTTTAAACACTTTTCTACCCTACACAAGCATGACAAGATATTACAATTAGTTTTTTGAGTTTTCAACACTTTTTTAGCCCTGAACTCAATATACATGCATTTTACAACATGTGCGACCAGTGTAGATCCAGATCAGCCATCATAATTCATGCCATTTGATCAGAATCTGCACTGGTCGTATTATGGTCAGAAATAACCTTATAAAAAATCGAACAGTGTAGATCATGGTGGACAGCACAAATGTACCAGCTGATCTGGATCTACACTGTTCACCCAGGCAAGAAAGGGTTAAATAATATCATAGTTACTTCAAATTTTTATCACTTTTCTTCTAAAGGTCATAGTTATCATGATTTTCCGAACAATATTCATCCTGACTATAACATGGCCCTATATTGGATGTCCACAATAACTCACAGATCTCAACCTCATTAAAATTTAAAAGTTTTATGTATTGCATATTGTCCTGAAACTTGTCATCACGCTTGTCCCTTTTTCACCATCTTCTTATGGTAAGCATCAAAGTCTTCCTTGTTCAATCTGTATCCCCAGTGTTGTAGAGTTTGCCGGACTACAGGGGACACACCTGCGTTATCAAATCCACAACCACTCTTGACACATTTTGAGATGAGATTGTTGCGCCAACGTCCAGTTTCTCCAGCGCAGCGTAACCACCGTCCTACCTGACGCTCATCATCACTTGTTCGCCGCCCTTGGTAAAACCTGCAATATATTTGTTAAATCTTTTCTTTTGTCCTTAGATAAGACTATAATTACATGAGTGACCAGTATAGAGCCTCATCAGCCTGCACAGCTGTGCAGTCTGATCAGGATCTTCATTGTTTACTTCTGGGTGAGAAAAAAAACTATAAAAATTAAAGTGATGTATGCAGATCCTGATTTGACTGCACAGATGTGGGATACAATACAAAAGTCTAAATTTAAGGGTTAAACAAATTGATAATGTTAATTAAACATAACTTTCAATAAGTGTAATAGACCATTTATTCTTTAAATACACTTCTATCTCATGGACAACCAGTGTTGATCCAAATCAGCCAACGTCTAAGCAATAAAACTGAACAGGCCATATGACTGGTACCTGGACACTAACTAACAAGGACTTCTCTCAATACAAAAGGAACCAGCTGAACAACTCAGACTGGTACCAACACTGACTTACCTGCAATACAACAGGAACCAGGCAATGACATATGACTGGTACCTTGACAGTATCATGGACCTAATGCAAAAGAACTTGGACCAGCTGTAAGACTGGTACCTTGAAGATGCATAATGTTTTCAAATTTACCTGCAATACCACTGTAACCAGCAGTATGACTGGTATTTTGAAGATGCTTAATGTTTTCAACCTTACCTGCAATACCACTGGAACCAGCCGTAAGGATCTTGTTTGTGTATCCAGCCACTTTCCTCCCACATCTGTAGGCTACCTCCACATTTCACACCATACGTATTCACCTTTTCATCATAGGTAGGGCATGATACCTAAATGCACAGAAGGCCATTGATAAAATTTATATACCCAGTAAATGTACCAATTTGCACAGACATGGATATGGAACGAGTTTGCAGGAGCAATCTGATTTGGGGCACATAACATCCCCCGCAAAGGTTTCTTCTCTGATATTTTTTATATTTTAGTTGTTTCTTATTTTGGAAGAACTTTCAATTGTTTATTACTTTTCAATAATTAATACGGGAATTTTTTATAATGTTGATTAAAAGAATTTTAATTTACCATGAAATACAAATTAATCAATGCCGTCTGCTCAACTTTATGATTTTGTTTCCAGGGTTGAAGGTTATAAAGCTGAGCATGGAAACCAGTCTCAAATCTCAAGCATCTGATTGGCTGAAATGGCGACTGGTCGCGATTTCAGCCAATCAGATGCTTTAGATTTGAGACTGGTTTCCATGCTCAGTTTTATAACCTTGGGCATTGGTATTGCCATGACTTTAAATTGACTGAGTATGGTATTCTAGTTCTAACCGACTTGCTGACAAATTATGGTTAGTTGAGTTGCAACACCCTGCAAGGATTTTAAAGGGAATCTTGCTTAGTTTATATAAATTCTGTACGAAGCATACAGGGAAAAATCTTCTCCCTTAACTCTGTAGAGGAAGAAGTTAAGGACATCTGGGAGATTATTTCTCCCAAGTCTCCCTAAAAGCCACTAAATAACTTGTTTAAACCCTTTATTCCATATATATGTGTTTTAATGCATGTGCGACCAGTGTAGATACAGATTAGCTGGCACATTATATAGTCTGATCAGGATCTGAAATGTTCGTTTCTCGGTCAGAAATAATCCAATAATTGATAAAGCGAACAGTTTAGATCCTGATCGAATGGCACAGATGGTCTGGCTGATCTGGATCTACACTATTCGCCCATGCCATAAAGGTGTATATATATGGAGAAAGAGTTCTACCCAATAGTGCCCTATGTCATCACTCTATCCTGGCCCTCCACCAATCTTGTCTCCCAAGATAATATCATACCTGTTTTCCAATGTTAAGTCCTTCCAGCCAGTCTTGAGGTAATTCTTTCCACACACCACTGTAACTTTTACCTGCAGTCGATTTATGAAAGATGATATAACTCTAAAATGTTTGCTTATTAGGAGTAACACTCAGTGGCCGGTAAAGATATAATTATAGCTTCTGCCCAGACTCTCAAGGATTGTAAGGGATGTGGTCAATTTACTGGAGTAGATGGTTAATTATGCAAAAATTTACTTTATATTTTCCAGTATTATTATCAATTTATAAAACCCATTAATAGCCTTCTACTTCATGGGTGAACAGTGTAGATCCAGATCAGCAGGCACAACTGTGCTATCAGCTCAGGATCTACACTGTTCACTTTTAGATTCATTGGGTTATATCTGTCCAAAATGCCACCAGTGCAGATCCAGATAAGATGGTATGGATGTGCCAGCTGATCTGGATCTACATTGGTTGCACATGATCTAAAACATGTATATATGGAGATGAGCAACTTACCAGTGATAGAGGACTTGATGGGCCTGAAATATGTTCCACCAAAACTACCAGCTTGTAAAACCTCTTTAGGCGTCATGTTGGGTCGGAATTCTGGAACATCTGGAAACACCAGCTGACCTTTTGAATTCTTCTTCGGTAGCGGTTCTGTGAACTGTAGTTTTTCTGTCTGCCGAAGAAAAAATTTATTTAATGATATTTCTGTATAATTTGGGTATCCAGTGTAGATCCAGATCAGCTGGCACTTTGCTTCTTGGTACGTATTACATGTATATGGTTTACCTTTTACTCATTTACTGTAACCTTTAACACTTTTAAGTAATAATGTTCTATTTCAATAACTATTTCATCGTTTATGAGGAAGGGAGGTGTGAATTATTTTATAGTCAATAATAAATTAAAAACAAACACACCTTTAACAATAATATATAAAAGGGCTTTTTTTTCATTCTTTAGTAGGGTTCGTTCACTGGCGCTTGACCAACCGCCCCACCCCCTGCCAACCCTGACTAATACGCCCTTTTTGTAAAAATGGTGTCAAGTCACTAATATTATTCCATTCTATCATCATATGCATGCAAAAATACACTGTCAAAATCGTTTCTAAAAAAACATATATTTCTATGTATATAATTTAAATACATAAAAAATATATATTTTTTAGAAATCGATTTTGACGGTGTATTTTCACATATTTTAATAGAATGGAATGACTTGACACCATTTTTACAAACAAGAGGGTCCATGGGACCCTGGGTCGCTCACCTGCGAACATGTGTTCAATGGTTCGGACAAAAATTAAGACCACAAGAGTGCGGACAAGCTTTTTCTATAATTTGACCTAGTGACCTAGATTTCAAGGTCACATGACCCAGTTTCGAACTTGACCAAGATATCATCGAGATAAACATTCTGACCAAGTTTGAAGAAGATCGCATCAAAATTAAGACCGCTAGAGTGCGGACAAGCTTTTTCTATAATTTGACCTACTAGTGACCTAGATTTCAAGGTCACATGACCCAGTTTCGAACTTGGCCTAGATATCATTGGGATAAACATTCTGACCAAGTTTGAAGAAGATCGGACCAAAATTACGACCACAAGAGTGCGGACAAGCTTTTTCTATAATTTGACCTAGTAACCAAGATTTCAACGTCACATGACCCAGTTTCGAACTAGACCTAGATTTTATTGGGATAAACATTCTGACCAAGTTTAAAGAAGTACGAACCAAAATTACAACTGCTAGAGTGCAGACAAGCTTTTTCTTTAATTTGACCTAGTGACCTAGTTTGAAGGGTCACATGACCCAGTTATTAACTTGACCTAGATATCATTAAGATAAACATTCTGTTCAAGTTTAAAGAAGATTGCACTATAATTAAGACTGCTAGAGTGTGGACAAACTTTTACTATAATTTGACCCAGTGACCTAGATTTCAAGGTCATATGACCCAGTTTCGAACTTGACCTAGATATCATTGAGATAGACATTCTGACAAAGTTTAAAGAAGATCGCACCAAAATTACGACCACTAGAGTGCGGACAAGCTTTTTCTATAATTTGACCTAGTGACCTAGATTTCAAGGTCACATGACCCAGTTTCGAACTTGACCTAGATATCATTGGGATAAACATTCTGACCAAGTTTGAAGAAGATCGGACCAAAATTACGACCACTAGAGTGCGGACAAGCTTTTTCTATAATTTGACCTAGTGACCTAGATTTCAAGGTCACATGACCCAGTTTCGAACTAGATCTAGATATTATTGGGTTAAACATTCTGACCAAGTTTAAAGAAGAACGGACCAAAATTACAACTGCTAGAGTGCAGACAAGCTTTTTCTTTAATTTGACCTAGTGACCTAGTTTGAAGGGTCACATGACCCAGTTACGAACTTGACCTAGATATCATTAAGATAAACATTCTGTTCAAGTTAAAAAAAAGATTGCACTATAATTAAGACTGCTAGAGTGCGGACAAGCTTTTTCTATAATTTGACCTGGTGACCTAGATTTCAAGGTCACATGACCCAGTTTCGAACTTGACCTAGATATCATTGGGATAAACATTCTGACCAAGTTTGAAGAAGATCGGACCAAACTTATGACCACTAGAGTGCGGACAAGCTTTTGCTATAATTTGACCTAGTGACCTAGATTTTAGGGTCACATGACCCAGTTTCGAACTAGACCTAGATATAATTGGGATAAACATTCTGACCAAGTTTAAAGACGAACGGACCAAAATTACAACTGCTAGAGTGCAGACAAGCTTTTTCTTTAATTTGACCTAGTGACCTAGTTTGAAGGGTCACATGACCCAGTTTCGAACTTGACCTAGATATTATTGGGATAAACATTCTGACCAAGTTTGAAGAAGATCTAACAAAAATTACGACCACTAGAGTGCGGACAAGCTTTTTCTATCATTTGACCTGGTGACCTAGATTTCAAGGTCACATGACCCAGTTTCGAACTTGACCTAGATATCATTGGGATAAACATTCTGACCAAGTTTGAAGAAGATCGGACCAAAATTACGACTGCTAGAGTGCAGACAAGCTTTTTCTTTAATTTGACCTAGTGACCTAGTTTGAAGGGTCACATGACCCAGTTACGAACTTGACCTAGATATCATTAAGATAAACATTCTGTTCAAGTTTAAAGAAGATTGCACTATAATTAAGACTGCTAGAGTGTGGACAAGCTTTTTCTATAATTTGACCTAGTGACCTAGATTTCAAGGTCACATGACCCAGTTTCGAACTTGACCTAGATATCATTGGGATAAACATTCTGACCAAGTTTGAAGAAGATCGGACCAAAATTACGACCACTAGAGTGCGGACAAGCTTTTTCTATAATTTGACCTAGTGACCTAGATTTTAGGGTCACATGACCCAGTTTCGAACTTGACCTAGATATCATTGAGATAAACATTCTGACCAAGTTTAAAGACGAACGGACCAAAATTACAACTGCTAGAGTGCAGACAAGCTTTTTCTTTAATTTGACCTAGTGACCTAGTTTGAAGGGTCACATGACCCAGTTTCGAACTTGGCCTAGATATTATTGGGATAAACATTCTGACCAAGTTTGAAGAAGATCTAACAAAAATTACGACCACTAGAGTGTGGACAAGCTTTTTCTATAATTTGACCTGGTGACCTAGATTTCAAGGTCACATGACCCAGTTTCGAACTTGACCTAGATATCATTGGGATAAACATTCTGACCAAGTTTGAAGAAGATTGGACCAAAATTACGACCACTAGAGTGCGGACAAGCTTTTTCTATAATTTGACCTAGTGACCTAGATTTTAGGGTCACATGACCCAGTTTCGAACTTGACCTAGATATCATTGAGATAAACATTCTGACCAAGTTTGAAGAAGATTGGACCAAAATTCCGTCCACTAGAGTGCGGACAACAATTGTGAACGGACGGACGGACGGACGGACGGACGGACGGACGACGGACGACGGACGAACCCCCCTCACAAAAGCTCACCCTGTCACTACGTGACAGGTGAGCTAAAAAGGGCGTATAAGTAAGGGTTGGCAGGGGTGGGGCGGCTGGTCAAGCGCCAGTGGGTTCGTTCATGCACCTTCCCCTCAGAAAATTTCTTTAAAGTCCTGTAGTTTTCTCCAAAAAGTTACTTTACTTCAGGTTTTTTTCATTCCCCTTTTAAGAAGAAATAAAGCTTTTTTCCCAAAAGTTATAGGCATGGGCCGCTTCTCCTGGCTGTAAACAATCCCTGATAAAAAACCCTCCCAATCAAAAGATCTAGATATACACAGGTCACACATGTCATTGAAAGTAGTGTTGGGATATCGGTTGCAAATCACAATCGATCATCAGTTGGAATGGGTTGCCACTTCTGATGTGATTTCACCGATAATTAATCAGTTTATAAATCATATATGTGTTACATTAACAAATGGTTTCTAATTAATAGCTTATATAATATCCCTTATTATTGTGTGTTTGCTGCTATTTTCTACATAAAGGTTGGTGTTCCAATTACAAAAATAGAACTTTTTCACGTGTTTTTAAACCAGCTAAGCTGGTTTTACTAATCACATTTCTGAAATCGGTATCATACCATAACGAGGCACTGGCAACCGGCGATTTACGCATTTCAGAGTAATCAAAGTAAGTAAAGTAGTCCTCAAGTTTCCTGTTACATGTTAAAGTTGGCTCTTGCCACGTTAGTATCGCTAAAAGAATACTTGACTGCTTCACTGCCCTGTCCCTAATTCAGAACACAATCGACAACAGTAAACCAATTTTATCTGGGGGTTGTAGCCGCCAGGGATTCTGTAGCGAGCCACAGATATGTTACCTTTAGGTAGAGACATAAACGATATTCCTGATGTTAGGATATTACAATAGCCAAATATTAAATCTGAAATATTTAATATATCTTTTCTGCTAATTCGAAGCTCAAAATAACAGTGAAAACATTTTCTTTATTTTGACATTTTAAAGCCATTTCAATACTGGACGTTTGTTCCGCGGCTTAACTGTTTGTTTCGCGAAATATTTTTTTTTTTATCATTAACAATAACGATAATGATAAATTTCCATCTTAGCATATTTTTCTTCAATTGTCCACTTTATGAAATCAATGCGCAAATGCTTTCACTTAAAATTTTAAATACATATTGCAAACATTTATTATTATTTTTATTATTTGATGGTAGGCGTTCATGAGCGTTGTAAATCACTGAACATGAAGCAATCATCATTGCAGAATATGTTTATATATTGGATTTCCACAAATATGCTTGATCAGTAAACAGTAAACTATTGAGATGTGTAAAATTTTACATATTAAAACTAGTATACCGGATATTACTCGTACAGAAATAAGGACATGTAAGATTTACAGATCTATGTATTCGAAACATGCTACGAGCAAGCGCGGTACATGTCCGGCTATCACGTACGTGGCAGGAGACACGTCGACAATAAGGCCATCAGTGGTCCAAGGAACGGACTATGATTTGTTTCAGGAATAATGCATAATTTACATTTTTCCAAAGGTTAAGATGTTTACTCGGTTTACGTTTTCGATTAAGCTAGATATGACTACTATTTTTGTTCGGAGTACATGAAATCATAGGCGCAGTAACACATTGAATATGCAAATGTCAGTGACGTCACAATTTCCCGCGTTTTGAAGAAAGTCAAATAACAGTAAAAGTACGTGTGAATATAGAGGACAAACCATGATGAAACCTAAAATTAAAAACGACACATCTGCTGCTGAAACTGATGTTATATGAACGGATTGTAAGCTAATGGACATTTATCCCAGCTCCTTAACAACCAAAACTCAATGATATGTTTACCAATGTCTTAAATCTGGCACCTTTTTCTAATAATATGCTACATGAAAAAAAACATCGAGTCCGTTTTTATATACAACTTAAGTTAATACGGTGGAAATTTTTGGTATAAGCTATAGTAATTCATTTTCCTCTGAAATTGTCTTCAATTTTTCATGTGTGTTATCTAGCAATTAAATTCCAATGCTTTCGGCAATGTTATGACACTCGGTTGTTTTATCTTAATATGTAGGATTCTCAATTCTATGATTTCCTTTACATGTTATTCACAATGAAGGAAACAATTATATATTTCTTATTTCACATAACTGCATAATCTTTCCCATCGATGGGGTCTCACTTTTTATATCATTTTTCGTGTTCATTCTGTCTTTGGGATGTCAGTACAAAGATTTCACTACTATAATTTCTTCCTTAAAACCCTTTCCTCAATATATAAGCCTTTCATCACATAGGTGACCAGTTCAGGTCTCGATCAGCTGGCACAATAGTGCCATCTGATTTGGATCTAAAATTTGTGATTACTGGTAAAAAAAATAATGATTAAAAAAGCGAACAGTTTAAATCCTAATCAGATCGCACAGATGTGCCAGCTGATACGGATCTAAACTGTTCGCCCAAGCTATGAAGGTATATCTATGGAGTAAAGGGTTAACAGAAGCCTTCATCCTGATAATACATGGAAACCCTTATTTCCACTATCATTTAGACAAGATGAAGGTCTTTGCGAGCGATCCAAGTTCTTTTTCTTTTTTGTAAATGGATACATGTATGAGAATCATGGCACTGGTTATTCTCAATAAGCAAAATCGCTTTGCTGGTTTTCTGTACTTTCAGTACTTTGATATTAAATATGCACTGATTAAAATGAATGAACAATGCTTAGCAAAGAATACACACCCCAAAATACGTTGTTGATAGCACTTAATGCCCAACAGGCCCTACGAAGTAATTTCAATCATGACTGTTACAAATATTGACCAAGATATGTTTAATTGTGCAGTAGTTTACAGCCGGGGGTATACATCGGTTTAAATCAATTATGGGATAATGACATCGATTTTCGGCATCGGGAGGTTCTTACTGATGATTAATCGATGTCTTTCAATCATCGGCACATCACTAATTAAAAGCATACCATATACATTGAAACTATGCACCAATTATGCACATTAATCAGAAATAAATACTGTGGTATCATTATATTTCATATAGGCTTTAATTAGGCGTACTCTGCACAAGAGTGAATTAAAACCTCAGCCTAATTATTTATATGTCTTAATAGAAAAAATACAATCACACAAATTTATGACCATGCAAATATATCATTTAATGCTTTTCCACTAAAATTTGTTACTGCAAATGATAACAAAGTAATAATATCATAATCAGCTGTGTAAAATACCTCATTATTGTCTGTTTCATCAATGAGCTTTGGGTGGCTCTTCGGCTTTGACTTCCTTGCAACAGGCTTGGTTTCACTATCTTTCTTCTTCTCAGTCTTGGATTTAATGGATGTCTTTTTGGCAGTTTCTGTTTTTGGCTCTATTTCTTTCTTGGATTTCTTTTTTATTTCTGAAAATTAACAAATTATATTTTCGAAAGTCTCATATGCTGAAAATTACATGCAATTTCTCAGTACCTTAGACTACATTTACAATGGTTCTGTGCAACAGTACTATCTTAACAGATAAATGGACAAAAGTAACTTACTCCTCAACTACCAAGCAGGTGCCCAATGATCAGCATCTACACTTAAACTTTTCAATCAATAAATTTCTGCAAATGATCAATTTAACCCTTTACTATATGGATATGGCTTACCGGTATATTATTTCATGAGCAAAAAGTGTAGATCCAGATCAGGCTGCACATATGTGCTATCTCATCTGGATATGCACTGTTTGCTCTGTGGTCAAACATAATATAATGAATCTAAGAGTGGACAGTTGATCCTGATCTGACTCTACAGAGGTGCAGGGTGATCTAGATCTACACTTGTCATGCATGGAATAAACTTTCCAAGAGGTACAGGGTTTAAATATGAATGGAAACCCCCCAATTCAAGGAAAGGCATTTCAAATTCACCTAATCTGAGCTTTTACTGATCTGGTATCTGGAAAAAGTTCATAAATGAGGACTCAGTTTTCATGCTTAACTTAGTTTTAATATTTACTCCATGCATTTGCTTGTTACTGGAAGGGCCACCAGTGTAGATCAAGAACAGCCAGTATACCCCTGCTGTCTGATCAAAATCTACACAAGAATTGCACAGTGTTGATCAAGATCAGCTGGCACATCTGTGCTGTCTGATCGGGATCTACACTGGTCACCTATGTGGTACATTACAAGGCATATCCATGGAGTACAGAGTTAAGCTGGCTTGAGCACCAATTACTATGCCCTTCAATAAGATATATCATGAATCTGTGAAGACCTGTCTGATCAAAATCTAAACTGTTGGGTTTTAAATTCAAAAAGTTATTTTCGACCAAGAATTGCACAGTGTTGATCAAGATCAGCTGGCACATCTGTGCTGTCTGATCAGGATCTACACTGGTCACCTGTGTGGTACAAGGCATATCCATGGAGTACAGAGTTAAGCTGGCTTGAGCACCAATTACTATGCCCTTCAATAAGATACATCATGAAACTGTGAAGACCCAAATTATTTAAGTTTAAATAGACATAAATTTGGTTCCATGAAAATCATAGCTGAATAAACCAACACTACCTTTTAACCCCTTAACAGATACACCTTTATTTGGAGGACAAATAATGAAATATTGTAGGTCAAGATCATACATGCATGCCATCTGATCAGAATCTGCAGAGTTCACTTTGGGATTCGTTAGGTTATTTCAGACTAAGAAGCAAACAGTGTAGATCCTGATCATGACATGGATGTGAAGGCTGATCTGAATCTACTCTGTTCTATCTATCTATCTTCTTCCAGTAATGTCGAACCCCTGATGGGGACCTAGACATATTGCGCGTCTGCTGGGAGACTGTTAGTAAAGATTAAAGATTAAGAATGGATAGGGTTTAAAAGAGATGTAAAAAAGAAAGATAGAGGGGTTATGTTAAAAGTAAAAGTGTACTATGTTAGCTTATGGGGAGACATGTCCAACACAGCCTACAGCTTTGTTGAACTGCTCAATCGTCTGACATGAGACAATGTCTGGTGGTAGATTGTTCCAATGGAATATGACTCGAGGGAAAAAAGAGTACCGTATTTTCCCGCTTATAAGACGGGGTTTTTTCCTTGGAAAATAGCCTTCAAAGTAGGGGACCCGTCTTATAAGCGCGATCTACAAGAAGATCTCGTTTTTTGGCAGGTACTTTTTAAAGTTTCTTATAAAACATACGATTTTTTAAATCTGGCCATTATCTATCGGTAATTTTTCGATAATTGATTTTCGACGAGCATTTGTAATATAAGTTTGACCGATTTTTTTCTTGGTTTAGTAATAAAAAATTTTATAAATCTTTTTCATATTGAAGATATAATTTAGGAATTTTTATGGACAGCACTCGATGTTGATATAAGCAATGTTTGTTGTAAGGACTATTATTTATTATGATATAATTGGCATAGTTCACTGTTCATGTTGGCGAGAGTAATTATAATGGTAATTGAATATTTTAGCCAGTTTGCATATTGTTATAATCTCAAATTTTCCCACTGCTTTTCAGTTTGAAGAAAATTGTCACAGCCGTTATAATTGCCTAATGCTGTGTTGTTTGAATCTGTCACCAGGTATTGTAAATTGATTAACAGACATTGCTGTCAACACCTCTTGCAAACTCGAAAATTAAGATTATATGACACAAACTCTGCATATATTGAAGTGACAGGATACAGCTTATTTGCCCCGAGGCTTGATTGTTCTTGCTATTCGCCTTTGACAAAGTTTAACTGAATTTAACATCTGGACAATAGATTAATATTCGAGTGTCAAAAGCTTGCATACTGGCAAAGACTGAAATTAACAGTTAAATGCGCAGTGGTGATAAACAATCATCAATAATCTTAGAGGTATCACGATAGAGAAAGATCTATAAAACTTTTTAGGATGTGTTCCAATGACCGAGCGTTAAAGATATCAAGATTACCAAAAAAATAGCCGATTTTTTACGAGATTAACACTTATAAGAATATGTATCAATGACGGAGCTTCGAAAATATTGCACTTACCGAAAACATTGCCGATTTTCTCAGATTTTTTTTGAGAAATTCACAGTAATTATGATATGTTAATGACGGAGCTTCGAGAATATTAATTTTACCGAAAAATTTGCCGACTTTTAGCCGATATTTTTCGAAATTCACACTTATTAGGAAATGTTCCAATGACGGAACTTTGAAAATATTAAATTTTCCCGAAAAAATGCCGATTTTTCCCGAATTTTTTTATGAAATTCACACTTATTAGGATGTTTTCCAATTACAGAGCCTCGAAAATCTTAAATTTACCGAAAAAATTGCCGATTTTTTTGGTCTAAATTCACTCTTTTAAGAATATGTTCCAGTTACGTAGCTTCGAAAATGTTACATTTGCCGAAAATTTCGCCGATTTTTTTTGCGAAATTCTAAAATTTTGGGTCTGAACTCACTGAAATTTCACCCCGTCTTATAAACGGGTCTATACAAAAAAACTCAGATTTTGGCGGCAAAGTAGGGGTCACGTCTTATAAGCGGATCGCCTTATAAGCGGGAAAATACGGTATTTGTAATAATCAGTTGTAGCAGTAATAAGTTGATAAGCCAATGGATGAGATTGTCTTGACTTCCTAGTCATTGGGATAAGGTTCACAGTATTTAACATCTTACCTTTGTCATGCCCTTCAGAGGCAAGGACTACAGAAGCAGCATCCACTATCTTTCTTTTCCCCATGGTATTTCAATATTTTCTGTTCAGAAATTGGTTCTGTAAAAGAATTTAGGTTTAAAGTATATTTCTGGGGTGGCCCTGAGGGGTTTGATTGGGTTGCTCGCAGTCGCACCCCATTTTCACACAGCAATATCCTGTTACACCAAAACATTAAATATTTTAAACTTACTTTCAGACTTTGTCATATCGAGAAGAAAAAAAAAAGCAAATAACAATTTACACAGGTTGTGACTAACATTTCTTTCAGCCTTCAGGCATTATAAATTTACCAATGGTATTGCATAAAGCATATTCAAAATGTTGAAAATCTGTTAATGCTCTTATAACATTTAACATGCAAAATATAAAATATCATGTTTGGAAAACTTGTACAGCTTAAGCAAAGACCTATATTATATATATAGGTCTCTGGCTTAAGTCATAAAATTTTTAACGAGTAGCGAAAAAAACTATTTAAAATTCGGATGCAACATATCTATCCGAACCTCATTCAATGTATGAAGTTATATAACTCTAAAATTAATTTATTTTCAGCAAATTTTCGTCGCGATTAACAAGAAACTGTTATTTAACTTTAATATACTAAACCATACTCAAATTTTTCGATACTACAGTGGATATAATAATCTTAAAATTAGTAAGTGGCACCAGACCGCAACATTAGATTTCCCGCGAACTGTCAAATGGCTTAACTAAATGACTGACATCGGTTCCTGAATAATAGACTGCTAGGCTGCATGGAATTTTTATAATCAAGAACTTGTAATCATGTATTGCCAAAAAAGGATTTTGAAAATTTAATTATGTACTTGAACAACTCGATGGCATGTCAAGACCTTAAAATAATAACCAGGAGATTACGAAATGTTATTGTTCAATATGGAATTGTGTGATCTAACAGTCATTGTGCAAGATGAGTCCAACTTAAATATAATTATAATTTTTAACTTCATGAACTTATATGAAGGCAATAGAAACATATATGTCACGGCATCCAGTTGTTAAAATATATGATAAACATATATACGACTTATCTTTAATCATTATAAAAAAGCAAAAATTTTACGTCGTTCTATATTCAACTCTTTTATTTAGATAATTGAGAACCCGCTCTTTTTCTTGACCCTGCTATTAACCTTTTATGATTTGTATGTTTGTTAGCTTTTTGCAAAGTTGCCGAGTTGATAGGTAGGTTGAAGTTTTTTCACCAACACAACTTGTACTTGATATGAGAACCTGTGGGGTAAGTTTAAGGTTAGTGTACCATAGAACCTGGTTTAACCCCCCCCCCCCCCCCCACCCCCAGTGTAAATTGTTTTGCAAATGACCGTGCGGAGGCGGTAACCCCTCGGGTTCTGTTTTTTAATTGTTTGTGGTATCTGTTTTGAAGTCGATCATTTATAAAATATGCTTTCTCTTTCTCATCTTTTTGGCTGTGTGGGGATGCTCTGTGTCTTATTTTCAATGTGGCAATATCCTGATATTCATATTTCGCTCTTTTTATTTCAAAATTGTACGTTGGTGTAAGGATAAACATAAAAAAACAAGTGAAACATGCACATAAGGAATAGCCACACTAAAAACACAGCCTCTCCACACAACTTAAAGGACAGAAAGGAAAACAAGGCATGGGCTTATACATATCATTTTTCATATGACACCACAAACAATTAATGAAAAATACAACACTGTCGTAGGGATGCCTAATTTTTATATAACAAACCGTTGCCTTGTAAAATACCTTTTGCAATGTTTCTCAACCAGCATTTCATACTGATTTAAATCACAAATTTATGAAAATAAAAAAGTAGAATATGCATAAATTTACCGGTAAATACCCAGTATTCTGCATCTATGGTTTATTAATCAATACAAGTTCCAGATTGAAATGAATTTCCAGTCTTGGACAGACAAGTGATCTGGAACTCTCGTCAGATCATGTTGACTTGCTCCTTATTTTGAAATTCAATTTTTCGTTTTATTTGAGAGCAAAAGCTTCCTCATTTGAAACCAGATGAAAATTGCTTGGTCGATCAAATAGCCAGTATTGGCAATAGATAAAATCATTGGTTAAAAATGGTAGAAAGGAAACTTCAAGTTTCAAGGAGAGATGACAGTTTTATAAGGTTAAGTTTGTTTTATTTTCTGTGAATAAAAAAGCAGTATTCCTTATCATCAAAATAGAAAATTTATTACTAGAGCTCGCATTTTTCATATGCACTGTCTGAGCACTGCCTCACAGTGCCTTAGTTCATATTACTGAGATATTTTTTTCAAACTTATATTATGTGTCCGATTGACACATTTTATTTGAAAGCGAAAAGTGTTCTATAAACTTTTTTAATCTTCCAGTCCTTTGATTTATTTACTAAATTGAAAAGTTTATCTAACAAATTGAAATGTGGAAGAGTCTATCGGTGTGCGTTGTCCGGGTTATTCCGACCGGTATGGACCGGTGTCGACCGTGCAAAAAATACAGAAATATAATTTAGTTTCCGCTTCCTGGTCCAACACTTGAGAGTGGATTTTTGCAACTAAACATACTAAACATGCCTGGAATGGAATTTGAATATGACGAGGAAGGAAGTACCTTTTACTTCTTTCTTCTGTCATTTTGGGCACTGATCATCATTCCTGCAACATACTACGGTTGGCCAAGACGACTCAGTGAAGGTAAATATGTTGACAGTAGACTAAGTAAGAGGTGACGTGTATGCTTGTTTTTCTTTCAGTGGCATACTGAGAGTGATTTTATTAACTTTCATGCTGTAAGGGACACATAGATGTTCCTAACTTCTAATTTACCAATTAAAGCATGTGGATAGAATCCTTAACTTAGCACATTGAGTTCTGGATTGACCATGGTTATCGAACTTGGTCTCCTCCGGGGATTTTGTACAGTAAAGTTTAAATAAAGTCAGGACTCTAACCCTAGATATCTTGCTTACCATACAGATGCTCTAACAGTTGAGCCGCTGAGACTCCCTGAAACCAACCACATTTCTTCCCACTTACACAACACATTTCCAATTTACTTGGAAAATGTCCACAACCGCTCAAGGGACTGCCAAGTATTAGGTCGAATAGCCCTGCTAAGGGTAATTTTTCCTGTCTACAAAACTAATGTAGCGGTTTTTGGAGTGAAGTAAGCAGACTCAAATCTTCTGATTACCGATCAGATCTATGCTCTACCATAGGAAGCCCCACTGAATAATACTTCGTATTAATAATTTTCCTGTATTAAAACAGCCACTAATGAATTAGTTAAGGCATCATGCTATGAGTTTGATAATACTGTACAAGCCTCGATAAATCCACTCTCCCGCTCGCATTTGCGAGTAAAAGTTCACATCAGGTGAGTAAAAAGTTGACCAACTCGCCCAGCAGTGCGAGTAAGATTTTCCAAGTTCAAGTGATGTTTCTCTTAAAACATTAATGAATAAAGTTTTTCGGTAAAACAATCAAACTGAAGACTGCATAAATTTTCAACCGGAAAACGTCGTCATACTGAACGTGCGTGTCCTGCCGAACGCGTATGTATAAAACATTGCTGAATGCTACTATCATTATAGAGTTAATCGATCAATAATTCATTGAAGCAGAGTGCGTTAGAATTTTAATAAAATATATATACAGGCTATTTTGAAGATTATATATGAAAAAATTATTATTGACCAACAGGGCGCCTTCTTCGCTCTAATCCCCTTGATTCGTGATCCCCGTAATTGACTAAGCCGATTATACCGATACAGACTGATTATTTTTTTACTAATAATCGTGCATCATAGGCAGAGGCTTGGTCAGAGAACATTGTTCTGATACTGATAGATCTAGTTTAAATCGAGCAGCATGTCTGTATGAAATGTCTGCAAAAATGAACAGCATCAAGGTCGAGTAAATTTTGTGAAGGGCGAGTAAATTTGTATGATCTCTCGCCCTGCGAAATATTCTTCGAGAATTGCTGTAGACATCATAATATAAGTAAGTCTAATATCTATAATGCACTAATATTTGTGAGGTTCTTATATTGGTGGATCCTATGGCCAAATAAATTAATTAATTCAATTCTAGTAGTTCTACCATGAAATGAAAATATCTAGATAAATGTGTGTTAGGAAAATTGAATACCACAGATTTTAAAACACAAATTTTCAAACAATGCAGATGTTGTTATTCCCAAAACCATGAAATTTCATGCCCACAATATAACATCATAATGATTTACTGTTTTGCACAATATGTCAAAGTTTGTAAAATTCTAGTTTTAGATGTTTTAATGGAATTCTTAACTGTATAGTGAACAACATAGACTATGATCAGTTTTTACAGATGTGTTGACAGACCTGACTCTTCCATGTTTACAGGTGAAAATTGGTTATAGCATCTAAAAGTTTATCATTCCTGATATCTGTTTCAGATGAGAAAGAAAGGACGAGAAGACAGTGCCATTGTCCTCCATGTGAGGCTAAACGTCAGAGGTTAAAAGTCAAGACATCATGGGTGAAAACCAGAAGAAGATCAGTGTAAGATTTCTCGGAAACTGCTTTTCAGCAAATTTTGACATCATTGTTATTTGAATATAACCTTTACTTCAAGTCATAAGGCCAGAGAAAATAAATTATTAGATTCTCATCCGGATTTTGGGAAAAAAAGGGGCGGGTGGGCACTTTTTAATTTTTATTTTTTATTAACCAAATATCTTAAGAAGGTATTTCGGGATTGTCTTAAACCCGTTCTGTACGGAACAGAATATGTTTCGATTTTTTTTACCAATATATTTTTTTTGGGCGGGTGGTTTTGGACAGGGGCGGGCGGGGATGAGAATCAAAAATATTTTTTTCTCTGGCCTAAAGTTTATGCCGGGATATTGCTTTTATCCCAAGGGTGAACAGAGTAGATCCAAATCAGCTGGCACATCCATGCTGTCTGATCAGGATCTGCACTGTTTGCTCATGATTCATTAGGTTATTTCTGACCAAAAAGCGACCAGTGTAGATCCAAAACAAATGGCACAGATGTGTTAGTTGATCTGGATCTACAATAGTGGCACATGCAATACATGCAAACTTTGAGAGACATTGAACAATATGAGACTTTGTTGGAGAATTGCATATTTGTAAATGATACAAAATCATAAACATTGTTATATAGTTTTATTAATCATTACTTTTGACATAAGTTGATAAATTATTGTTTTTTTTATGTCAATATACATGATTTTTCTCATTTCAGGCAATTTCTTTTACTTCTTGGCTGGGTGATATTCTTTGTGTTAGCATACAAAGTCTCCACAATACAGATAGACTTCACAGAGTATGACCCCTACCAGATCCTACAGATTGACAGGGTAGGTGGAACTGTAGCATCAGAATAAAGTCTTTATTTCAATTTAACCCTTTACTCTATATTGTACACATTTTATTGCGTGCGACCAGTGTAGATCCAGATCAGCCATCACGTCCTGTGACCAGTGTAGATCCAGATCAGCCAGCACGTCCTGTGACCTTTGTAGATCCAGATCAGCCAGCACGTCCTGTATGATCTGATCATCAGGATCTGCACTGTTTGTTTTTTGGTTAAAAATTATCTCATAAACCAAAAAGTGAACATTGTAGATCCTGATCAGATGTGCCAGCTAATCTGGATCTACAAGCCCATGCCATATAGGTATATATATGGAGTGAAGGGTTCAGAAAACTATAAAATCATCCGGAAACTACATTGTAGTTAGGCAACTAAAGTCAGATCTAATAAAATGTTAGATTTGAAGATGGTGTCGCATATCCCCCCAAAGCTATAGTTGTTTGTATAGTTTGTTGATGTGACACGCCGTCTTATTAGCATATAGCCTTATGAATGAGTATATACGGTAAGCTGTGCTTAGACTTTTAATTCTTTACTCCATGAATGCGCTTTTTTTGCCAATGGGTGACCAGTGTAGATTCAGATCAGCCAGCATACCCATGTTATCTGATCTGGATCTAAACTGTTGCCTTCTTGGTCAGAAATAACCTAATCAGTGTTCAGTCAGATGTGCCAGCAGATCAGGATCTGCATTAGTAGCCAAAGTGATAAAAGGCCTATCCTATGAGTAAAATTTTATAGGTACCATGTCATGTCTTTTGTCTACAATGTAATTTGCTTGTTTACAGGGTGCCAGTGACCGTGAAATTAAGAAGGCCTACAGAAAACTCAGTTTACAGTACCATCCTGACAAAGAAACTGGAGATGAGAAAATGTTTATGAGGGTGGCCAAGGCTTATGCAGCGTAAGTGAACTTGGATGTCTTTCTGAATGACTGTGCTTACGATCATAAAACTGAGATTGGAGACCAGTTTCTTATCTCAAGCGTCTGATTCAAATTCTTTAGATTTGAGACTGGTCTCCAATTTTTGTTTTATAATCTTGAGCCCAAGTCTCTATTTCAACCAAAACAGATGCTTGAGATTTGAGAAAGGGATCTAGTTTTACTTAAATGATCTTGTGCCCTGGTGTCCTTGGGCCCTGGTGTCCAGCTAGTTACTGGATCGTAAACATTAATGCATAGTTTTCTTAACCCTTTACTATATATCTATATGCCTTTTATCTTGTGAGCGACCAATGTAGATCCAGAGCAGCAGGTTTATCCATGCCATCTGATCAGGATCTGCTCTGTTGGCTTTTAGATTCATGGGGTTATTTCTGACCTAGAAGCAAACAGTTAAGATCCTGATCAGATGGCACAGATAGACTACATGGACGTGTTGGTTGGTCTTTATCAGCACTGGTAGCACATACCATTAAACCAATATAATATATGGAGTAAATAGTTAACAGGCTTAAACAGAACCTTTGTTAGTTAACATAATTAGAATATTATTTTTTATGTTATTTTTTAGATTGACAGATGAGGAATCAAAGAAGAATTGGGAGGAACATGGTAATCCTGACGGACCGGGGGGTAAGTGCAGGCACTAATGTTTTAGTGCTTCATGAATATTGACTTCAAAAAACAAAAAAAAACCATCTTTCTTTCGCATGTGGTGTACATGTGAAAATACTGAGCTTTTTGCACAGTAACTGCCCAAAACCATTTTTCTTAATTTCCCAATTTTCCCATTGAACCAGCAATATGTGATTGATACTTCACCATTTCCTCCATAGACACACCTTAATTCCGTGGGACAACAGTTTAAATCCAGATCAGCTGGCACATCTGTGTTTCTGCTCAGGATCTAAACTGTTCGTTTTTTATAAGTAAGGTTATTTCTGACCAAAATGCAGATCTAGATCTACACTGGTCGCACATGAGTAAAAAGGTGTATATATGTAGGAAAGGGTTAAACTTGCGCCCCATAAATCCACTCTACCACTTTTTGTAGTTGATATTTCAGACCTCATTTTTATAAAGGCATTAGAAAAATTTTTTTAGATTCTCATCCCCGCCCACCCCTGTCCAAAACCACCCGCCCCCAAAAATTTTATTGGTTAAAAAATCGGAACATATTCTGTTCAGAGAATCTAATAATTTTTTTCTCTGGCCATAGTGGAGTTATGTTTTTCTTACACAAAGGATAAACAGCTATTTTTTCGTTTATTTTTTAAATATTACCTATACCCCCACTATACTCAACAAAAATAAAAAGTATCCACTTTCCTATTTTAAACTTTGTAAAATTTAAAAATGAAAACTCAAAATTCTATATGTGTACAAATTTGCTTGTCTGTTATCATTGCAAAGGGTTTAAGTATTCTTGAAAATCTGCAGCCACAACTTAGTTATCTTTCCCTTTGTTGTAATAAGGGTTTCAGTAAAATGTCAGCGAATCTTTTAAATATTCACATTTATTTGAATTGAATCACTCTCTCTGCCTCTTGTGGATAAATAAAATCACAAAATATTCACCAATAACACAACTGGTCCTCGATAAAAAACACTAGAAATTCCAACCATTTCCAATTACCTCCCTTTAAATTGAATATGTAGTGTTTTGTAAGCCATGATTAATTGTTATTCGATTGGCAGTTTCTCAGGTCTTGGTGTGGAAGTTTTTATTCATGAACAATTTAACTTGAAAACAACTGAGATTAACTAACAAAACATCATTCAAAGCGTTCCTGAGTAAATGAAAATATGTTAATGAGAATATAAGCATAAACAGTGGATACTTTTAATTTTTGTTCAGTATATATTCATATATAAAAGCTTATGAGATTAAATGACTTGAATTGCAGGGTATAAAGTCTTCAGTCTTATGAGTTTATTATCTAAACCTGTGGAAAAAAACTAGTACCTTTGGTTGGAAACCTTCTGGAGCAACTTGATGGTGGTTTGGGGAAACACACATTTTTTGGTTTTCGAAATATTGTTCATAAATGGCTATAAAATAAAAATAACAAGAACACATGATCATACTTTCTGATGCCTCTCATATATATTTTTCAATCTGTGAAAAGAACTGTTGACCTCATTTTTGCCTCTATCTACATTTTTTTGGTTAAAATTATTCACTGCCCCCTACACTAGAATGTGTATTAAGCCATATAAAGATTTAAAGCTGCAACCATTAGTTATGATGTTAAGTCCATTTTACCCTTTTCCTCTATAGATACACATTTTTACGCATGTGCAACCTGTGTAGATCCAGATCAGCCCGCACATCTGTGCCATCTGATCAGGATCGGCACTGGTCACATTTTGGTTAGATAACCTAACAAATCAAAAAGAGAACAGTTTGGATCCTGATCAGTCGGCATAGATGTGTTAAATATATAATTGACTGTGTCTATAACATGGATGATGTTGTGTTTTCAGTGACCAGATTTGGCATTGGTTTACCCAGCTGGCTTGTGGAGAAGAAGAATTCAATGTGGGTAAGTTGACATTAGTCAAAGTAAGTTGTTTTTGTTTTTTTGTAGCTACATGTATACAAGGGAAAACAGAGACTGAAAATTGATGTAAGCGGGACCACTTATATTAGCTTTGAAGTCGCCCTACATTTTTGGCCAATCAGAACTATGAAAATTTTAATTCCTCTGCGATTTATTTTTACAGTTTTCCTTTCCATTTCCTATTTTACAGTGAACAAAATAGAGCAATCTATTTTCAACTGGGCATGGGCTACAAATGTACAGCGACTTCTAAGTTGGTTATAGTCTATTAAGTGTCTTAGACTCTAAGACATTTCTATAAAAAGTAGAAGCCTGCACGCGCCTGTTTCTATTTTCAATAGAAATGTTATAATAGACTCTATCCTATACTTATTGGATATGGCTTATATCCCACAGTGTATCCCGATCTGTCTAAATATCCATATCTTTACCCTTTCCTCCACAGACACATTATTGCATGGGCAAACAGTTTAGATCCAGGTCAGCTGGCATTTCCATGCCAGCTGATCTGGATCTACACTGGTCGCAGATGGTAAAAATGCTTATATATGGAGGAAAAGGTTAAGTTTCTGCTTTTAGATTCATTAGATTATTTCTGAGAACCTTATAGTGTACCATCTTCAAAAGGGAAGAAAGGGTTTTTATTGTGAACGCCAATATCAAAATATTGCACACTATGTTTGATTGAGCCTGTTTATTTGTGGTTAAGAACATATTTAACAATCAATATAAATAATGATGTTTTTTTGCTCCCACATATGAACTAATAACATCAACCTGTCTTGTTGAAAAGCTTCAGGGCACGTTTTGATGAATGGTTAAATTTTTTACTTTAGAGAAACTTCCTTATTTAAAGAGAGAAGATGATGCCTGCATTCATCTCTTATTAACCTACATGGATATGGCATATTATTATCTAATATGTGACCAGTGTAGATGCACATCACTGCAATCCCAGTTTCAGCTGCATTTTCATTTTGGGCAGTCTTAGGGTAGTTACATGATAATTTCCAAGTTGAAAATTCTTGCTAAAATTGCCAAAAAACTAAATATTGCTGCCCAAAAAGGGGGGGGGGGGTAAAGCAACCCCACTAAACCCCCTATGGATCTACCCCTGAAATCATGGTCATGCATGTGATTGAAGGAAATTTTGTTATAAAGGGAAAAGGAAAATCTTAGCTTACTGCTATTAAATGGAATTAAGGTTTGATTGGGATACTATCAGATGTCAAAAATATTTTTAAGGGTTACTGAAGTCACCCTGAAAATGTAATCACCCTGCACAAAATTTATTTGCTTGCATTTTCCATCTGTGCCCAAGGTTATAAAGCTGAGATTGGAAACCAGTCTCAAATCTCAAGCATCTTATTGGCTGAAATGGCGACCAGTCGCCATTTCAGCCAATCAGATGCTTGAGATTTGAGAATGGTTTGCAATCTCAGCTTTATAACATCCAACCCTGGATGTGAGAGTGTTCAATGTTCATTCAATAAAAAATTATGAATGTAATAACCTGTGATAGTGTTACATGTGTTTCAGTTTAGAATTGACTGCTTGCAGTCACGATTTTAACCCATAACTTCATAGTTAAACCTTTACTGTGTGGATGAACATTGTAGATCCAGATAAGCTGGCACATCCATGCTACTTCCATGTTTAGATGTATATATGGAGTACAGGGTTAATTGAATTGTATTTTGCAGTCTTTAAGTTTTAAAAAATGAAATACACAACTTAGCAATGCATTAAACCTTTTAAAATTTTATTTAATAAAACACTTAGCATCAATTAAATATAAACATGAATATGCAATAGACAAGACACAGTCATATTACATGTTAATCCCTTTACTGCCCTTTTTGGCACCTTTGATTCAGCCAAAATACCCCTTATTTAAGAAAAAGAAAAAATGACCCTTCAGGGGTCAAAAAGAGGCTTTTTCAAAATTCAGGAGTCAAAGGGTCATCAATAAAAACAAATGAAACCCCTGTGGATGGTCCATCAGCCGAGCCTCAAACAATATTAATCAGTTGTTCCAAGGGATGAACTTCATCTCCAGCCTGTGATAGATTCATTTCATTATAATGTTTTAGGATTAATCTTTGGTATCTGAAGAAATATGTACTTTTTTAATATGCCCAACAAGTCTAACCTTAGCTGGGTAAGGTTTGTTGCAGAAATCACACAGGTATGCCGGCTTGTTCAAATGTGATTTGCGATGAGAATACAACGTTTCTTTTGACTGAAACTGTTTCTCACATAGTCCACAAGTGTGAGATTTATTCTCAGTATCTGAAGAAATATGTTTTTGAATATGCCCTACAAGTCTAGCCTTGGTTTTGTAAGGTTTGTTGCACAAATCACACTGGTATGCCGGCTTGTTCAAATGTGACATGCGATGAGAATACAAAGTTTCTTTTGACTGAAACTGATCCCCACATAGTCCACAAGTGTATGGACGTATTTTCTTATGCATCCACTGTATATGCTTCATAAGGTTCCCCTTTCCTTTGTACATCATTTTGCAGTGCGGACATGGGACTAGTTTAAGACCACCGGAGTCACCATGTGTTCCTCTATGAGTGTGGAGACTGCTTCGACTAGCATATGCTTTACCACATATGTCACATTCAAATGGCAGGTTGTTAAGATGCATTGAGTTGTAGTGACTTTCTAAACTCTCTTTTTTCCAAAACTGCCTCTTACATTCATTACATTCAAAAAGTTCCCGCGTTTGAGAATGTTGTGATTTTATATGCCTGTCCAAACTCTCTTTCCATCCAAACTTCTTTTTACAGTGTGGACAATCATAATTTTTTCTTTGTTCATGTACTTTTTGCTTGTGTTTAGTCAGTGTGCCATTTTCAGTAAAAGATTTTCCACATATATCACACTTGAACTTTTTATCACCGGTGTGAACCACCATATGTCGATCTCTGGTGAGTTTTTGCCGGAATGCATGTCCGCATATTTGACAAGGATATGGTTTTTCGTCTGTGTGAATAAGCATGTGATTAAGTAGCGTGTGTTGCATGGAAAAGGTGCTTTCACATAGCGAACATTTGTACGGTTTGTTATGGTAAATCACATGATGCTTCAATTTAGCCTCGGTTGTGAAATTTTTGTCGCATGTTTTACATGTCCATGTTGTGTTTTTGGGCAGTGCAGGCATTCTGTTTGCAGGCGATGCCCTGTAAATAGACAAGTTAATACTAGTCACGTAAGATTTTTATATTGCAGTTTTCAAAAAAATAGGGATTACTTTGTTTGAATAAATGTTTGATTTCAAACTTATATATTTTAGTTTCTAATTAAACAGGGTTTTTTTTTGGTAATTATTTATAAAAATATAAGAATGCAAAATTTTTAAAATTGCATTTAAAACAAAAACTATTATATAAAATTATTCTTAAAACCTAAATTAATCAAGTAAGCCATCATGTGTTTGAAATTTCAAAATTACCAGTTTGAATTGAGATTTAAATCTAACTCAGTATTAATTGTAATACTGGGGAAAATTAATATTGGTAAAGTCCACTCAATATAAGTCCCAAGAAATTAAGATTAAATAATTCCACAAATACCTATAATTTAACACGGTTTCCTGTAGATGATAAATTTCTAATCTGCCTTAATGTTGAGAAATTACAGACTTATATTAAAATTTTAATTTTTTGACTATGAAATAGTTGTTATTTGCACTATGATTTGAAACAATATTTATTGACTAAGAGGAAATAAAAGATATGAAAAAATAAAAGTAATACAACTATAAAGCAGTTTTATAAAAATTAGTCTAATTAAATTTAAATGCTTTAAACGCTTAAAAAGTTTCGCCTAAAGTTTACACTTTAGAGCCGTCTTTTTGTTAGAATGTCATGCTTATGACCGACTGGCTTTTTGGAAACGTACAGTGTGAAAAAAGTGGCATCATGGTTTATGGATGATTTTTTTTGTTCTTTTCAAATATTATGACTATAAAGCAATTTTATAAAAATGTGTCAGAGCGTCAAATCTGATTAAATTTAAACGTTTTAAACGCTTTAAAGTTTCGCGTAATATTTATACTTCAGAGCTGTATTTTTGTTAAACCCCAACTTGACTGTTTAAGCCATTAGATGGTGCTGGGGCAGGTTTTCGTGGTATTTTTGACATGCTTCAAATCTAAGGGCCCTAAATTCAAATAGCACTGTGAGTAACCAAGAAGTATTTTCCCTTAAACCTTTTTATATAACATCATTGCAACATTTCAAATGAAATGGCAGAGAAAAGTTCATGACAAAATGCATTTTATTGTTATAGTAATTTTTGAGAAAAAAATATGTAAACTGTCAAAATTTGAAAATCCCGGGGAGGAGTTTCTGGGGTCATGGACTGCAGATAGTAAACAAATACACCTGGCAGTGTAGCTTGAAATACAACTCTTGGCAACTGTTCAGCTATGGGAAGCCGATCAATAATAAGTTAAAATGTAAACCCACATACCTGTTGCATATTATTTTTTATTCCAATATTCCCTTTAAAATGTTGCTTAGTGTTTATGAAACATCTCTTAATCCATTTCATAGTGAATGACAAGTGTGTGGATTGTTATTAAATTATGTCACTTTTCATCTCTATTTAGTATACCGTAAACATTATTATTTTTATTTTATCATATTTATTTCTTACTGTTTTTAGCAGTCATTTGAACAATATATTTCATTAATATCCATGCTTATTGTATTATCAAATTTCCCGACAAATTCTGCATAAATGAAATGCCACACCAAGTTTGACATAAGCTATCATCACACCATTATTATTCTTACTATTATCACTGTTAATGTCCAACTGGCCTACTAGATTGTGCAATACAATGGATCAATGTTAAAAACAAATGTGAACTATACATGCTCCTATTTCTTGCTGAAAAGTGACACAGCTGTTGAAATTTCAATTAGTTTTTTTACATACAAATACGGAATTGGCTTGGCCAATTATTAGACTGGAATGAAAGATTTAATAAGGATTTAATAAGGATTTAATAAGGATCTTACATTTTAAAGAATTGTTAGAAGTAATTCAGAACTAAGAATGTTTTACAACGCACAGTCTGGTGAGTAAATGGTATCATCTGCTCTGTTGTTACTTTACTTCAAGTATCCCTGATAATGTTTTTGTCCACTCTATTGAACTTGAAGATGCCATTCTAACTTTAGTTAAAAACAAAACTGCAAAGAATAAATGCACAGTGTACTGCATGGTAAACATGTGTTATAAATTAATGTTCATGGGCTAATTGTTTATTTATTATTTTCCCTATCTTGGCTTATCAGTAATAATAACATTCTTCAGACAGGCTATTTTTAGCACAACAGGTAATCCTTATCAGTGACATCAATCTAAGATGCCCATATGTCAGACATTGGCCAGTGTTTACATTCTTTGTCTGTCTATTGAAAATGGCTGCAGATGCTGGTCAATGGCAAAACTTTCTTTGAAAAACAAGGAAAATGAATTCAATATTAAGCCTAAAAGTGAAGGGAATAAACATTGTTGTTGGGGTGAATATAGAAGTGACTCCTTTTATTGTGAAAAAAGACAAGATGAAATGAAAGGAGTTTTTTCATCCCAGATTTTATGAAGCTGCGGCGATGCAGGAGTCCCTTTATTTGGGTTGATGAACACAATTGTCTATTGATTTGTAACTTTTATTCTGTTGTAGTTTATAAAATAACAATTGTAGTTCCACAAGTAAAATTTAACAATATTAATTGAAACCTTAGTATGAATTGTGCACAGTGGTTAGTCCAACTGTCACATTAGAAGGTAAAATCCATTCTATGTGTTACTTTAGAAGGCAAAGTCCATTCTATGTTTACTTCAGAAGGCAAAATCCATTCTATATTAAAAATGTTTTGCATTGCCTTTTTATAAGGCAATAATAATTTGTTGACACATGTTGAGACATATGCTTGAAACCATATTTAGTAATAAGTTTTAAGTAAACAATACAAGTGTCAAAATATATAGGAAGCCACAGAAGGCAAATCCTTTCATATTGTGATTAAATATTAATGATTAAGATTAGGGTGTTATAAACAATGACTGGCTTTTGATAAGTTAACCTTACTCAAGAAGTTCTTAACATATTTGAGAAATAACCATCAGAATAAGAATTTGATACTGAAATAAAACAAAATAGAAATTTAAATGCAAAAATATGAATTTTTGCTGCATAATACATTTCCCAAGCCAATAACCAAGCCTGAAAAATGTAAAAGGTGGATCAAGTTATGTGTAACCAACACATTGCAGGAACCCTTGGATGTGAAAAGAAGCACATACATTTGCAGTCTACACTTTGTGGGAGGGCAGGGTCCGACTAATGGGCACCCTGATCCATTTTCGGCTAGAGATACTAGTATTGCAGAACAGTATATATGCCTTATTTCTTAAAAATTAAACATATTTTTTCAAAGCAGCAAGTGTCTTAATGTATTTCAGGTTGTTTTTTTTTAAATGTCATATGATATTTATGTTATGATATTAACCCTTAGGCCGGTATTCCATCTATACGGGAACGTGTAGTGTGAACGTGAAGCGCGAACGTGAAAAATCAAACACACGATTTTCTATTGTATGTATTTCTTATCGGCGTGAGCGCGCCGTGAGTGTGAAGCTCGAATTTATGCAGTCTTCGATGTAAGCGGGTTGCCCGAAGCCCGGGACAAGTAAATTACGGTCCGGACAACCTTGGTGTGCCTGGTCGGTTGCCCGAACGGGCAAGTCCGTCCGGGACGGTTTTTATGCTAACAAACGGTCAGGATCGTGACAGACGGACTTTATCACTTGTAAACCATGACGGGTTATTTTTAAACTAATCACGTACACTAAACGCTTATTGCAAATAACGTAATAATTATCTGTAAGACGCTTGTAATTTCAATAACCGATCTATTTTAATTTGTCATTAGTTATTGCGATGCAATTAAAATTTTACAAAGGTGCACAGCCTTAGCGTGTGAAAAAGAGAAGATCGGCGATTCGCAAAAGGTCAAATAATATGTCTTTTTATTGAGTTTATATCATCTTGCATTTTCGGACAACAAAAGTCTAGGTTGGGCAAGTAAAAATCCTATCCTACTTGCCCGAACGGACAAGTGGTTTTGAAACCTAAAGGCGAAGACTGTTTATGACATGTGACCGTGAAGCGCGAGCGTAAAACCGATCGCTACATGTAGTGATTTTTCACGTTCACGCACGGTATTCACGGACGAGAAGCCACCATGAAAGGTCCTCTGTCTATGCCAGATGCAACTGAAAAACTTGAAGCAATTAGAAAATGCCATAATCTGTATGCCCACTCCCGTAAGGAGTACATGGATACAGACATCAAGGACCGGGTTCTGCAGACAATTGCTGACTCGCTCAACAACTCTTTTACCAAGTGGTGGTATGTTCCAAAGGTTCCTCTGTTCCTGATTATATTGCGTATCCATCATCTGTGTTTTCGTTTGTTCTTGTGTGCATGTATATAAGCAAAACCACCCAAGAGAGTAAGGAATTGCGACCACTCATCTAGTGACATATTTTCTTTCCAACCAAAATGGACGAAACAATTGTTTTCACGCTAACCGGATGAATGGAATAGTGTGAGCGTGAAAATTCACGTTCAAGTTTCACGCTCACGCTTCACGTTCACGTCGCGCTCCCGTATGAATGGAATACCGGCCTTAACCTCTAAATTCATGTCAGTCAATTCCATGTTTAAAAAGGTGTTCCCCAAAAAATCATTTGCTTGTTATTTAAACAGTAAACGTATAGACCTCGATCTGACTGTGTGCCTATTTTGGAGCTTACTAACACTGGTCCTAAATTTGACAAACTGTAAAAAGTATTACTAGTATGCTTTCCTTTCAAGGTTGCAAGAAAATCTTTTAAAAGACCCGCCCCATCAGAGAGAATGTCTGCAATTAAACATTGTTAAAAGGCTTGTTTTTTTAGCCCTCTACACTCTAACCAACGTTTAAGCTGATAAACAGAATGATCTTCAATGATTCCAAATTGAAATTTTGCTCCAGGAAAATCATCTTCAGTTAATTTAATTTGCAATAAGAAAGAGCAGTTCATGGCTGTTTTGTTTAGAAACACAGTCTAAGGTTAACCTTTTGACCTTCTTAATCACTCTGCTAGAGATAAGTGACTGAAAGGCGCTATTGTTGAAAAAATGATAATTTAATTTTCACAGCTCATCCTTAGTAAAACTGTATTATTTGCAAGTATGAAGTACCTTAATATTAAATATTTAATACTTTAAATTATTTGTTTATGCCACAATCAGAGAAAATCATTTACTTACCAGCTGTTGTAAGCCAGCAGTAATTATAACTCCTGTTTCAAATTATCCAATGATATATCTTTTCAAATAATCCAATGATTTTACTCTTTACAGGAGCTGAGAAATTTAGTCACATGCCATAAATAAAGCTTATATTGTTTTACAAAATGTAGCAAGTATACATGCCTGATTTCTGAAATGTGTGCCAAGACTGTGTAAAGGTAGTGAGCTAAGGTCTATGGGATTATCTTGATGCTAAAAATAGAACTTGATTGTGGATTTTACATGTATTGCCTTGGGGCAGATTTATCATAGCCAGGGAAATATTCTCTAGATGTCAAGTAACACTAAATGTCTGACCTCAGCTTCCAGAAGATGCAGGGCTTATCAGCTACAGTGATCAGCCATTGTCTATTAAATGTCAATAAATCTCAATGACCTGCTGAGCTGACCATCATCCTGTGAAACCTTTAATCCCACCTACTATTTATTGATTGTAGACCACACATTTTCTGACCAGTTGCTTATAAAGTTTCATGAATGTGTACATAATATTATAATTTCTTGCCATTTTTTTTTTCAGTGAAACAAATCATTGAATTAGTTTAAAATTGGTTGAATGTGCAAAATTTATGTACACTTTTTAACTCTTTCCTCCATAGAAACACCTATATTGCGTGTTGATCCAGATCAGCCGGCACAATCATGCTGTCTGATCAGGATCTGCACTGTTTGCTTTTTGATTTGTTTGGTTATTTCTGACCAAATATGACCTGTGCAGATCCTGATCAAAAGGCACGATGTGCTGGCTGATCTGAATCTACACTGGTCACACATGTGTAAAAATGCATATACCGTAAAAACCCTATGTTTTCGGGCAGCTTAAAATAATTATTTTTTTCTTGGACGAAATCTTAGGGTCATGATAAAATAATTATAAAAATCGCGGCCGAAAACATAGGATTTTGTCCGCGTCGCCGACTATCCGAATACTGGTACAGTATACATCTGTATTTATGAAATGCGTAACTTTTAACGTATTTTGTCTAAGTCTTTGGACGGAAAAAAATATTATTTTTCTGGCTGAATAATATTTAGAGACGAGAATTTTCATTTAAAAACAGATCGTCCAAACATTTAGACACATGTGCATAACTTGACACGTCCATAGATAAATGTAAGCCTTGAATATGTCAAAACATGCCGGACGTTTGTACCTTTGAAATTTCTGCTTACCTTTGTCAAGCAATTAACTCCATAGTTGCTAAATAAACATCCTATTGTTGTATAATCAACATTGCCAAAAGAATTTGATGGCTGTCGCAGATAAGAGTGCATTAGATTAGTTGCAAACTGCTATTTCGGCAAAGTGCCGGTGTTCTGCAGATACAAACACAACCTGATCACAAATTAGCAATAATTATACCAAATATTATCAATCAAACAATCGGCTGATTTATAAATGAAATCAACCTAGTTTGTTGACGGGTTGCAATTTTTTGTAATACACCGTCGATCGATTTTTTGAGCGGTGCGTACTGTTTCAAGTTGACGTCGGCTTCTTTGATGAAATACACAAGCATCGCTGACATTTTAGATCAAAGCGGGCAATGAACAGGTGTTCATAGCAGTTGTAAATTTGATGATTTTAGTAAATGTACATGTAATAATTCTTGGATATTTTAGGGGCAAGTATTCGCAAATTTAAAAACACACATCGATTATTTTATTTCTTACTCGTAATAAAATTAAACTCGCATTTGAATAACGGTTTTAAAAACATCGGTTCTGTTCATAAAAATTTATAGGCTTGAATTGAGTTACGATATTTTCTTGGGAAAAATCATTTGACTGAAACAGTTTGGATATTATTAAGTTCCGATCATGTGATCAGTTAAAAAGTACAATAGATGTTTGCCCGCGGCAATCATAAAGTCGCATTATTTCGCACTTTATAGCCTAGTTGCATAGCAACGTCTCCAGATTTGAGATGACAGATTGCAAACTAAAGATTATCATAATTATAATTGCTTTAAATAAAAAAAACATTATTTTAACCAGGTTTCGATCTCATTACTTACCCCTTTGTTGTTACAATATTAATTACCGCAAATAAGATGATGAAAAATAATTGTTCAGAAACAAACATATCCTTAATCGGCGGACAATGATGTATACGGTTATTGCCAAGTTCTATCTTTAATATCAAAATCGAAACCAAGGTTTACAAACATAATTTTTTGTTACTAATCTAATAAAAATGACGAATTTAGAATTGAAAATGCTGGCCGAAAACATAGGGTTAGTGAAAAAATCGCTGATTTTTATTGGCCAAATTTTTAGGGTCAATAAAAAAATTAATATTTAAAAAAAAAGACCGTGGCCGAAAACATAGGGTGACCGAAAACATAGGGTTTTTACGGTATTTCATATATGGAGGAAAGGGTTAATAGAGTTAATTTGGCATGAAATTAAGATGTAAAATATCTGTAAAATAATGTTATTTAAACAGTATTATTTTAATGTAAAATGACAAAATACTTAAAATACAGTGTCAGGATTTACCTTAAAATCTATTTATGATATAACTGAAATCATCTTGAATGAACATTTCTGTTTTGTGTTGTTTTTTGTTCATTAGAATATGTCACAACTGAAAATGTCGTTTATTGCTTTCCTACATATAGTATATGCGTTTTTTACGGATGTGTAGCCAGTTTAGATCCTGATCAGCCAGTGTACATTCATGTGGTCTGATCAGGATCTGCACTGGTCACATTTTGCTAAGAAATAACTGAACAAATAAAAGAGCAACATGTGTAGATCCTGGTAAGTATGTGCCAGCTGATCTGGATCTACACTGTTCGCCCATGCAATAAAGGTATATATATGGAGGACATGGTTAAAATAATCCTAAATATTCCATCTGATTTCCTTCATTGATTTCTTTTTTCTGTTATATAAATTCTCCAAACTGACCAAGTACACCTTTAACTTTGTAATTTGATACAGGCCATTACAAAGCATTAGCTTGGCAAATTGATGATTCCTGTGGTCAAGCATGTTATTATAATTTCATGGATACTGATCATATAGCAGATAGGAATTCCTGGTGATTGTTGTACTGTCACTTGGGATTAACACTCCTTCTACTCAAGTAATATAAGCCTTTACTTCATTAATACACATTGATTGCTTGGGCGAACAGTGTAGATCCTGATCAGCCGGTACATCCATGCCGTCTGACCTGAATCTGCACTATTTGCTTTTTGATTTATTAGGTTATTTCTGACCAAAAAGCAACAAGTGTAGTTCTAGATCAGATGGGACAAACAACAACAAAACCAACAACATAAAACAAACTTATTATATAAATTTAATAATCTTTATCAAATTAACACATGTTTTTGCCACATGTTTTTGCTAGTAAAATTTAGAGAGAAATAACAAACTTGACATAAAATTATATTAAAATAATGATTTTCTTGAACATATTTACATGTAGAACAAAAAATTTATCCAACTTTTCTATCATTTTATACTAATTAGTTTATAAACCATTTACTCTGAAGCTATTCCAAGAACCAGGTCATTCTGATGAGGATTTATGCTGCTTACTCCAAGATTCATTGGATTATTTCACCAAAATGCGAACTGTAAATCCCGATAAGACTGCATGTATGTACAGGCTGATCGGGATCTACACAGATTGCACCTTGGATAAAAGATGTATCCCTGGAGTGAAGAGTTAACCCTTTCCTCCATAGATACACCTTTATTGCATGGGTAAACAGTTTAGATCCAGATCAGCCGGCATATCCATGCTGTCTGATCAGGATCTTAACTGTTTGCTTTTTTATTCGTTAGGTATTTTCGATCAAAATGCAACCAGTATAGATCCTGATCAGACCAGACTGATCCACAAATTAAAAAAAAACACATTCAATTAAAATTTATGTAAACATGGTTCTAGAAAAGGAAAACCTTTTTATATTTACAAGGAAAATGCATGTAGAAAGCCACTAATTTTCATGCTCATGAATATAAATGGTATGTCCACAATATCTTGTTTAAATTTAGATTAAAACTTAAGTTAAACTGTTAAAGTTTGAATTATCTTAAATGTTCATGCATAAAGAAAACTTTTTCTTTTCTATCTATGTACAGGGTATTTCCCATAAATAAAGCGTAAATCATGTAAAATTAATCTAAAAGTAAAAATTTAAATTTTTATACAAAAGTTATTAAGTTGAACCCTTTCCTCCATAGATATTGTAATTTCCTTCTTTATTGTAATATATGGTGGAATTAGGGTTAAATGCGTGTATATAAAAGAAATAACAAAACTTCAAATTATAGGAACAGACTTGAATGGTGTGTTTAGCCCCTTTACTTCATATATACATGTTTTTATGCAAGTGCAACCAGTGTAGATCCAGATCAGCCAGTACATCCATGCCATCTGATCAGGATCTGCACTGCTTCATTTTTGGTCTGAAATGACCTAATAAATCAAAAAGCAAACAGTGCAGATCCTGATCTTATGGCACAAATGTGCTGGATGATCTGAATCAAAACTGTTAGCCCATGTGTTAAATGTATACTCCCTATACATGCCTTTTTGGCACCTTTGATTCAGCCAATTTATAGCCAAAATACCCCCTTTTTTAAGGATAAAAGAAAATGACCCTTCAGAAGTCAAATTTGGCTTCTTGAAATTTCAAGAGTCAAAGGGTCATCTCCAAAGTTAAATGAAACCTCTGTGGATTGTCCATCAGCAGAGTCTCAGTGCATTATTCATCAGTGCCCAAGGTTATAAAGCTGATATTGGAAACCAGTCTCAAATCTCAAGCATCTGATTGGCTGAAATGGCGACTGGTCACCATTTCAGCAAATCAGATGCTTGAGATTTGAGACTGGTTTCCAACCTCAGCTTTATAACTTTCAGCTCTGTTGTTCCAATGGACCAAATTTAGCTCCAGCTGTGAAAGATTAATTTAATTATAATGTTTGAGATTTATCCTCAGTATCTGAAGAAATATGTGCTTTCTGAATATGTTCTACAACTCTAAACTTGGTTGTGTAAGGTTTGTTGCACAAATCACACAGGTATGCTGGCTTGTTCAAATGTGACATGCGATGAGAATACAACGTTTCTTCTGACTGAAACTGATCCCCACATAGTCCACAAGTGTATGGAAGTATTTTCTTATGCACCCGCTGTATATGCTTCATAAGGTTCCCCTTGCCTTTGTACATCATTTTGCAGTGCGGACATGGGAAAGGTTTAAGACCAACTTTTTCACCGGAGTCACCATGTGTTCTTCTATGAGTGTGAAGACTGGTTCGACTAGCATAAGCTTTACCACATATATCACATTCAAAAGGCAGATTGTTAAGATGCATTGAGTTGTAGTGACTTTCCAAACTCTCTTTTTTCCAAAACTGCCTCTTACATTCATTACATTCAAAAAGTTCCCGCGTTTGAGAATGTTGTGATTTTATATGTCTGTCCAAACTCTCTTTCCATCCAAATTTCTTTTTACAGTGCGGACAATCATAATTTTTTCTTTGTTCATGTACCTTTTGCTTGTGTTTAGACAGAGTTCCCTTTTCTGTATAAGATTTTCCACATATATCACACTTGAACTTTTTATCACCGGTGTGAACCACCATATGTTTATCCAGGTTGTGTTTTTGCCGAAATGCATGTCCGCATATAAGACAAGGATATGGTTTTTCATCGGTGTGAATAAGCATGTGATTCAGTAGCGTGTTTTGCATGGAAAAGGTGCTGTCACATAGTGAACACTTGTACGGTTTGTTATGGTATAACACATGTTTCTTCAATTTAGCCTCGGTTGCGAAAGTTTTGTCGCATGTTTTACATGTCCATGTTGTGTTTTTGGGCAGTGCAGGCATTCTGTTTGTTGGCGATGCTCTGTAAATAAACAAGTTAATACTAGTCACATAAGATTTTTTGTGTCACCCTTTTGAAGAAATGGCGATACATAGGGACTGTTTTGTCCGCCCGTCTGTCGGTCCGTCACGAAAACTTAATGTTGGCTATAACTTTGCCATTTCTTAATATTTCTTCATCAAACTTTCAAATTGTATTGCTTTTGACAACACGCTCGAGATGATACCTTTTTCTTAAGGTCAAGGTCACATTTGATGGAGTTATGCCATTTTTTGTACTTATATTTAGACACGAAAACTTAATGTTGGCAATAACTTTGCCATTTCTTAATATTTCTTCATGAAACTTTCAAATTATATTCCTTATGACAACACGCTCGTGATGATACCACATTCTTTAGGTCAAGGTCACATTTGATGGAGTTATTTCCCATTTTACGAAAACTTAACAATGGCTATAACTTTGCCATTTATTAATATTTCTTCATCAAACTTTCAAATTATATTCCCTATGACAATACGCTCGTGACGATACTATATTCTTAAGGTCAAGTTCACATTTGATGGAGTTATGCCCCTTTTTGTTCTTGCATTTTTATTCCGACAGCACCACAGGGCGACACAAGTGTTCAACTGAACACCCATCTAGTATATTGCAGTTTTCAAAAAAATAGGGATTACTTTGTTTGTCTGTGCAAACTAACGGATACTTAAGTAGCTATGAGACAATAGAAAATGTTCTTTGTTCCTTGTGTGGCTAAAAATGTTTCCCACATGGCTTAAAGAACAAAAGGGTAATTACCTAATTATCTCTTTGTTAAATTGGTTTTTTAAGGTTTAGTTAGTAAGTCCTGAGGGAATTGCTTTGTGTAGAGTGAAGACAAGTGGCTGTGACATCCCCCCCCCCCCCCCCTTAATATAATATGACAAATCTTAGGCTCAAATTCAAGTTTCAACATAAGTATTAAACTTCTGAATAAATGTTGGTTATGAACTTGAAAAACTTGATGAAAAAAAATCTTCTTAATTTCATGGAATTATTTCAAATAAAACTATGTCCTGCTTAGATAGTCTAGAATAAATGTTTGAGTTCAAACTTATATATTTTAGTTTCTAATTAAAAAGTTTTTTGGTAATTATTAATAAAAATATAAGGATACAAATTTTTTTAAATTGGATTTAAAACAAAAACTTTTATATAAAATAATTCTTAAAACCTAAATTAAATTAACCAGGTAAGCTGTGGGTTTGAAATTTAAAATATCCAGTGTGAGTTGAGTTTTAAATCTAACTCAATATTTTGTAATACTGGGGGAAATTAATACTGGTTAAGTCCACACAATGTAAGTCCCAAGAAATTAAAATTAAATAATTCCACAATTACCAATTATTTAACACAGTTACCTGTAGATTGTAAATTTCCAATCTGCCTAAATGCAGAGAAATTTCAGACTTTATACTAAAAATTTTAATTGACAATATTTGAAATTCATATCTCAAACAATTGATATCCTGGCAGATGAGGAAAGTAAGTCTTAAGTATCATTAACACAATAGGTGCTAATTCCTTTAAATTGTGGGTGACACTAAGACTTCTTCTTTCCAAAGAAAGTGTAATTATTAGTTTAATTATGTAATCAACTAAACAATTGTCACTTACAGCTGGGGACATAACCTTCTAATTATGGAAATTGGTTATTTAAGCAAAATAAAAAATTGATAATTTATGGAGAGAAGAATCAAAATGAGTGTTTATAGTAGTAGATGCTTTTATCTTGTAACAAAAAATTAAAAATTAAGGGTGTTGATCTCCCTGACTTGATGGAAGTACTGATAGGGCAAACATAAACATTTTCCTCCATATATTCACCTGTATTGCAAGGGCAAACTGTATAGATCCAGATCAGCATGCACATCCATGTCATCTGATCAGGATCTGCACTGTTTTTTGAATGATTAGGTTATTTCTGACTAAAATGCGGCGAGTGCAGATCCTGATCAGATGGAAGTAAAGGATTAATGATAACATGACCATGTTTCATTTTTCATACAGCTTTCATGGTCTTCCTGTTCAGACTATATTGTTTAATTTGCATATTGTTGTCAGAATATTTCAATATTGAGAAAAAAGTGGTTGGAAATATGTCCATAGTATGGATGTTTATGTTTGATTTTTTTAAATAATTTTTACAGTGGTGACAAGGTTGGCCGTAGCATGCAACTTAGAAAAAGTCTATTGAGAAAGTTCTGATTAAAACCAGTCGTCCCAGTACAGAACATTAATGTTTGACGATCATTAAAGAAATATTTGTTTGTTAACTCTTTACTGTTATCACATGTTGGATCAGTGTAGATCCCTATCCATGCCAGATAATCAGGACCTCAAATGTTGGCTAAATGATTCATTAGGTTATTTCTGACCAAGAAGCAAACAGTTTAGACCCAGATTAGCTGGCACAAATGTGACTGGTTCTACAGTTTTTGTCCATGTAAAAAAGGAGTATCTATTGTGATACAGGATAAGTTACAAGTGTAGTAGATTTTGTACCAGTGGCCTCTGTAGCTCAATTGGTAGAGTAGGCCGGAGGTCCAAAGTTCGAGTCCTGGTCAATGCTACTCTTCCCAACCCAAATCTGCCACATTGGTTGTTAGCAGGGCTTAATTACCCTTAGAGCTCCTTTGGGTGAAACATGTGACCTGGGAATTGACCTGAATCAAAGTAAGTTGGAAATTTCTCATATGAGTTGGGAGAATTGTAGTAGATTTCGTACCAGCCGCCTTGGAAGCTCAATCAGTTGAGTGTCGGGCACAGTAAGTCAGAGGTCCTAGGTTCAAGTCCTAGATGAGGCTACTCTTTCGAACCCAAGTCTGCCACACATTTATACATAGTGTATAAAGATTAAATATTTGAGTTTTTATGCCCCCGCCATGAAATGGCGACGGGCATTAAGAGTTGCTCCTGTCCGTCCTTCCGTCCGTCCATCCCTCCGATATTCTCGTGAACGCAACTCCTCCTAAACTACTGGTGGGAATTTAATGAAACTTTACCACAATGCTTGGCTTGATATGTAGTTGTGCCTGAAGGTGGGGTTTCGCTCTTACATGTTCCGTTCAGAAGTTATGGCCCTTTGATACTTCCATTTACATTAGTTTTAATAGGAATATATCTTGTGAACGCAACTCCTCCTAAACTACTGGTGGGAATTTAATGAAACTTTACCACAATGCTTGGCTTGATATGTAGTTGTGCATGAAGGTGGGGTTTCGCTCTTACATGTTCCGTTCAGAAGTTATGGCCCTTTGATACTTCCATTTACATTAGTTTTAATAGGAATATATCTTGTGAACGCAACTTCTCCTAAACTACTGGTGGGAATTTAATGAAACTTTACCACAATGCTTGGCTTGATATGTAGTTGTGCATGAAGGTGGGGTTTCGCTCTTACATGTTCCGTTCAGAAGTTATGGCCCTTTGATACTTCCATTTACATTAGTTTTAATAGGAATATATCTTGTGAACGCAACTTCTCCTAAACTACTGGTGGGAATTTAATGAAACTTTACCACAATGCTTGGCTTGATATGTAGTTGTGCATGAAGGTGGGGTTTCGCTCTTACATGTTCCATTCAGAAGTTATGGCCCTTTGATACTTCCATTTACATTAGTTTTAATAGGAATATATCTCGTGAACGCAACTCCTCCTACACTACTGGTGGGAATTTAATGAAACTTTACCACAATGCTTGGCTTGATATGTAGTTGTGCATGAAGGTGGGGTTTTGCTCTTACATGTTCCGTTCAGAAGTTATGGCCCTTTGATACTTCCATTTACATTAGTTATAATAGGAATATATCTTGTGAACGCAACTCCTCCTACACTACTGGTGGGAATTTAATGAAACTTTACCACAATGCTTGGCCTGATATGTTGTTGTGCATAAAGGTGGGGTTTTGCTCTTACATGTTCTGTTCAAAAGTTATGGCCCTTTGATAATTTCATTTACATTAGTTTTATTCTTATATTTTGTGTTAAGCAAAATATGCATTTTGCCCATAACTTTAAAACTACTTGAGATATTGCCTTGAAACTTGAAATATATTTTCACCATCAAAATCTACATCATAACCAACAAGACCCATAACCCTGCTTCCAATATTTTTTCAAATTATGCCCCTTCTTCACTTACATTTTGTGTTAAGCAAAATATACACTTGGCCCTTAACTTTGTTATGAATGGAGGGATTTCAAAATAACTTGGCACAAATGTTCACCAAGACAAGGTGGTGTGTCGCATACAACACCCAGGTCAAGGTCACTGTTATTAAAAATAGAAATTTCTTGCAAAATTGTGTCGGCTCTGTTACTTTGTTATTTGTTATTGGATTTTTAAATAACTTGGTTTAATTGATCACCATATTAAGACTGTGTGTCACATACATTCCCAAGCCTGTAGGTCCAAGGTCAAGGTCAATGTTACTAAAAATAGATTTTTCTTCTCCAGGCTGTAACTTTGTTATGAATGGAGGGATTTCAAAATAACTTGGCACAAATGTTCATCATGACAGGGTGGTGTGTTCGCACAAAACCCATGCCTGTAGATCGAAGGTCAAGGTCACTGTTACTAAAAGTAGAATTTTCTTGTAATAGGAATATATCTCGTGAACACAACTTGTCCTACACTACTGCTGGGAGCTTTATGAAAAACCCATAGCGGGGGCATCCGTGTCCTTTGGACACATTTCTAGTTAAATTATTTGTTTATGCCACAATCAGAGAAAATCATTTACTTACCAGCTGTTGTAAGCCAGCAGTTGTGTAACTCCTGTTTCAAATTACCCAATGACTAAACTCCTTATAAGAGCCAAGAAATATACTGTTTCAAATAATCCAATGATATTTCTCTTCAAATAATTCAATGATTTAACTCCTTATAAGAGCTGAGAAATATAGTCACATGCCATAAATAAAGCTTATGTTGTTTTACAAAAGTAGCATGTATACACGCCTGATTTCTGAAATGTGTCAAGGCTGTGTATACATGTATTGCCTTGGGGCAGGTTTATCATTGTTAGGGAGATATTCTTGAGATGTCAAATAACACTAGGGATTAACACTCCTTTTACTACAGTGATATAAGCCTTTACTCAATTTATACACATTGATAGCTTGGGCGAACAGTGTAGATCCTGATCAGCCGGTACATCCATGCCGTCTGACCTGAATCTGCACTATTTGCTTTTTGATTCATTAAGTTATTTCTGACCCAAAAGCAACAAGTGTAGTTCTAGATCAGATGGGACAGACAACAACAACAAAACCAACAACATAAAACAAACTTATTATATTTACTAAATAATCTTTGAGATCAAGTTAACACATGTTTTTGCTAGTAAAATTTAGAGACAAAAAACAAACTTGTATATATTAAAATAATGATTTTCTTGAACATATTTACATGTAGAACAAAAAATTCCTTCAACTTTTCTATCATTTTATGCTAGTTATTTTATTAACCATTTACTCTGATGTTTATGATTCCAAGAACCAAGTCATTCTGATGAGGATTTATGCTGCTTACTCCAAGATTCATTGGATTATTTCACCAAAATGCGAACTGTAAATCCAGATAAGACTGCATGTATGTACAGGCTGATCGGGATCTACACTGATTGCACTTTGGATAAAAGATGTATCCCTGGAGTGAAGAGTTGACCCTTTCCTCCATAGATACACCTTTATTGCATGGGTAAACAGTTTAGATCTAGATCAGCCGTCACATCCATGCCATCTGATCAGGATCTCAACTGTTTGCTTTTTTAATTCTTTACATATTTTCGATCAAAATGCAACCATTACAGATCCTGATCAGATGGCACTGCTGGATCTACACTGGTCACACTTGCATAAAAATGTATATATACATATGGAGGAAAGGGTTAATACTTGTTGGTATTCATTTATCTGGGTTTAATATAGGATTGATCCACAAATTAAAAAAAACCTACATTAAATAAAGATTTATGTAAATGTGATTTGAGAACAAGAGTGCCAAACTGACACAAAATACGCCCGTCATATTTGTGGTAAATTCAATGGTAATGACAACATTTTTAGGAGCAGGATTTTCCAACTCATTGAGTGTTTGAGCTGTTTTTCAACAATCATGTCAACATAATCATGGTTCCCTTGTAAGACAAAAACACAAAAAATGTTCCGTAGAACATCAATTTCACATCAAGCAGCTCTCATATGTAACAATATTATATATGTCTAGCAAATACATATATTTCATTAAAGAAGCTACTTCAGAAACATAAAATGTATTTTGGATTAAAATGCTGATCGTCAAAGTTGCGTAACGATCCGATGAAAATTATTCGACTTGGAGAGCAAATACCGCTAATTCAGTTTTTGGACAATTCAAGGGCCAAAATATTTGAGGAGTGCCTGGGGGGATTTGGCAGGTTATAGAACTTGGTCGAGATATTATGCCCACCAACATATTCACCAAGTTTGATAAAGACCGGATGAAAACTCTGACTAAATAGAGAGCGGAAACAGTAATTTTGGACAATTCAAGGGCCATAATTCAGGAGTGCCTGGGGGGATTTGGCTGGTTATAGAATGTGGCCGAGATATTATGCCAACCAACATATTCACCAAGTTTGATAAAGACCAGATGAAAACTCTTTGACATAGAGAGCGGAAACCCAAATTTTGGACAATAAAAGGGCCATAATTCAGGAGTGCCTGGGGGATTTGGCTGGTTATAGAACGTGCTTGAGACATTATGCACACCAACATATTCACCAAGTTTGATAAAGACCCGATGAAAATTCTTTGACTTAGAGAGCGGAAACCCTGTGGAGGCCGCCAGCCCGCCCGCCAACCCGCCTGCCTGCCGCAGGTGTTCCCATAATACGTCCCGTTTTTCAAACGGGCCTATGAAAAGGAAAACCTTTTTATATGTACAAGGAAAATTCATTTAGAAAGCCACAAATTTTCATGCTCATGAATATAAATGGTGTGTCCACAATATCTGGTTTAAATTTAGATTAAAACTTAAGTTAAACTGAAGTTTGAATTATAACTTAAGTTAAACTGAAGTTTGATTTATCTTAAATGTTCATGCATAAATAAAACTTTTTCTTTTCTATCTATGTACAGGGAATTTCCCGTAAATAAAGCGTAAATCATGTAAATTTACTCTAAAAGTAAAAATTGAAATTTTAATATAAAATTAATCTGAATCTAAACTGTTAGCCCATGCGTTAAATGTATACTCCCTATACATGCCTTTTTGGCACCTTTGATTCAGCCAGTTCATAGCCAAAATACCCTGTTTTTAAGGATAAGAAAAAAAGCCCTTCAGAGGTCAAATGAGGCTTTTTGAAATTTCAAGAGTCAAAGGTCATCTCCAAAGTCAAATGAAACCCCTGTGGATGATCCATCAGCAGAGTCTCAGTACATTATTCATCAGTGCCATTTCAGCCAATCAGATGCTTGAGATTTGAGACTGGTTTCCAATCTCAGCTTTATAACCTTCAACCCAGTTGTTCCAAGGGATAAACTTCATCTCCAGCCTGTGAAAGATTCATTTAATTATAATGTTTGAGATTTATCCTCAGTATCTGAAGAAATATGTACTTTCTGAATATGTTCTACAAGCCAAAACTTGGTTGTGTAAGGTTTGTTGCACAAATCACACAGGTATGCTGGCTTGTTCAAATGTGACATGCGATGAGAATACAAGGTTTCTTCTGTCTGAAACTGATCCCCACATAGTCCACAAGTGTATGGAAGTATTTTCTTATGCACCCGCTGTATATGCTTCATAAGGTTCCCCTTGCCTTTGTACATCATTTTGCAGTGGGGACATGGGAAAGGTTTAAGACCACCTGAGTCGCCATGTGTTGCTCTATGGGTGTGAAGACTGCTTCGACTAGCATATGCTTTGCCACATATGTCACATTCAAATGGCAGGTTGTTAAGATGCATTGAGTTGTAGTGACTTTCTAAACTCTCTTTTTTCCAAAACTGCCTCTTACATTCATTACATTCAAAAAGTTCCCGCGTTTGAGAATGTTGTGATTTTATATGTCTGTCCAAACTCTCTTTCCATCCAAACTTCTTTTTACAGTGTGGACAATCATAATTTTTTCTTTGTTCATGTACTTTTTGCTTGTGTTTAGTCAGTGTTCCGTTTTCAGTATAAGATTTGCCACATATATCACACTTGAACTTTTTATCACCAGTGTGAACCACCATATGTTTATCCAGGTTGTATTCTAACCGGAATGCGTGTCCGCATATTTGACATGAATATGGTTTTTCATCGGTGTGAATAAGCATGTGATTTAGTAACGTGTGTTGCATAGAAAAGGCGCTGTCACATAGTGAACACGTGTATGGCTTGTCATGGTAAATCACATGCTTCTTCAATTTAGCCTCGGTTGTGAAAGTTTTGTCGCATGTTTTGCATGTCCATGTTGTGTTTTTGGGCAGTGCAGGCATTGTGTTTGCTGGCGATGCCCTGTAAATAAACAAGTTAATACTAGTCACATAAGATTTTTATATTGTAGTTTTCAAAAAGTAGGGATTACTTTGTTTGACTGTGCAAACTAACAGATACTTAAGTAGCTATGAGACAATAGAAAATATTCTTTCAGTTCCTTGTGTGACTAAACATGTTTCCCACATGGCTTAAAGAACAAAAGGGTAAATACCTAATTTTCTCTTAGTTAAATTGTTTTTTTTAAGGTTAAGTTAGTAAGTGCTGAGGTACCCGTATGTCCTGCTAAGATATTCTAGAATAAATGTTTGAGTTTAAAATTAGATATTTGAGTTTCTAATTAAACAGTTTTTTTTTGGTAATGGGGGCCTACCGATATCCAGAGTTACCTCCCATTGAGAGTGGCTTCCCTTGCTGATTGGGTAGTTCCGGTTTAGAAGCGGTAATAAAGCGTAGCGTTAAAAGTGTAGATAAAAAGTTTCAAAGTGCTTTGAAGTTAAAATGCATTGTCAAATTAACAAAACATTAGTGAAACAGGCATATAAGGAATAACCATCATCTTTGTAAAGTGATTTTAAGTTAATAACTAAATGCATCTTTACCTATTTACGTAACTGCAGGTATCCTTTATGAAAATTTATTTATTGGCTGGCATCGAAATTTTAGCTTTTTAAAACTTTCACTTAAGTGTTCAGCCAATCACTGTTAAGTCATGCAAACAAATTGCTTATTAGGAAAGGGGCCTGGTGTTTTATGATCATGTTTCGTAATCTAATTAGCAAGACTGGGTTACTAGCTGGAGGTGTGATAAAGGCCTTTTGAAGTTTAGTTGTAGATTTGTAAGAGGTCAAAATAGTTGCTTGTTGGGGGTAAAAGTCTTGTTTTAGGAAAGTGACTTGAGATTAAATATTCTAATTAATTGTCACACTGTGTTTGAGACCCGAGACATTCATTTTTTGATATTTGCAACTGAAAGCGCTCCGATCTGAATTTAATTAAATAGCATTCGGGAGAGTTTTACCCAAACATAATTATATAAACTTTATTAAATTAATTAAAATTGATTGTAAAACTAAATGAAATAAAAAATTAAAGAGAAATAAAGAGAACTAGAAATGTGTCCATAGGACACGGATGCCCCCACTATGCATGTTTGTCATGGTGAACATTTATACCAAGTTATTTGAAAATCCAATAAGTAATAACAAACTCACAGCCCAGACAAGAAAATTCTGGTTTTAGTAATAGTGACCTTGACCTTGGACCTACAGCCATTGGAATTGTACACAACACAACGCCTTGTCATAGTGAACATTTGTGCCAAATTATTTTGAAATCACTCATTAATAACGAAGTTATAGCCAGTACAAGAAATTTCTATTTTTTGTAACAGTGACCTTGACCTTGGACCTACAGGCATGGGTATTGTACGCGACACACCGTCTTGATATGGTGAACATTTATACCAAGTTATTTTAAAATCCAATAAGAAATAACAAAGTTACAGAGCAGACAAGTTTTTTATAACCAAATTCTATTTTTAGTAACAGTGACCTTGACCTTGGACCTACAGGCATGGGTGTTGTACGCAACACACCGCCTTGTCATGGTGAACATTTGTGCCAAGTTATTTTGAAATCCCTCCATTCATAAGGAAGTTACAGCCCGGACAAGAAAATTCTATTTTTAGTAACAGTGACCTTGACCTTGGACCTACAGGCATGGGTATTGTACGCGACACACCGTCTTGATATGGTGAACATTCATACCAAGTTATTTTAAAATTCAATAAGAAATACCAAAGTTACAGAGCGGACACGATTTTCGAACATACACACACACTGACACACACACAGCCAGGGTGAACACTATATGCCCTTCCGCCATTACATGGCGGGGGCATAAAAACGTGAAAACATTACGAAACCATGTTTGAATATTTTCTAAATTGTATAAGAATAAGAAAGAAACTTTTGGAGAAAAAATAGCAGTATATTGAAAAATACGTTAATACGAACATGGCTCAAAACTATGAACTGAATGGTGTGAATTTAATTTATAGGAAAAGGTTCAGTTATTAAAATAATCTTAGACAATTAAATTCCTGGCCAAAAATGTTGCATGGACATGAAAGAACATGTATAAAAGTGAACGGGCGTTTCATTACCGGAAGTCAAACTTTATTTTACATCATGTGTTATAAATTATACTAGTCTACCTTTTTTCGTTAACGGTTTCTTACTTTTCTGTCCCTCAAATCTGCCATTTTGAGCATAAGAAATGCGTATTTTTACTCTTTATTACCGAAGGGGTCGAACATAACGATGCTAAACACATGCCTCGTAAACGGATAAAAGTGGGTAAAAGATAAAATTTAAATATTATGCGCTGCACTATAAAACTATCTATTTTTTCCATTCAATGATAATAATCAAATGTTTTTATGCATTATGCTGATCTCTGACCAACCAGACCCTATTAAAACGTATTTGAAAGGACCACGGATGACTACTGCATGTCTGTTTTAGTATCAATCTCAGACCGGAACTTTGTAACCCAGTGACAGGTACGCGTTACAAAGGGAGGTAACTTAGGACAGAATATTGAGATAACTCTGTATATCGGTAGGACCCCATTATTAATAAAAATATAAGGATACAAAATTTTTTAAACTGTATTTAAAACAAAAAATATAATATAAACTTATTCTTAAAACCTAAATCAATCAAGTATTTAAATTACCAGTTTTTGTTGAGTTTTAAATCTGCCTCAGTATTTTGTAATTAATACAGGGGGCAGAAATTTATACAGGTTACGTCCACAATATAAGTCCCAAGACTACGAATATCAATAATTTAACACAGTTTTCTGTATATTGTAAATTTCCAATCTGCCTTTAAGCAGAGAAATTTCAGACTTTATACTAAAATTTTAATTGACAATATTTGAGATTTATATCTAAAACAATTGATATCTTGGCAGATGAGGAAAGTAAGACTTAAGTATCATTAAAACAATAGGTGCTAATACCTTCAAATTGTGGGTGACACTTCTTTCCAAAGAAAGTATAATTAGTTCAATTATATATTAATCAACTAAACAATTATCACTTACAGCTGGAGATATAACCTTCTAGTTGAGGAAATTGGTTATTTAAGCAAGTTAAAACATTGATAACTGATGAAAAGATTATTAAAAGTTAGTTTTCATAATATTTCCTTTTTCTCTAGTTACAAAAATTTAAATGTTAAGGGTCATGTATATCCCTGACTTGATGGAAGTACTAATAGCCCAAACTTAAACACATTCCTCCATAGATACACCTTAATTGCAAGGGCTAACTGTGTAGATCCAGATCAGCTAGCACATCCATTCCATCTGATCAGGATCTACACTGTTTGCTTTTTGATTTGTTAGGTTATTTTTTACCAAAATGTGACCAGTGCAGATCCTGATCAGATGGCAGTAAAGGATTAATGAGAACCATGACCATGTTTCATTTTTCATACAGCTTTCGTGGTCTTCCTGTTCAGACAATATTTTTTTTATTTGAATACTGTTGTCCAAATATTTCAATATCAAAACAGAAAGGGGTTGGAAATATATCTTTATTATGGATGTTTATGTTTGTTGTTTTTTGTTTTTTTACAATTTTTACAACATCGGTGACAAGGGTGACTATAGCAATTTACTAAGAAAAAGTCTATTGAGAAAGTTCTGATTACAACCAGTCATTCCAGTACAGAACACTAATGTTTGACTATCTTTCAAGAAATATCTTTAGTAAGCCCTGCCTCGGTAGCTCAATTCGTAGAGTGTCAGGCACAGTAGCCAGAGGTCTGAAGTTCTTGAAGTCCTAGACAAGGCTACTCTTTCCAACCCAAGTCTGCCACACATTTCCATTTTAAGATTAGATATTTGAGACTTAAAATTATTTGTTTATGCCACAATCAGAGAAAATCATTTACTTACCAGCTGTTGTAAGCCAGCAGTAATGTAAGTCCTGTTTCAAATTATCCAATGACTGAACTGCTTATAAGAGCTGAGAAATATACTGTTTTAAATAATGTTATATCTTTTCAAATAATCCAGTGTTTTATCTCCTTATAGGAGCTGAGATATATAGTCACATGCCATAAATAAAACTGTTGTTTTAAAAAAGCCTGATTTCTGAAATGTGTCAAGGCAGTGGGAACAGGTAGTGAGCTAAGGTCCATTGGATTATCTTGACTATGGGATTCTACTAGTCCTATAAATATGACGTCGTAAATGCTTATTTATCATTTTTTTATTTTATGGCAATAACGCTTGCCAATAAATGAAAAATATAAAATGTCAAAATATTAAATGTTAAAGGTTAAAGAAGCATGCGTTCCTCTAAATATTTGGAGTAGAGATTCTACATACTGTAACATAGTGGCCTATGTTTATTATCATGCATGGACACTATGTTGCAATATTATTTAATTATATTGTATTAATTATTTTATATTAATTTAAATTCACTTTAATATTTGAAATAGGTCGGAGGATATTCTAGCTGCATAAAAGTTAGCAAGCTTTCAGTTAAAATACATGATGTTATTGTAGAATGTGACAAAAGCAGGGACTTTTAAATAAACAAAGTTGATCTTTCAATCTGGCGCTAATTAGTAAATTGTATTAAATTCTTAGAGATATATTGTCTGATTGCACTCCAGTGCATGTAAATAATGACACAAATTTAGTATCATGATTGGCACTTTCTACTAACAAAGTTTCGCATCAGCAACATGTGTGGAGGCAGCTGAAATGTCGATCGACCTTCAGAAATGCTATATAAACTGGATTGAATTTTGTGTTTGAGGGGAGACTGATTTTGAAAGTTACAAGTGAACCTTGGGTTGTCGCTAATTAATTTTTGAAAACATCTCGTGGCTTGTTTGCTTCCAACCGGATTACAACCTACCCTACGTTACAATATATCACCTTAGGGCTGATTTATCATAGTGAGGGAGATCTTTTCAAGTAACCTGTAGGATTAACACTTTATCTACTGAATTGATAGCAGCCTTTACTTGATTGAAACATGTTAATTGCTTGGATGGAAATCTTAGATCCAGATCAGCCGGCACAACCGTGCAATCTGACCTGGATCTACACTACTTGCTTTTTATTTATTAGGTTATTTCTGACCAAGTGCAGATCCAGATCAGCCGGCACATCCATGTTGGCTTATTGATTCAGTGTTATTTCTGACAAACAAGTGAACAGGGTAGATCCTGATCAGGCGCCAAATCTGTTAACTCTTTCCTCCATATATACACAGTTTTACGCATGTGTGATCAGGATCTGCACTGGGCGCATTTTGGTCAGAAATAACCTAAGGAATAAAAAAGCGAACAGTGCAGATCCTGATCAGATGGCACGGATTTGGATCTGGATCTACACTGTTCGTCCACACAATAAAGGTTTATCAATGGAGGAAAGGGTTAATAGCTGATTAACAGTGTTATCCATAATCCATAATCAGCTACTTCCAAAGAACTAGCTAGGTCCCAGGATCAAAAACCAGTCTTTTAATTAAAACACTTGATTTTGATTGGTTTATTCGGAGACAGTCATAGTTTTCCATTATTAGCTGCTTGCAATTTTAAACTGGTTTCTAAATACAAACTAGGTTGATTTCATTTCTAAATCAGTATTTGGTATAATTATTGCTAATTTCTGATCAGGTTGTGTTTGTATCTGCAGAACCGACACTTTGCCGAATAAGTAATTTGCAACTAATCTATTGCACTCTTATCTACGACAACCATCAAATTCTTTTGGCAATGTTGATTATACAACAATAGGATGTTTATTTAGCAACTATGGAGTTAATTGCTTGACAAAGGTAAGCAGAAATTTCGAAGGTACAAACGTCTGGCATGTGTTGACTTATTCTAGGCTTATATGTATGGACGTATCAAGTAATGCACATGTGTCTAAATGTTTGGACGATCTGCCTTTAAATGAAAATTCTCGTCTCTAAATATTACTTCAGCCAGAAATTTAATATTTTTTCCGTCCAAAGACTTAGACAAAATACGTTAAGTTACGCATTTCATAAATACAGATGTATACTGTACCATTATTCGGATAGTCGGCGACGCAGACAAAATCCTTTGTTTTCGGCCGCGTTTTTTATAATTATTTTTTCATGATCCTAAGATTTCGTCCAAGAAAAAAATAATTATTTTAAGCTGCCCGAAAACATAGGGTTTTTACGGTACTTGAAAATGCAAACAACAAGAAACAAACTTATTATATTAATTTAATAATCTGTGAGATCAAATTAACACATAAAAATCATGTTTTTGCAGGAAAAATTTAGAGACAAATAACAAACTTTAATAAAATAATAATTTTCTTGAACATATTTACATGTAGAACAAAGAATTAATCCAACTTTTCTATTATTGTATACTAATTAGTTTATTAACCATTTACTCTTTCACCAAAATGTGAACTGTAGATCCAGATCAAACAGCATTTTTATGCATTATTGATCAAAGAGCAAACTTAGATCCAAATCACAATTGCATGTATGTGCAGGTTGATCTGGATCAACACTGGGCCCAAGGTCATAAAACTAAAACTGGAGATAAGTCTCAAATCCCAAGCACCTGATTGGCTGAAATGCGACTGGTCGCCATTTCAGCCAATCAGATGCTTGAGATTTGAGACTGATCTCCAAACTCAAGTTTATGATCTTGGGCCCTTGTCTCAGCATGAGATAAAAGTCTTATCCATAGAATCAAGTTAAATGTTCATGCATAAAGAATACTTTTCTTAACTACATTGTAGGGTTCTTCCCATAAGTAAAGTGTAAATCAAGTACATTTACTCTAAAAGTAAAAATTGAAATTTTTATACAAAATTTATTAAAGGCATGTACATAAAAGGAAATAAACCAATCTTTAAAATATAGGAACAGACTTGGAAAATAAGCAGTTGGTGTGTTTTATCCCCTTTACTTCATACAATCATGTTTTTACGCGTGTGCAACCAGTGTAGATCCAGATCAGCCATCACATCCATGCCATCTGATCAGGATCAGCACTGGTTGCTTTTTGGTCAGAAATGACCTAATAAATCAAAAAGCGAACAGTCAGATCCTATCATATGGCACATATGTGCTGGCTGATCTAAATCAAAACTGTTGGCCCACAGGTTTAAAAGATGTATATGGGGTAAAATGTTAAACATACAACATTACAGCAGGATTTCAGTTCATGCAGATAGATGATTGTGATGCAAGCTCTTTTGACATAAACCTATTCTGAGCTTTGTTGGATCATTTTAATGAGGGGGAAATTATGCATTTTAAAAATAAAGTAAATATAAATTTGACTGTTGAAAATAAACTATTAAAATGAAATTTTAGTAATTTCATAAAAAGTAAAGATTACTGTATAAAAACAGAATCGTGACAATCTGATTATGACCCCTGGAATATTATGGAAGGGAGCCAAATGACAACTCTCGCTTTCAAAAGTTGTTGAAATCCTGCATTATGCTACCTCCATTTTTATTGTTGTTGATTCAGCACAAACAATATGCATTTTCTCAATGTGATCTATAACTTCGTGTTGTGTTGTAAACAATCTGTTACACAAGTCGCACAGATACTCTGGATTGTTTAAATGCAACATGTGATGAGAAGATAACTTCTGCTGCGATTTGAACGTCTCTCCACATAACCCACAGACATACGGACGGAGCATCATGTGTTCAAGTTGTATATGTTTTAACAGACTCCCTTTGGTTTTGTACATCTGTTTACACTCTGGACATTGTTCTGGTTTACTTTCTATTTCACCATGAGTCTTCATATGTAGATATAGACTGCCTTTACGACCGTAGGCTTTTCCGCAGATTTCACATTTATAATCCAGTAGCTTCAAGTGAACTGTTTTATAATGGCCTTCTAACCCAACTTTTTGAAAAAACTGCATCTTACAGTCCTTGCATTCAAAAATCTCTCTCGTTTCAGAATGAAAATTTTTAAGATGTCTATCAAAACATTCTTTCCAACCAAAAAACTTGTCACATTTCATGCACCAGAAATCTTTGCGTTGTTCATGAACTTTTTGCATGTGTTTTGTAAGTGTTCCCCGTTCTGTGAAGCTTTTTTCACAAACCGTACACTTGTACTTTTTCTCACCAGTATGAACCACAATATGCTTGTCACGATTTGATTCTGATCTGAAAGCCTGACCGCATATATCACATTTAAATGGTTTCTCATTGGTGTGAATAAGCATGTGTTTTTCAAGAGTATGCCGCAAGGAGAATGTGCTACCACATAACAAACACTGGAATGGTCTTTCATGATACTTCATGTGTGAATTGAGTTTATGTTTTTTGTCAAAACCTTTGCAGCATATTTCACAGAAGAACATGGTATTACATGGATCCATAAAAATGATGGTTCTTGATTTCTGTTCAGAAAAACATCAGAACTGAAAAAAGATAAATAATGGTCATGGTAATAAGCTCTGATGTGTTTTTAACAATTCTGGCAATTTGAAAGTTGGAAAATTGATCATTAAAAATTAGTTATTGATAATCAACAGTAATCAATGTCGCGAAATTATAAGACAATTTACAACAATGCTGATAGTAAGCCATAGAGCTATAAATAAATATATAGTTGTCTAACAAACTTACTGACCATTCAAAATTTGCTTATTTACTCAGAATTTGTACCAAATAAATGCTTAATTCTGGCATTTTAATGCAATAAATTATACATGTGTCTACCTGCATGTTGTGGTGTTATTAATATTAGGGGAGGTAACTATGATAATACTGTACAACTATAACCCGTTATAATTATTACGTAAGTTCTTTTAAACAGTGCTTTAAAAATTTGTTTAACAAAAATGGGTGGTAGCCATGAATTTTACATTCTGCAATTATTTTTTTAAATTCACAGGATATAATTACATTTGTCATGATGTTAAATTCAGTTAATTGTAACAATAATAATAGATTAGTTACCAGTCTATAACTTAACATTGTTTAAATATAAGTGAAAATAAATAGATGATACCTGTGAAAGGTTAAAGCCTAGTTTATGTAAACACTAGAGTTAAACATCGGCTGTTGTATTTATGTGTAAACAGAGCAAGATTATTCATTTGCAGTGACATTTAATTGAGAAGCCTTAAACTCCTAAACAGGTGCTCTGATATTTGATTGAGCAAGTTGTTCAATTGTTGGTGTTTTTGTTAAAGTCCACTGTTACAAACAAACTTAAAAATAATTATCTTCTTTTCTCATTATTTACCACATATTTAACAACACATCCATATACTAAACTGATGTAAATAAACTTGAAACTTAATGTAACCCTGTTGTTACCATTGGTAACCAGGTGTAAAATGTAGTGTAGATATGTTCTGTTCTGTTGCTATTCTTATTATTTCTTTTTACAATGTTTTTAATAATTTATTAACTGGCAATTGATTTCCTTTGAAAAAAAATGTGTATTTCTTAAAGAATTATTTTCAGTATTTTGTGTAAACATTGTACTCTTCTGTAGACTAAAACATTTTCTCTTTGTGTATGAAATATATACAAAAAAACTATTGAGTGAAACTCCTTGAGACTTGACATTCCAGTGTCCCGAAGTTGATTTTTTTATGACTTAATATACTGTCTGTATATCATGGAAATAATTTTACAATAGTTGATAACTTTTAGGTGATTTAAAGGTTTCCAGTAAGTAATTTGAAGAAGAGCAAACATTTAAATATATAAGTTATTTGTTGTTGTTGTTTTTGTATTGAAATACCATTATTTATCAAATCACTATTATCTAATTGCTTATTCAGTCAGATGTAGAACTAGTTTTCTGCCTGATTAGTTAGATCTACAAAATAAATATCCCCCACAAATATATATAAATAGTAAAATGTAAATAAATCCTATTTAGAAAAGTAGAAGACCTTGAATCCAGTAATTCATGACAGAAAACTATGAAATTAATTCCATCCAAAGTATTGAATTTTGTAATAGCCTTTCTACACTTAAGTGACCTATTTAGTTTTGATTTGAAAAATAGTGTACTTGTTGAATTTCATGCCTAGTTTAACATAATATTCATAATGTGACGCCTTAGAGCAAAATGCTCTAAGCAAGCGGAGCACAATTCTTTTCACTGACATGATTGTGTACATATATTTTCTTCAATATATTGATGATCTGTTGAATGTAAGGCTATTGTGAGACTTTGAAAATCAATCGAGAGATTTAGCTAAAAGAAGACCAAATTTAATAACCTTGTTGCCCTACATACCTGTGTGAAGGTTATAAAACTGAGATTGGAAATCAATCTCAAATCTCAAGCATCTGATTGGCAAAAATGGTGACCAGTCGCTATTTCAGCCAATCAGATGCTTGGGATTCGAGACTGGTTTCCATTCACAGTTTAATAGCATTGTTGACCTACATACCTGATTAATCTAAAATAAGACACTTAAAACTATTCCAAAACTGTTGTATAGAGAATATGTAACACACAAATAAAATAATTCCTAATTCCCGCAACCCTGCTTTAAAGAATAACGAAAGCAACTTGAAGGTCTCTTCATTCTTACAGTATTGATCCTGTTCGTAATCGTCAAGAGTTGCAATTAAAGTAACATGGCCATATCTACAATATTTAAGCGGTAGTTTGGTGGACAAATATTGAACAGATAAGATAAGAACTATGTCAACCAAAGCAAAGATCATTTAAAATCTTTGTATGTTATTGATGTCATAAAATCAGCTTATTTTGTGAGAAATTAGTTTAATAGGTCTGATATTTTTGTTGAAAAAAATAAAATATTGAAGAATTTGTAGTCCTGTTTGATAAAATGACCAGAAAGTTTATAATTATTTTTTGTTGCTGCTTTGCTTTGTTTTGTTTGTGTGTGAGTGTTTTTGGTGTTGTTTTTTTTGGGTGGGGGGAGGGGGGGGGGGGCGGGGGGAGAGGTGTTAAGTGTGGTCTGAGAGATCCCTAAGTTAAATTTGATTATATAAAAATTATAATTCTTACGCCAATCTTGATTTTTGGCATTTAAATGGAAATAAACTTTGAATTGGATGGGTTAGGGGATGAGGATTGACTCAATTCCAATTGTGATTGCTAAAACAAATAAATTAACATGATTTTGACAAACCCTAAACTTGCATTAATGTATAAACTGTAGCTGGTCATCTGGCCACAAAAGGCTTAAAGCAACACATAGTTTCCAACAAATTGTTTTAAAAATAAATAGGAAATATGATTTTACTGTTGGAATGGAGAGGTCCTGTTTTATAATAGTGTTTATATGACAATAGTATAAAACCTTATTCAAATAATGCATTTTTTATTTCTAAAAAAATGTTTTGAAAGGTTGAGCATGCTGTAGTTCTCTGTATAAATGTTTGTTATGAGTAAAAGATGTGACTGGTAGTCTTATGATCCATGTAGACTGATCGGGATCTAGACTCTTCACTTCTAACAAAGCTAAAAGCAGACAGTGCAGATCCTGATCGAATTGCCCATATGTGCTAGTGGATCTGGATCCACACTGGTCGCCCATGGAATGAAAGCCATATCCCGCAGAGTAAAAGGTCAATTTCAAAGATTTAGATACACATGACTTGCTAAACCCTTTCCTCCATAGATATGCCTTTATGGCATGGGGAAATAGCTGATCCAGATCAGCTGGCAGATCCATGCCATCTGATCAGGATCTACACTCTGTCTATTTGCTCTTTTTAATTTGTAAGGTTACTTCTAACCAAAAAGTGACCAGTGCAGATCCTAATTAGTCTGCATGATTTTGCAGGCAGATCTGGATCTACACTGTTCGCACACATGATATACTTGTTTATATGAAGTAATGGTTTAAAACAAACCTTCATATATGTTTCAGGTGCTGATGGTGTATATTGTCATCTTCATGGTGATCATGCCTATTGTTGTGGTAAGTAGTTTTCTAACTCCATACTGAAGAGCTACAAAACCAAACATTGGTGATATTCTCAACACCATATCAGAGAGTCAGTTTAATTGGTGGAGCTTATCAGAATTTGGTATTTTATATACTATGGTGTGACTGTTAATCATGTTGCACTGGTAGTCATCCATGCAGTTCAAGATAAATTTAAGACACGGTTCTGTTTGTAAAAACATTCCTTAGGCTAGCTCAGTTGGTTTCGTGTTTGAAGATACTTGGGTAGGCACTGTCGCGAAATGCTAGGGTTTGTTCCCATTAAGGGCAGTATCGTTAGAAGTTTAATTTTAAAATTTGTGTAAATACACGTAATTCAAAACTACACTTGAATATAATGATTTTACAATATTATAATATTATATTACTTATGTTATACAGGGTGTCTGGTGGTATCGTTCAATCAAGTTCAGCAAAGATCAGGTGCTCCTGAACACGTCCAGATTGTACATGTACTTCTTCAGCAAGAATCCACAGATGATACTCAAAAGTAAGTGAGAGAAAAGTGAACACAATTTATGTGCCATGCCCCTGGTAAACCACACATCAGTGCAATCTTTTGTACATTTTATTTAACACATTTTAATTAACCCTTTCCTCTATATGTGTGCCTTTATATGCATGTGCAAACAGTGAAGATCCAGATCAGCCCTCACGTCCGTGCCATCTGATCAGAATCTGCACTGTTCGTTTTTTGATTTAATAGGTTATTTCTGACCATTAAAGCGACCTTTGCAGATCCAGACTAGATCCATATCAGTTGGTACATACATGCCAAATGCGCAGGTTAACCTGGATCTACACTGATCGCACACGCATAAAAATGCATATATATGGAGGAAAGGGTTATCACCTTCACTGATAGTTTTCTTTGATCAACATGTGCCTGATGAAAGCACTGTAAACATTGAAATTTTTAACCAAATTTGTAATGACAGACAAGGTGATGGTCAATGTAATTATAAGAGGAGAGATTGTGAAAATTCAACTTAAAATAAAAATATTCCAATGAATGCATGGTTTATATTTTAGAGGTGATCATGGTGCTCGGAGCCTCGTTTGAATTTGACAAGAACAGCAACCCGGAAATTGTGGAGAGACCCAGTGATAATGAAGAAGTTCCCATGGTAACTAAATCTTTGAACTCTCTAAATTAATGTAATTAACTTATCTAATTGTTGAGTTAAGCCAGTTCATTCAGTGTGGAGATTTTTCAATGGGCTAGAATTTTAAATATTCTGCTTCTCAGGTCTGTTAAAACTACTTATTCAACTACTTGATCTATAGATGTCTGTTTAATATTGAGTATTCATAGGGTAATGACATCATATCTGATAGTTGTAACGTGAAAATGAGGCAAATACTAAGTTATTTTAGTGTTTACTAAGTGGTTTTAACATCTTAGAAACCCAGGTCACTTTGCTTTGTGTCTTTCCATTAAAGTTTCATGATTGTTTAAATTTTACTTAATGAACACTAGCTGTTAATTCATGTTTGTTTAAACTTTAATTAATGAGCACTAACTGTTAATTCATGATTGTTTAAACTTTACTAATTGAACACTTACTGTTAATTGAATTTATTAGCTGAATAGGACACATGGTATATGGTGATCAGTCATCATAGATAAGCAGGTTGATCTGGGACTAAACAGGTCACAATTGACATATTGCTGCATTTAGCTTTCTAATGCTTAGTATATATATATAAATATATTAAGCTATAGAAAATTGAAAATTATGTTACGATTCCTGATATGCATATTTCACCTTTTCATTGGGGATTTAGTTTCACTGATATATCTTCCTAATACCCCCACCCCCTCTCCACAAATAGTAATGAATCTACAGTATTTAATTTTTTTCTCACTCACAGCTGATGAAACAGTTACCTAACCTTGATGAGAAGAACAAAGAACGTCCATTATGCTTTGGCTACAGTGTGAAAGCTAGAGCGTTACTGCATGCTCATTTTGCCAGACTTCCTTTACCCCCTAACTCTCTAGAAGAAGGTAAATAAACTGCATTTACTGTGTCCATAATCATTAAGCTGTAATTGATTAGAAGTCTAATAAACTTTAGCTTATGATTGATCAAGTTAAAAAATCAACTTATTTTAAACTTAACGGCTTCTCAAGATTGGAGACTGTTTTAAAAGCCTACAACCAACGGGATATTGCAACAAACATTCCTTTTTGCAGCTGTACTTGTTAGTCATGGGTTGGAGGTTATAAAACTGAGCATGGAAACCAGTCTCAAATCTCAAGCATCTGATTGGCTGAAATGGCGACTGGTTGCCATTTCAGCCAATCAGATGCTTGAGATTTGAGACTGGTTTCCAAACTCAGTTTTATAACCTTGGGCAATGGTTTGATTGAAAAAAACTGTGACATTTGTTTTGCCAGGTACATGTACCTTCAAGCGCTTAATTATTCATTTTTTCAGAAACCTCTTATGTCTTTATGTCTTTATGTTTAAAACTCCTATGCTCTTACTCTAGATCACTGTGTTTCTTACATAAAATGTGTTATTTTGCTAATTAAAAACAATTAAAATCTACAGATCATGTATATGGTATACTAAAGATTAGTAAAAGCATTATGTTTCAAACAGTACTGGAATTGTATTCCTTAATATTAGAAACTGTCAAACACATTAACCCATTCCTTGATATATACGCATTTTTACGCATGTGCGACCAGTGTAGATCCAGATCAGCCAGCACATCCGTGCCGTCTGATCAGGATCTGCAGTGGTCGCATTTTGGTCAGAAATAACCTAATGAATCAAAAAGCGAACAGTTTAGATCCTGATCAGACGGCACGGATGTGCCGGCTGATCTGGATCTAAACTGTTCGCCCTAGCAATAAAGGTGTGTCTGTACGGGAAAGGGTTAATATTGAATTGATCATGCTTCTTTTGTTATCATTGCAGATCGGAGATACATTTTGAAGAAATGTCCAGCTCTAATAAATGAGATGATCAACATTATATCTCAGTTGGTAGCCAGTGCCATGGCAAGAAAAAGTAAGTTGGTATTATTATATTTCATGTGGGTTTAATTTTTGCATACATCTTAATAAGTAGTGAGCACAAAATCAAACAAACCATTTAATATCTTATCCTCTTAGAAACATACAATCCTGCAAATTAATGTCTGGACGAAAATGTAATTTGAGTGAAATGTATAATAAATAGGTCCTGCTTAATTAACCCTTTCCTCCATATATATATATATGCATTTTTACGCATGTGCAGCCAGTGTAGATCCAGATCAGCCAGCACATCTTTGCTGGTCATATTTTGGTCAGAGATAACCTAACAAATCAAAAACGTGAACATTTTGGATCCTGATCAGACAGCACGATCTAAACTGTTCGCCCTAGCAATTAAGGTGTATCTATGGAGGAAAGGGTTAAGGATACCTCAGCAGGTTCTTGCATACAGGTTTCTGATCAAGAACTATAGTATTAATGTATAGAACGACCATATTAATGTATAGAAGGAACCTAATAATGTATAAAAGGAATGTAATAATATATAGAAGGAAAGTATTAATGTGTAGGAGGAATGTAATAATGTATAGAAGGAACGTAATAATATATAGAAGGAAAGTATTAATGTGTAGGAGGAACGTAATAATGTATGAAAGGAACTTAATAATATATAGAAGGAAAATTTAATGTGTAGGAGGAACGTAATAATGTATTGAAGGAAATTATTAATGTATAGAAGGAACGTAATAATGTATTGGAGGGAAGTATTAATGTGTAGAAGGAACATATTAATGTATAGAAAGAACATATTAATGTATAAAAGAAAAGATTGGATACACAAAATGTGTCATCTGTCAGTCAACCTATTATTTTTAGACATCTTTAGAAAAGATAAACATATTTATACTTTGATGATGTTCAATTAGATAATATTAACTTTCAATCAATTGAAGACTTTATTATGCATAAGTTTTCACGTGCCATGTATAAGCACATTCATGCTGTTCAACAGAAGTTTCATGTTTATTTCAGGACCCATGGAGATGCCACGTTTAGAGACTGTTGAAAGTTGTATAAAGATGTCTCAAATGATAACACAGGCTCTAGACGCCAAGAGCAGTCCTTTACAACAACTGCCACATATCCGTCCCGATATGCTACGCCATTTTGTTACTAAAAAGGTAAGTTCTTTATACTGTAAGATTGAATAAAGTTGACTGTTGGGACTAAAGGTAGAATGTGAGGCTTTTCATCCAGGCTGTAAACATATTTACAAAATATTGTGTCAGCTAAGTGCTAGGATATCTCATTAGATTGTAGCTATTAAATAATGATGCAAGGGGCAAAGTGGAAATCAGTGTGTCCATCTTTTTCACCATTTCTTTTTAATTTTTTGTAAACTAGTTAGAAGATAATGTAACATCATGCAAATTGACTGACTCAGATTTGGGCAGCAAAGTAGGGGCTGTCTTATAAGTTGGTAAGTGCCTAATGACTGAGTATTTACGGTAATAAACAAATTAAAAATAAGCTGACCAAAAAAAAACCTTCCAGTACAACTCAGTTTTTGAAGAATTGTTTAAATCTTTGGTGATTGATACGGCTTATATCAAATGTGCAACCAGCTGGATCCAGATCAACCTGCATATCACACACTGGTTGCTTCTTGGAAAAAACGGATAAAATATTATGAAACTAGAGTAACTGTTAAGCTTTGTTTGTATTTAAGGATGATATTCAGTGTATATGAGATTCGATCATTTTGTTTGATTTTCAGCGTAATGTTCAGCGTATACGAGATTTACTCGCTCTAGATGAGGAAGAAAGAAGAGCTCTTTTACGATCATTTACAGACGAAGAATATCTTGATGTGATGAATGTTTGTGCCACTTTACCTAATGTAGAAATGACCATTAGGTCTGAAGGTAAGTTGATTTACCCTTTCCTCTATATATTTGCCTTTTGTCGCATAAGCAAACAGTGTGGATGCAGATCAGCTGGCACATCTGTGCAGTCTTATTTGGATCTACACTGTTTGTCCACGAGATAAAGGGGTATCTATGGAGGAAAGGGTTAACTAATAACATTTTACACCATAGATACAACCTATATCCCATGTGCAACCATTTTCTATAGAGATGAGCCATCTGATCAGGATCTTTAACAGTGGTTGCTTTTAGATTCATTAGTTTATTTCTGACAAAAAATCAAACAGTTGAGATCCTGATCACTCCAAAATGTCAAAATTTGTGACATAATACATTATATTTGATATTTTGTAAATTTAAAATGAAAGATAAAGTAGTATTAAATATTAATATTGAAAATGCTAAAAATTAGCGAAAACAGTAATTTGAAGTTTCCCATAATGAGCTCATTTAGAGTCTTTGCATGTTTGCCTGTTCAATATAAATGCAAAATAGTGTGATTTTCAAGTAGATTCTTACAGAATTATTTATGATATTCCAGTTTTGGATGACGAAGATAAATCAATAACAGCAGGAAGTATTGTCACGGTAACAGTGAAACTGAAGCGTAAGAACTTGATGTCCGACTTTAACATAAACAAGTTCACCGGGGAGGCGTGTGACATCGCTGAAGATGGCGATGAAAATGAAGAAGAGGACGAGAAGGAAACTGAGGAAACGGAAGAGTCCAAGGTAATGCTGTGTGAATTTTAACACAACTCCATGGTATATGGCTGCCATCCGAAGGGTAAGCGAGATTGCATTGTTGAAGCATTGTTAAAATCTTTCCTTCATGGATATGGCTTATATCTTTTGTGTATCTAAATAGATCTTAATCACATTGTGTGCCATCCATGCTGTCTGATCAGGGTCTACTCTGCAGTTGCTTAATTAAGATTCATTAGGTTATCTCTGACCAAGAAGTGACCAGTTTAGATCCAGATCTGATGGCATGGACCTGCATATACGGAGTAAAAGATTTACTCTGTACTCCACGAATCAGCGTAAATCAAGATCAGCTAATCAAACTAAACTTGACAATTTTTCTCATGGTGTGTATTATATTGGCTAATCAATTTATCTAACCAAATCCTGACTGCACAGATTAATCAGGATCGGATTGCTTTCAGATAAATTTGACTTTTAAAAACCAAAATCACAACATTATAGATCCAGAAATGACTGCAAAAATGTGCACACCGATCTGGACTGAAGGTTATAAAGCTGAGATTGGAAACCAGTCTCAAATCTCGAGCATCTGATTGGCTGAAATGGCGACTGGTCGCCATTTCAGCCAATCAGATGCTTGAGATTTGAGACTGGTTTCCATGCTCAGTTTTATAACCTTCAACCCTGGATCTACACTGTTGGCCAATGTGATACACACCATGAGAAAAATGGTCAAGTTTATTTTGATTAGTTGGAAACCTAGGGATCAAATATGTTAAGCTTGTAAGGGGTAGTGTTCCATCACTAACCAAATTAGGTGCCATATCCCCAATACAATACATATATTTCTTTTCATGATTGAGGTGATAAATTTCAGTAAAAACAATCACCAGTTGTCCCACATTAAAGGTAAATGCTTAAAACATTTTCAGACAGTAGAAAATGCTACAGAAAGCAAGCCTAAGGCCTGGCAGAAACAGGGTAAAGGAAAGAAAAAAGCAAAGGCAAAGAAACCTAAACAAGCCTTCCAGTGGAAGAAACAGCCTGTGCAAAATGTGGGTGCTAAAACTGAACAAGAAAAATCGGAAACTCAGGTAAGAACTCTCTAACTATTATTTTGGGTATGTCACAGGACAATGTGTCTTCAGTCATTTTAGATGTTACCATTTTTGGAAAGAACTTACAATTATCTTTTATTTTCTCATAAGTTAGTTGAATGAATTATTTGGACAATACTTTGCAATTTTTACCATGTTATTCATATTAGTCATAAAATAAAAGATATTTTTTATTAGTAAAAGGTAGAAATATTTTTCACTTGTCATGCTTGTTAACTCCAGAAATACGTATTTTCTCTTAATATGTCAATTGTGAAAATACAAAGTCAGTAGCTCTCTTGGTGAAATATATTTCAATCTTACACTGTTATAAAACCAATGTCCTTAAAGTATTGTATGAGTCAATGTGTTATCCCTTTACTCCATTAATACAACTATCATTGCATATGCAAGCAGTGCCATCTGATCTGGATTTACACTGAAACCCCTTTAAACCGGAACCCCTTTAATCCGGAAACCCATTTAAACCGGACAAATCGTCCGGTCCCAAACTTTTTACTATATAAATTACCCCTTTAATCCGGAAACCCCTTTATTCAGGAAACCGGACAAGAATTATTGCCCAAATTGTATTTGTCCATTATAAAACACCCCTTTAATCCAGACAAAAAGTCTTAATACAATTTTTTACATGTAAACATGAAAATGTACAGGCCATTAAAAAAATGAAAAAATTGAATTTCATTTAAAACTTGATGAACTGAGTAAATTAAGTTAATCAATATTGTTGTCATAGAAAATTTATTTATTCACACCTGTATGAATTTGTGTATGGCTAGGGCATGTCATGTTTGGTCAAAATTGCTATGACAACAAACTGAGGATTATCTATCTATCTATCTATAAATACTGCATGACACTATTGTTTAGCATTTTTAGCAGGATTATTGAATGTGTTTTCACAACTTTTTGTCTAAATTATGACATGTGTTATATTTGGCATTGGCAGTGTATTTGTTTCAAGGGCTTCTCCTTCAACACTCAATTTAATATAAATCAGTTTTGTAAAAAATACCTAGGAATTTGATTGTTTATATTTTAAATTTTAAATATCTAAGGGAGAAAGTGTGCTAATCTTTTATTTGTAATGAAATAATGCATTAAGCTCTTGATAGTTAAAAGCTAAAGAGACTATTATTTACTATTACTGATTAATGTAATTCTGTATAAAATATAGATCCAAATGACAACATTTGGAAAAAAAGGTTAGAATCTTGTCCAGTTGTCAAAACCCCTTTAGTCCGGAAACCCCTTTAAACCGGAAATTTTGTTTGGTTGGGACCTCGTCCGGTTTAAAGAGGTTTCAGTGTATACAGTTCAATTCTTGGTTAAAAAACCACATGAATGTGACAGTTAATGGTGTAGATTCTGATCAGACAGCACCAAAATGAAATTCTGCATTGTAGTAATGATTTCATAAGCATTTACTCCACAATATATGCATTTAGTAGATCATGATCAGCTGGCACATCTGGCCTGAAGGTTATAAAGCTTAATGCATTATTTCATTACAAATAAAAGATTAGCACAGTTTTATAACCTTGGGCACTGAGCCATTTCTACACTGTTTGCTTTTAGATTCATAAGGTTATTTCTGAACAATATGTGACCAGTGCAGATTCAGATCAGATGGCTAAGATGTCCTGGCAGATCTGGATCTTTACTGGGCGCACATGTGTAAACTTGATTAAATTCCTTTTATACGCCTCTACCCTAATAAACAACCAAAATGTTATTTTTTTTACTGAAACTAAATAGTAAATCCATATTTATTATCCAATACATTTCAGGATCTTAAATTATTAGAATAAAAATAGGTAATATGAATAATAAATGCCCCCATTCAGAAAATGTCACACCCCTGGGGGCATTTTAAAGGAATTTTACAGTACACTTAGTTCTGTTCTACATTGGACTTACAGGAAGGTGAGGAAGATGAAGAAGAGGAGAATGGAACAGAGTCCGAGAATGAATCTGAAACAGAAAAAGGACAAGCAGAACCTTCTGCCAAGTCCAAACCCAAAAGAGGACGTAAAGACACGGAAAATGATGAAGATGACTGGGAGAAATTCCAGGAAGAATCAAAGAAAGAGAACTCTTTAGAAGCAAAGAAGAAAGAAAGTCACCCAGTTCACTGCCCCTACTTCCCAGATGTAAGTTTCTGTCATATTTCCAACGTGGTATGCCTTTAACAAATTACTCCATATTTTCTCATTTTATTGCAGGTGTGAACAGAGTAGATTCAGATTACTGTTGTATCATTTAATTTCGCGTGACATTTTCGCGAGGGCTTAAATTCGCACTCTTGTATTTTTGTAATAAGACTAGATATTCTAGGGTTTGATTTCGCTAGGGTTTAATTTTGCGCATTAAGCCTAAAGAAAAATACGCGAAAATTAAACCACCGCGAATTATAATGATACCACAGTAGCTGGCACTTCTATGCCATCTGATCAGGATCTGCACTATTCAAATTTTGGTCAGAAATAACCTATTAAATAAAAATCTGAACTGTGTAGATCCTGATCAGATGGCACACGTTTTGCCTATGCCATAGAGGTATATATGGAGGAAAGGGTTAATAATCCTGTAGATCCAGAGTAGATACAGTTCTGCATGCAAATCTTTGCAGTTTGATCTGGATGTACACTGTTTGCTTCTTGGTCAGTGTGGTGTGGTGAAAAACTTACAGTGTAGATTCAGATCAGATGGCATGGATCTGCAGTTTGATCTTTATTTACACAGGTCTAAGGTGTACGTGATATAAACCATAACTATGAAGCAAAGAATTAAACTGCTAATTATGATTTCTGATTTCGACATGGTTGAAAGTGCACAATGTATGATACAAACAAATAGCAATAAGGTGTCAACAGGTGGCAAGTTTTAGGGCAACACATGTATCAGTGGTTTGAATGTGAGTGACAAACTGCAAAGTATATCTGAATTTTCCAGAGTTCCAGTGTTCCGAAAAGACTTAGGTGTCTTACATGTGTGTTTTATTTCTATATTGCAGGAGAAGCAGGAAGGATGGTGGCTGTATGTGGCTGAAAAGAAAAAGCACATGCTGATTACTGCCCCTGTTCAAATACTCTCCCTGAAAACTGAGGAGGAGGTAAGTACTCACCTTTACAATGAAGAGTATTGTGCATGAACAGGTTTGTCATTTGACCCAGATCTATTCCTATGTAACCCTTTCCTCCATAGACACACCTTTATTGCTTGGGCAAAGAGATTAGATCCAGATCAGCTGGCACATCCGTGCCATCTGATCAGGATCTAAGCTGTTCGCTTTTTGATTCATTAGGTTATTTCTGAACAAAATGCGACCAGTGCAGATCCTGATCAGACAGGATGGATGTGATGACTGATCTGGATCTACACTGGTCGCACATGCATAAACATGCGTATATATTGAGGAAAGAGTTAAGGAGACTAAAGATTAAGGCGTAAGTTTATACAGTAAAGGCAAAATCAGTAATGTAAAAGCTAATTTAAAATGTCTGTTTTTGAAAATAAAAAATTACCCATATTCTATATTAACTTGATGGTAATATGTTGTTGTACATGTATTGTGATTTTTATCTGCTTTCAGATGCAGCTTAAATTCTCAGCCCCAGCTAAAGTTGGTGTCTATACCTACAACATTGTCCTACGCTCAGATAGCTATTTTGATTTTGACCAGACTCATAATATTAGGGTAAAGTTTCAATCTTTTTATATAAGTCTTTTTATATATTATTAAAATTTTGATAAAGTTTCTATTCTTAAAAAGCTGCTTATATTTTACCTCAAAACTGCAATTTTACAACTTTGGTTTGATTATATACATGTATGCTCCAAAAGCAAATACATATAATGGGATCTCATTTAATTTCACAGGGCTAAAGTTGAAAAATCCTTTAAAATATTGTTACCTTTGTCTTGAATTCAAGCTTTTCAGATATGTTCTTTGGATACATTAACCCTTTCCTCAATATATGCACCTTTTATCACATGTGGAACATTATAGATCCAGATTAGCAAGTGCATCAGTGCCAACTGACCAGGATCAGCACTGTTACTGTTTGGTCAGAAAAAACTAAAAAAATAAAAAAGCAAACAGTGCAGATCCTGCTCAGCTGGCAGGGATGTGCTGGCTGATATGGATCTATACTGTTTGCTTATGCCATAAATGTGTAAATATGGAAGAAAGGGTTAATTGCTAACTATATATGTAGCAAACGGTTAAATCTGAATACATTTGTATCATACTCCATCAAACTTACCGTAAATACTCAGCTTATAAGACGGGCCCCCTACTTTGCTGCCAAAATCTGATTTTTCTGTTTAGACCCGTTTATAAGACGAGGTGAAATTTCAGCATGTTCAAACATGTGATTTGTGAATTTTGTTATATAAGCTGTATAGCGGTGAAAACTTGGGCAAATTGTTTGGTTTAATTTTTGTTGTTTTTTTTTTAAGAACGCTCATTAGAACATATCATAACAAATTTACATGTACTTACTATTTGTTTTCATACAGCTTGATGTCAAGGAAGCAAAGGTGGTAGAAGACCACCCGCAGTGGGATATCTCCGACTCCGAGGCTGAGGCCGCTGATCAGGACAATGAAGCTTCTAATGACTCGGATTACTCTACGGATATTGATGATTCAGAAGAAGATTGATTCCACATGTGTTCATCTAGTGTTTGCTTTGAAACAAATTTTTGCATTTACTTATCTGGCATACCACTGTATATTGGCTTTCTACTGAATTGTTCATCATATTTTGATACATTTTGTTACTCCATACATATGCTATTTATCATGTGAAAGACTAGTGAAGATCCAGATCAGCTAGAATATATGTGCTGTCTGATCAGAATCTTCACTTCATGGTTGGATTCATTAGGTAATTTCTAACCAAGAAGCAAACAGTGTAGATCCAGGTCAAACAGCACAATGTCTGATATGCCAGCTGTGCCCAAGATCATAAAACAAAATCTGGAGATCAGTCTCAAATCTCAAGCATCTGATTGGCTGAAATGGCGACCAGTCGCCATTTCAGCCAATCAGATCCTTGAGATTTGAGACTGATCTCAAAACTTAGTTTTATGATCTTGGGCCCTGTTCTCTATCTACACTGGTCGCCCATCTGATAAAAGACATATCCGTGGAGTAAAGGTTAACAATAGTAATATTTCAGAGGATATTTAAATTGAATGATTTTTTTTGTTCAAAATCTGATCTGGATTTGCATTGAAACTACCATCATCTGCCTTAAGTTTGTTTTGTTTTTTATTTTCTCAGAGCTATGGTTGTGTTCAGATTCAATTTTGAAGTACAGAATAGCTATTTATACTTTGTGTCGAGGAATCATTGGAAATGAAGGGGAAGTACTAGAGAAAATTAAAGTTTAGATTCTCATTCCTGCCTGCCAGAGTTTAAATCACCATTTGTTGAGCTTTTTATTTTGACATAAACATTTTTGTGTAGATTCAGATCAGCTGGCAGATCCGTGATGTCTGATCAGGATCTGCACTGGTTGCATTTGGTAAAGATAGCCTAACAAATCAAAAAGTGAACAGTTTAGATCCTGATCAGACAGCATGGATGTGCCGGCTGATCTGTATCTAAACGGTTCGCCCTATCAATTAAGGTGTGTCTATGGAGGAAAAGGTTAAACCATTTAATCCGTGGCATATGACAGTTATCTTGAACACTGTAGATCCAAATCAGCTGGCACATCTTTGCTTGCTGATCAGGATCTGAGTATTCACTTTCAATTGATTAGATTATTTCTGGCCAAGAAGCAACCAAAGTAGATTCAGATCAGATGACACAGATGTGCTAGCTGATCAGACTGGATTGTCACCATTTGCACGAGTTAAAACCCATTTAGTAAATGGATTAAACTCAAAAATTACAACTTGGGAATTAATAAAGGTTGACAGGCTTGAAGGTAATGAGTACCATTTTGCATAATGAAACTCGTGTAGTAAAGGTACATGCTTATTGAATTGGTAATTAACATTGATCTAGTCAATATGCATGGGAAATAACTCTGTTTATTTTATTTATATTATATATTTTGTTTATTTACCTAATTGTTGTAAAAAGATTGTTCTATCTCATAAACTAATAGTGTTTATCATATATATATTGTGGATGGAGCAATTTTAACCCTTTGCTTTATGTATATGTTTTTATGCATGTGGGGCCAGTGTAGATCCAGATCAGCAGGCACATTTGATCTGCACTGTTTGTTTTTTTTTAATTTATTAAGATATTTCGGACCCAAGATGTAAACTGTATGCATCCCAATCAGTGAGAATAGATGATCAGGCAGATCTGGATCTACTCTGGTAGCACAAAGGCGTAAATGTGGAGTATAGGGTTAAATCTGTATTGTGTGATACATATTTTCAAAAACTCAAATCTTCAAAAAGTTCCCTTTTCTTGCATACTCCTGTTCAGTTTTCTGCCTAGAGAAAATTATATTTTTCATGTTTTGCTAGTAAAATGTGAATAAAATTGCTATTACCTTGTGCTAGTAAAAGTTGAATTACTTTTGTTTGTAATTATATGTCATTGACATGCAGAAGTCATCAAACATGTGTGTGTGTGTGTGTGTGTGTGTGTGTGTGTGTGTGTGTGTGTGTGTGTGTTTGGGTGTGGGGAGTTGTAAGATTGCATTTGTATTGATAACAGGTCAAATACTTATCTGATATGCCTGAATTCATTGAATTCTTGTACTGGTATGTTAAACATGCCAGTTAATTACTTGTTTATTTTATAATTTTCAGTACCCTTTTTGAATATATATATAAATAGTTTTATTGAATGTCCACCAGTGAAGATCCAGATTAAATGGCATGGATGTGCTGATTGATCCGTATCTAAACTGCTGGCCCATGGATAACAGGGATTGGCCTAGGTTGTCAGAAATGGGAGAAGTTTTTCCAAAATTAGGGAGAAATCAACCAGGATTATGGCTTTCTGTATGAAACATATAGGAAAACTTCTCCCTTTGCTGAGCAGAGGGAGAAGTTCTTGACATTTGGGAGACTATTTCTTCCAAGTTTTCTTCTCAGCCATTTCCTGATTGAGCTAGCTTGTGGATGCTCTGTGGTATATGGTGAAACCCCTTTATTAAGATCAACCACTTTGACTGGACAGAAGTGGTCTTGAAAGTGGGTGGTATTAATTCCAGGGTAGATATTAGTTCAAAACTATTCTACTTATAAGAACGTGTTCTTTAGAAAATAATTCATTTTGAGCCATTGTGTATGCCTGTAAAGTTATAGTGACAATATAATGGATGAAGATTATAAAACTGAGAATGGAAACCAGTCTCAAATCTTAAGCATCTGATTGGCTGAAATGGGGACCAGTCTCAGTTTTATTACCTTGAGATAATGTGACAAAGTTTACACTGTCGTATAATATAAATGATGTATTATTTGAATTGTTTGAGCGGAGTGCATGACAAAAATGTGTTTTGGGAAATGATCGCAACCGTATGTTTACACATAAAATTCTTTCACAGGTACTGTAAAATTAATGTAATCTGTAAAAGTTACAGTGAAATGAAACAAAAAATGAAATAAAATTACCAGTTCAACTGTTCATGTCTTTGTTTATATTGGCTCCAATGTGTTAACCCTTTATTCAATACATACCAGTTTAAACATGTGTAAGACTGATGTAGATCCAGACCAGTTGGCATATGCATGTAATCTGATCTGCATCTATACTGTTCACTTCTGATCAGAAATAACCTTATAAATCTAAAAATGAAGAGTGTAGGTCCTGATTAGAAGAGACAGATGTGCTGGCTGATCTGGATGTACACTTCATCATGGGATAACAGCCATATCCAATGTTGAAAAATAAATACTTATTCCAAGGATATTGCTTTTATTTCATGTGCAGTCTGATCAGGATCTATGATAGTTATGTTTTGATTATTTTGCCCCTTTTTAAAGAAGCGGGGGTATATTGCTTTGCACATGTCCATTGGTCAGTGAGTCCGTCCGTAACCAACCTTGTCCGATCAATACCTACACAACGATTTGACAAACAGTCCTCGGATTTGGTAGAGATGTTAGTCATCACATGTAAACGAACCCTATTGATTTTAAGGTCAAAGGTCAAGGTCAGAGTGATCTTCAGTAAAATAACAGCCAATAACTATCCAATAAGCGTTTGGGAAAATATGTGATTTACAAACATTTCTTAGACAATTAGATAATTAGTCTAATAACTAATTTATCCCTTCGGATATTTTAAGGACAAACATTTCTTGTTGAGATAATTTCTAATCAAGAAGAAAAAAGATAAGATACTGATCAGACTGCGCAGATGTAGAGAATGAGACTGAAATGGAGCTATACTGGTCACTGTCGGACAAAAGGGTTACTGTGAGGAAAGGAGTTTTTACTACACGTCGTTTCGTTTCTGTTTTAAATCATCGCAAAAAAGTAACTAGGTCATGCCGCTTTAAAGACTGATTGCACAACGTTATGAATTTAACTTACAGTTTAAAAAAATTACACGGTCGCGTTAGGCAGAATGAGTCGTTGATCTGAGACCAACAAGTTGATTCCCAGTAATTATTATTATTTAACAAAGAAAGGATCTACGTTGTCAGCTGATTTCATTGAGATAAAACAAGCCTAAAAAGTACGATTATCTTGGAAAACTTTGCAAACGTAAAATTCATAACGCCGTGCCTTGAAATCGGGTAGTACAGCAATCGTCTTTCAGCGTAAGAAGCTGCTTGCCATCTACAGTGCCTGTAACCAACGATACAGATTTTACTACAAATTTCGATTTTGGTTAGATTTTTGCTTGTAACCAAAAACATCAAACACCATGCGCGGCGACTGATATTTTTGTTGAAAAGTAGCGCGGGAAAGAATAATTGACAGAACTTTGTTCATTGTTGATCACGCCTTCAGGTTAGGTTAGACTACAGTAATTCATTTCCTATAGACTCCCGGTATAGCTTCATCTCCTATTCTGAATTAGCTATTGGGTCAAGGCCTTAAAATCTTACTTTTGCAAATAAAACTAAACTAGAGACATCATAAAAACACAACAAAAATATAGCGTAACCAGTAAACTTTTTCGCGTCATGCACTGGAATACCACCACCCTCAGCTTTGCGCCACTTTCAGTTTCACTTTGTCCACTGAAATAATACCCATTTTTAAAGATAAAAATGTTCATACACTCAAAATAAAAATGCAAATGTTTTGTTTCAACTTCTTCTATACACTTTGCATTTTCACATAGCTATTTAACATTTTTTATTAGAATTATTTCAACCAATCACAGAATTACTTTATCTAATGGTCCGCACAAACCCTAGACAAAATTGACTGGTTCCCGAGCCACAACCTTCAGCTTGCTTTACTTTTAACCACACAATTCGTTTCAACATCCGCAAGAGCAATGAACTCACAGCGACAAAATTTTGATTGACAGCAAAAGCTAATTTGGAAGTAAAATACAACGTCCTTTGATTGGAGCGGCAGTTCTAACAGTCGTCGCATGACAAAAAACATTTGGTCGGCGTCTTGTAAAGTGCTTCAGTGCAACAGGTGTTTACGGAGGTTGCTGGCTGGGTCAAAATCTAATTGAAAATGAAATTTGTAGTATTATATACTACTATTACAAATATTTTCAAAGTGTGATTTTAATAAAAAGCAAATCTAAATAAAATTTTATTCAGTTTAAGCTCAACAACATAATTATAGAAATAGAGTGAAACAGATCTAAATATAGAAATAGAGTGAAACAGATCTAACACAATTTCATAAAACAACAGTTAATGTTCAAAATGCATATACTTGTACATTAAGGGTCGTCGTGTTAACATTCATACGGAGTAATTTTGATTAAAAACTCGCAAATTCGTCATAAGAGTTGTCCGATCGGATTCTAGTCTTTAATTGATATTACACGCCGACGAGTTTTGATTATTCACTTTTTTAATTTTAAATCAAAGCTGTTATTTGTAACAGGAATCTAGTCTAGATTTCTGTTGTTAGTAAGTGAAACGTTTACTAGAGGTACTGTATATTGTTTTTGTCCCTTATACAATATTTATAATTTTGTAGGAAAGGAATAAATTAACCGATATTCAGATAGATGAATAAGGAATGTTGAAAGCCACCAAACACGACAAATATTAAAGGCTCGGATTGATTGAGCCTGTTCAGGGCAATAATAGAAATGTATATTACTGCCCACGGTGCCTAACCCGGGGTTGAGCGATTCTCAATATTTACACAAATATATGTATCGTGCACAACGGCCTTACGTTACTGATAACAGCACTAATTGAATTACAGTGTGATGTTTTACAGGCGCCACATGACACAAACTACTAGATATCAAATCAATATTTTACAGGATATACGTATATCAAACCAATATTTTACCGGGTTCATTTTTATGCACTGTGTTTCTGGTTGAATAATTAAATTTTAAAAAATCATAACTTGTTCAAAGATTATTATACACATTTTATGCACTGTATATCTGGTGAAATAATTAAAGTTTAAAAGGCATGCCTTGTTCAAGGTTTATTACACAAATTTATGCACTGTTTATCTGGTTACATAATAATTTTTTTAAGCATGCCTTATTCAAGGATTATTACACAATTTTTATGCATTACAATAATTTTGTTAAAGTATGCCTTGTTCAAAGATTATGACACACATTTCTATGCACTGTATATCTGGTTAAGGTTTCACAAACATTGCAAATGGCGAAAACAGGCTAAAATTTCAAAAAATGAATTTTGGGGGAAATACTTATTGCCACCTAGATTTTAGTAAATAAATGTATTTAGCTATGGATGTAGTAAATGTTTGCAAACTCAATTTAGTCTAATTCATGTTCTAATTACCAAGCACATACTAAAACAAAAGAAAAACCATTTGCATGAGAACTCTGAAATGCATGAACAATATACCAAAGCAACTCATACCTGAAATAAGTATATGCTGGTCTACAATGTTTAGTGCCAATTCGTCAAAATAATGTTAGGGTTTTCAAGAAAATCAAGGAAATCTTACTTCCTGGTTCAAAGTGAAAATAGAAAGTGAAAGTAGGAAGTAAGTTTTCATTGAATTTCTTGATAACCCTAACATTATTTTGACGGATTGGCACTAAACATTGTAGACCAGCATATACTTATTTCAGGTATGAGTTGCTTTGGTATATTGTTCATGAATTTCAGAGTTCTCATGCAAATGGTTTTTCTTTTGTTTTAGTATGTGCTTGGTAATTAGAACATGAGTTAGACTAAATTGAGCTTGCAAACATTTACTACATCCATAGCTAAATACATTTATTTACTAAAATCTAGGTGGCAATAAGTATTTCCCCCAAAATTCATTTTTTGAAATTTTAGCCTGTTTTCGCCATTTGCATTGTTTGTCGCACTCTTAAGTAATAAAAGTTTACAACAGTATGACACAAAATCAATGCATGCCATGTTCAAATACGCTTATCTTCTAGTAAATTATTCCTATTATTACTTACATTTTTTCGCAGCAAAGTTATTGTTAAATAAAAAAAAATATGTATTTAACCATTCACAATACTCAAATATTACACTATGGGCGTATAAAATTGAAGATACTCCGACATTTTAAAAGGCGGTTCATCTGTAGTTAACTGATGCGACTTTATATTGTTAATTTATGCACCGGCATCTCCGATATCTTTTGAGCCTTTTCGTGCACCAAAAATATTGGTTTATTAGCATTTAATGCGAACAATTTTATTACCACAGTTACTGTTATAGTTCCATCCAGAATTTTCACAGAAGAACAAATGCGGTTCGTCACCACTACACTTAATATTGCCAACGAAGATTGTCCAGTCACCTGGTTTGTCTTGGTCGTCTTTCCTTATGGAATGTAAATAAAACCATTCATTAACTTAAAATTATTTGCTATAAAGAGATAAATAAAGGTGCATTCTCTAAATTTACACCCTTAATTTTGGATGCTGTCAACCGATAAATATCATTTTCATCCCCCGCCGCATAGCGGCTAGGGGAAATGGGAATGATCTTCGTCCGTCAGTCCTTCTGTGCGCGCACATTTCGTGTCCGGTCAATAACTTTTCAACCCCTAGAAAGGAATTTCATGAAACTTTAGTCAAATGTTCTCCCATCAAGACGACGTGCAGAACCCTTGTTCCAACATGGCCGGCTCAATGTCAAGGTCACCAGAGGTGTTTGAAGATTTGAACCATGCATTTCATGTCCAGTTCATATCTTCTGAACCCCTGGAATGAATATCATGAAACTTAAGTGAAATGTTCAGTTCATGGACCTGATGTGCAGAACCCATGTTCCAAATTGGCTGGCTCAAGGTCAAGGCCGCCTGTGGTGTTTGAGTATATTTCGTGTCCGGTCCATAACTTTTCAACCATTAGAAGGAATTTCATGAAACTTTAGTCAAACGTTCTCCCTATAAAGACGATGTGCAGAACCCATGTTCCAGCATGGCCGCCTCAATTTCAAGGTCACCAGGGGTGTTTTTTGAAAAGCCTTGAAGGAATTTCATGAAAGTTGCATGCTTTGTGTCCGGTCTGTAACTTTTCAACCCCTAGAACGAATTTCATGAAACTTTAGTCAAATGTTCTCCCGATCAAGATGACGTACAGAACCCATGTTCCAACATGGCCGGCTCACTGTCAAGGTCACCAGTGGTGTTTGACGATTTGAACCATGCATTTAGTGTCCAGTTCATATCTTCTGACCGTTCCAAGGCGGTATCCCCAAATGTTCTCTTATTCGTTAATTGTTTGTGGCGTCCTATTTGAATTGACGTACTTATAACAAACATGCTCTCTCTCTTCCTCTCTTCTTTTTCGCTGCGTGGGGAGGCTGTGTTTTGTGAGTGTGGCGATTCCTGATATGCATATATTACTTTTTTCTGAACCCCTGGAATGAATATCATGAAACTTAAGTGAAAAGAGCTATTGTTTACTTTGCTCTTAACCATTCATAATTTTTCCCACATTCACATCTGCGGCGGGAGATATTGCTGTCGTTCCGACTGCCGTGTTACTAATAAAATCGATAGCATTTCTTCATTAAGAAGTTCAAGAAAAGTTAAGACTCAAAGCGTTAATGTTAAGTGATATTTGTTTAAGCAACACACGGCCCAGCTTTCCGGAGAGTATTATTACAAACAAAGAAAGCATCATTGATAAATTAACATATTTTTAGAATCAATCTGACTAAAATCATCTCCTGAAAACCGCTACCCTAGATCTGACTTCAGTGAGATTGTTTTAGCAATCTGATTATTTTAGAATTGTCCTTTTGGTTTAAAAGATATATAATTTAATAAATATTAAATTTGTTAGTAAAAGGCCATGCTGTGGCACAAAATAACTGATGACAAATACCGGTGAAAAAATACTTACGTGCATATCAAACCATTCATGTTTTTAACCACCACCGGTGTTGACTTCTTGCCATCCCACTCGTCACTACAGACTGCCCCAACCTTTCCGCCATATTTCACAAGGAGAAACCCAGTTGTAGCTTCACTTTGAAAATCCATAACGAATCCATCCGACAACCCTACATGCTCGAATGGTACTGATACAAAGAAAACAATAATTATTATTATAATGTTAATAATAGTGGTAGTGTAACAGGTCCACTTTGTATGTTTTCTATTTTTGAATTACCAGTCTTGTGAATTTTACATGATCCACGTGAAGGGTTTAGGCGAAGATTTGAGAGCGGTCTATAGTTTTAGTTTTATGATCTTAGGCCAAGCTAAATTTTCATTTCTTTATTCTAATGATACACTGTGGACAACGGAAATTTCACCAAAACAAGTGATCGGAACAAACCTTTTAAGGTTTACGTTTATTGGTCTGAAGAACGGATGCTGTACACGGCCCATTATAAAAAAAACTGAGATTGGATACCAGTCTCAAATCTCAAGCATCTGATTGGCTGAAATGGCGACTGGTTGAGATTTGAGACTGGTCTCCTGATTTAGGTTTATGGTCTTGCGCACAGCTATCACTTTCGACGTTTCGTTGCTCGGGGATCTTAGATAATAACATAAGTATTTAATCATTAATTAAATATTAGAGCTAGTTCGATTCAAAATTGTAATCGTCGCCGATTTTCTTACCAGTGACGTCATTTTCGAAACAAGTCAGCGCCACATCGCTATCGTGATTACTATTTTCGACCTTGAAGGGTGTACAATTGGTAAGGGAGTGTTCACTGCCACTACACTCTATGTCTTTGAGCTTCTTAGATTTTAGCGTAGAATTATAAGCAGGATTATTATTCTTTCTACCGAGCCACTGATCGTGAAACGTTCCACCATACCTTAAACAAATAAAAAACTCGACATAAAATTTTAGAATATTATTTTTTCAACATTTTAAGCGATTTTTTAAAACTTGGTTGTTAAAAAAATGGTGTACTTACCTGATTAACATGAATCTAGGGCGGTCATAGCTAAAGCTGTTATGTTTTTTTACTCGATATTAACTTTGTTTATGGTCTCATTTACGGCATCTTCATTAGCATCAAATTATTCGAAACAACTTTCTTAAAGGCTTGTTCTTCATTTCTGAAGAAACAAGAATATAAAACCGAGACTAGTGTCAAAATAGTAATTAAAGTCATAGTAACAGTATAAGTGATCTAAAACAGGCGGTTAATATAAATAATTAAATGATTGATAATAGAATGCTTTTTAGATAACAGGAATCAAATTCGAATACTAATATTAGGATAGCGTTTATTTTCGTCTTTTTATACCGACGTGTTTCTCTCCTTTACGGAACATAGTTGCTAAATGAGAAACACGTATGCATATGCTACATGTTGTTTAAGAACATTTACACGTAGCTTTCGTCGATTTCCTTGCATGCAACTTTCGTCACATTCCAGTCCCAGTGATCAATGTCGATGTTGTTCCATTGGCCTTCCAAAAACATCTCCAAGTATCCCTCGTTTTTTTCTCTTAACGCGGGGTTTGTATGTGTATTCAGAGGATCTGGCGAAATATTGGGACGAACTAGACGAATTCCTACAACAGAATCAATTTCCTAATATAATATGTTAGGACTAAGTACCGGTACTTCGGTTCTACATCAGAGAATGCTCTAAACTGTCTTCCAATGTACTATACTCTATTCTATTTCAAAAGATAGTGTGCTTTTTGTTTTCGGAGATTTTTCATGAACTGTTTTTCTTCATGCCTTAGTATTTGGTATCAAAACTGAGAAAAGACCATTTAAATTCTATAGTAAAACTTTCTATGATCTAATCTTAAATTCCATACCAAATATTTATTCAAATTAATTTAACGCAAAATTAGATATGATTGTTATTTTATGAAATATACCAAAAATGTTTAAGCGATGTTATTGTATTAGTTTCGCCAACTCAATGATCGAGATCTGCGTCTCTCTGTTTCCTCTGACCTGTTCCCAAGATTATAAAACTGAGAATGGAAACCAGTCTCAAATCTCAAGCATCTGTTTGTCTGAAATGGCGACCAATCGCCATTTCAGCCAATTAGATGCTTTAGATTTGAGACTGGTTCCAAATCTCAGTTTTATCATCGTCAGCCCGAATTATCGTGAGTAAAAACCAGTATACCGTAACACTTGAATCCAGTAGGCTCCCACATGCCAGTCACATCATTGCAAGTGATCGTTCCGTTTCTCCCTCCCGGATAGGGTTTTAGTCCATCATTACACTGATACGATCGTACTTTGCCCGTACCTACCACAACAGCTCCGGAAACGTTTGTTATTGGCTGGCATTCTGTTTTAAATATTTACTAGTTCAATAACGTCATTCTCCAGCATTCTATGGCAATAGTTTTATTAAAACTATGATCAATGCTTTAATTTTATCCAAAAAATGGATATGTTTAAAATTTGCAGATTTTTCCCGGCCAGTCAGTTCAAATGCGTTTTTTCCCAATTTCCCATCAGTTTCCAAATTGCAACTTTTTACCCTTTAAAGTAGACATGTTCTTCTAACAAAAAACATACAAATCAATTCTTTTGCAATTTCTTCACACTTCGATGCTATTCTGGGGTACGCTGACTAGCCTACAAGGTAAAGCCGGGAAACCATGTTCCGCAGTAAATGAGTATCAAACCAGAAAAACAATTTTGTATTAAAATCAATACAATTAGAAAACAATATTCCTAAAGAAATTAGAAGGTTGATTACAAATTAAAGACAATCTTTCTATACTCCGGGCGCCTGCTTACAGAGATTTTATGAAATTTTTAATGCTTAACCGACTCGTTATGGATAAACAGACTGTTACGAGACAGACATGTACATTAAAATATAGTAGTTTATCGGCAAAAAGTTTTACAAATTTGATATCACCATGTTCTATGAGTATTGTACGGAATTCCGTTAGGGCCATCGCCTTTGAATGTGATAATCTGAAACGCGATACTCGATAGTAAGATGTTGAAAACAACGCGAAATCACGACAGTACGATAAATATAACGCGACAGCAGTGAGCACAATAATGATAACGTGATAATACAACAACGAGAACGCGACAGTACGATAATGATAACGTGATAATACAACAACGAGAACGCGACAGTACGATAATGATAACGTGATAATACAACAACGAGAACGCGACAGTACGATAATGATAACGTGATTATACAACAACGAGAACGCGTCAGTACGATAATGATAACGTGATAATACAACAACGATAACGCGGCAGTACGATAATGATAACATGATAATACAACAACGATAACGCGACAGTACGATAATGATAATGCGATAATACAACAACGATAACGCGACAGTACGATAATGATAACGTGATAATACAACAACGATAACGCGGCACTATGATAATGATAACGTGATAATACAACAACGATAACGCGGCACTATGAAAATGATAACGTGAAAATACAACAACGATAACGCGGCAGTACGATAATGATAACGTGATAATACAACAACGATAACGCGACAGTACGATAATGATAACGTGATAATACAACAACGATAACGCGGCAGTACGATAATGATAACGTGATAATACAACAACGATAACGCGACAGTACGATAATGATAACACGAAAATACAACAACGATAACTCAACAGTAAGAAAATGATAACGCGATTATACAACAACGATAACGCGGCAGTACGAAAATGATAACGTGATAATACAACAGCGATAACACGGCAGTACGATAATGATGACGCGATAATACAACAGCGATAACGCGGCAGTACGATAATGATGACGCGATAATACAACAACGATAACGCGGCAGTACGATAATGATAACGCGATAATACAAAAACGATAACGCGGCAGTACGAAAATGATAATGTGATAATACAACAACGATAACGCGGCAGTACGATAATGATAACGTGATAATACAACAACGATAACGCGGCAGTACGATAATGATAACGCGATAATACAACAACGATAACGCGGCAGTACGATAATGATAACGCGATAATACAACAACGATAACGCGGCAGTACGATAATGATAACGTGATAATACAACAACGAGAACGCGGCAGTACGATAATGATAACGTGATAATACAACACCGAGAACGCGGCAGTACGATAATGATAACGTGATAATATAACAATGATAACGCGACAGTACGATAATGATAACGTGATAGTACAACAACGATAAACTCGACAGTACGAAAATGATAACGTGATAGTACAACAACGATAACTCGACAGTACGAAAATGATTACGTGATAGTTCAACAGCGATAACTCGACAGTACAATAATGATAACGTGATAATACGCCAACGATAACGCGATAGTACAATAATGATAACGCGATAGTACGACAATGAAATTGCGAAATGACGATAATACAAGAACAAAACGTTTTGATACGAAAGTACGATGATGATAACGCGACACAACGATAACAAAAAATCGATAACACCGACGATGATAATGCGATATATTATGGTGTTTTCATTACCGTACTGCCGTATCAAGACGTTTTTTATGATCATCTGCACATCTTGCCTGATCATATGTGTAAGTTTGAAAGAAATCCGGCGATAGTAATGATGAGTTCCTCATAAAATTCACAAAAGGCCAGAACTTCTGAAAAGTGGATTTCACCGAAAGTTGGGAATTAAAATGTAACCACCGAAAGAAAGCACCAAATGAACGCTATTTTTGGAAAACTATCCGATCCCTTAATGACTAAGACTACAGTGAAAACATGAGTAACATCAGTATTGTTTTCTATTGAAATAAATTTTACGCTGCTAATACAGAAATACTTAAACCACTTACCACATTGCTGTGTGGCTCTGTCGTATATCTTGTTGGGGCCACACACGCATTTTTCTTCTTTGGAGCACACGCCACTGATTTCAGCACATATGCTTGCATTGTTCTTACAGCTGTGACCAAAAATCGCTAAATCAAACGATAAACTATACTTTATTCCAAATACTAAGAGTGCACTTTGTTTTGGGTTATATTTCATTAACTGCTTTTATTGAATGCTTAAATATTTATTATCAAAATTAAAGTTAGATCATTTAAATTCTATAGCAAAACTACGAGTATATATGATCTAATCTCAATTTTTGATACCAAATATTTAGATATTAAGAAAAGCAGTTTATGAAAAATCACTGAAAACCAAGCCGACAGATCGACGTCATGCAGGTAAGAAAATGATGATTAAGGTTCTCTACGGAGAAACGTCGGAATAAAATATCGTAACAAATGAAAAACCAACTTTTTATTATTACCCGTTACTTTTTGCGTGGAGAAAGGCTTTCGAGTCGGCTGTTATAAAAAAATTGCATGCAGTTAATTTCTTGGAAATGTATGTGAGGATGTATGGCCGATCTGGAGGTCCTATGATCCATTCGCCTGAGTCTCGGGTATCAGACACACCCAGTACCTTTAATATATCCTCACACACATTGTAAAGAAAAAGGCAACAAATATATTTCATTGACAAGCGATGCATTTTCTCAAACCGGTAATTCATCACCTTAAATGTTAAAGAAAACCAGTATTTAAACCATACGCAAACAAAGAACCTACCCTGACACGTTAAATCTTTGTCCCATTCCTTAGTTTTGAGACACGTGGCACTACCTCCGCCCACGTATCCCTTGCTGCACGTGAGTTTGTTCTCCGAGCCTACTGTCCTTCCATTGGATACACCGAATGGCGGCATGGGACAAACAACACCTAAAATCATTAAAATCTAAGATGTCTTGAAACTAGCGAACTTGATTACGTTGAATTCATTATTTTTTACTGGGAACTAGTTTTCATGGGGTACTAATTTTCGTGGTGTACTAATTTTCATGGGGTGCTAATTTTCGTGGTGTACTTTTTTCGTGGGGTAATAATTTTCATGGGGTACTAATTTTCGTGGTGTACTTTTTTCGTGGGGTACTAATTTTCATAGGGTACTAATTTTCATGGGGTACTAATTTTCGTGGTGTACTTTTTTTTCTTGGGTTACTAATTTTCATGGGGTACTAATTTTCGTGGGGTACTTTTTTCGTGGGGTACTAATTTTCATGGGGTACTAATTTTCGTGGTGTACTTTTTTCGTGGGGTACTAATTTTCATGGTGTGCTAATTTTCATGGGGTACTAATTTTCGCGGTGTACTTTCTTCGTGGGGTACTTATTATTGGAGGGTACTAATTAAAGTGGATTTCGTGGTCATTAGAATTCAAAACGGCCTCAAGGTCTTTGTTTGAATGCAAACCTATTTAACGAAATTTAAAATCACGAAATTGAGAACTAAGAAAATTTCGTTTAACAGAAAACCACGAAATTTTATTACCACAAATTTTATTGCCCTGACAGTTATTGAATCTCTTTAAATTAAAGAGTCAAATACGTTGAGCTTATATATATATGTATATGTAATTGTTATATATATCGCGGGGCTGAAAGAATTCCGATTTGTACAATTTGTAAAATTGCTCTTCACAAGCACAGACATGATTAATAGACGATCCGTCAATTTGTGCATATTTTAAGGATTGTTTTGTTCCACACTTAGAGGTAAACTATCTAAATATTATTAATGTCAAGCATAATCCTATATAAAACAGATTTTTAAAGACTAAGTCACAAGATTATAAAACTGAGAATGGAGACCAGGCTCAAATCTCAAGCATCTGACCTGATTGGCTGCTACGGAGATCTCACTTTTCAAATATTTGGCCTAAAATCATATAACAATTTTATTTACAAAAAAGAACAAAAAAAACCACAACAACAACAAATCTGAATAAGTACATTAATGAAAGTAGTATTTTTTTTAGCTGCTGTAGATATACAAAATGCTGGTTACTGTAGTTAATGGTCATCAATAGAATTTTATCTTTAATTATTGCTTGTGTCACATATACTTTTATATGTTTATCTTTCCAAATATCAGAATATGGCGAACTGCAATGCAAGTATACGGTTGTTTATAATATATACACTTTTCTACTCACTTCCGGCAAACATGCAGGAGTATGTACATCCGCTAGAGTCTGTTTTAGCAGAAGCAAAAAAGGATCCGGGAATGCATACTTGGTCGTCAGCACAAGGTCGGTGGTGACAGTGGGGATCGAGCTAAGATAGAGTAAAAAGAGGGATCTAATTCATAATGATTCTTTTCTTGGAAGAATGAATGAATTAAAATGGAAAAAAATAATTCTTAACTCCCTTGGGCAGTTTTTGTTTTAGTCAAGGCTTAGGACATCGTAATTTAATGGAGTCTAACAATTTATACATGTTTGACTATTTTCTCGGAGTAGTTAACTTAAAGTCACACTATGTATAACAAAAATTCTATATTTACTCAAAAGTGCTGTTTCAGTAACAC
>JAZAYU010000311.1:0-161911 GCA_038501625.1 Corbicula japonica
TCTCATGGTTTTTAGAGATATTTCAGGTGAGCTTATGGCCGATATTTCAGAGCTCTAGACCACCGGGAAAAAAACGCCGGGGAAAAACACTATAATACATAGCGTAAAATGCACGTTCCCTCGGGAACGTGGATTTGTAATTAACCGATATCTTTGAAATTCTCACGCTTTTAAGAGATATTTCAGGTGCGCTTATGGCAGAAATTTCAGAGCTCTAGACCTCCACCAAAAAAAAAGCCGGAGAAATAACACTATTTTACATAGCGTAAAATGCACGTTCCCTAGGGAAAAGGGATTTGTAATTATCCGATATCTTTGAAATTCTCGTGGTTTTTAAAGGTAATTGAGGTGAGCTTATGGCCGAAATTTGTGAGCTCTAGACCGCCGGCAAAATAAACGCCGGAGAATAAACTGAATAATACATAGCGCATAATGCACTTTCCCTAGGAAACGTGGATTTGTAATTATCCGATTACTTTGAAATTCTCATGGTTTTTAGAGATGTTTGAGGTCGAAGATTTAGAGCTCTAGACCGCCGGCAAAATAATCGCCGGAGAAAAAACAATATATTACAGAGCGTAAAATGCACGTTCCCTAGGGAACGTGGATTTGTAATTATCCGATATCTTTGAAATTCTCATCGTTTTTAGAGATATTTGAGGTGAGCTTATAGCCGAAATTTTAGAGCTCTAGACCGCCGGCAAAAAAACGCCGGACAAAAAAACACTACATATCATAGCGTTAAATGCACGTTCCTTAGGGAAGGTGTATTTCTAATTATCCGATATCTTTGAAATTCTCATGGTTTTTAGACATATTTGAGGTGAGCATATGGCCGAAATTTCAGAGCTCTAGACCGCCGGCAAAAAAAACGACGGAGAAAAAAGTCAATAATACATAGCGTAAAATGCACGTTCCATAGGGAACGTGGATTTGTAATTATCCGATGTCTTTGAAGTTCTTATGGTTTTTAGAGATAATTCAGGTGAGCTTTTGGCAGAAATTTCAAAGCTCTAGACCGCCGGCAAAAAAACCGCCGGAGAAAAAACAATATATTACATAGCGTAAAATGCACATTCCCTGGGGAACGTGGATTTATAACTATCTGATATCTTTAAAATTCTAATGGTTTTTAGAGATATTCGAGGTGAGCTTATGGCCGAGATTTCAGAGCTCTAGACCGTCGGCAAAAAAACGCCGGAGAAAAAACACTATATTACATAGTTTAAAATGCACGTTCGTTAGGGAACGTGGATTTGTAATTATTTTATATCGTTGAAATTCTGATCGTTTTTCGAGATATTTCAGGTGAGCTTATGGACGAAATTTCAGAGCTCTGGATCCCAGGCAAAAAAAAACGCCGGAAAAAAAGCAATTTATTACATAGCGTAAAATGCACGTTCTCTAGGTAACGTTGATTTGTAATTATCCGATATCTTTAAAATAGTCATGGTTTTCGGAGATATTTGAGGTGAGCTTATTGCCGAAATTTCAGAGCTCTGGACCGCCGGCAAAAAAACGCCGGAGAAATAACACTATAATACATGGCGTAAAATCCACGTTCCCTGGGGAACGCGGATTTGTAATTATCCAATATCTTTGAAATTCTCAGGGTTTTTAGAAATGTTTGAGGTGAGCTCATGGCCGAAATTTCAGAGCGCTAAACCTCCGGCGAAAAAAACGTCGAGGAAAAAACTCTAAAATACATAGCGTAAAATGCACGTTAGCTAGGAAACTTGTATTTGTAATTATCCGATAACTTTGAAATTCTCATGATTTTTAGAGATATTTGAGGAGAGCTCAGGACCGAAATTTCAGAGCTCTAGACCGCCGGCAAAAAGAAAACCGCCGGTGAAAAATACAATATATTACCTAGAGTAAATTCACGTTCCCTAGGTAAAGTGGATTTGTAACTATCTGATATCTTTAAAATTCTCATGGTTTTTTTGAGATATTTGAGGTGAGCTTATGGCCGAAATTTCAGAGCTCTAGACGGCCTGCAAAAAACCTCCGGAGAAAAAACAATATGTTACATAGCTTAAAATACACGTTCCTGGGGAACGTCCATTTGTAATTATCCGATATCTTTGAAATTCTCATCTTTTTAAGACATATTTGAGGTGAGCTTATGACCAAAATTTCAGCGCTCTAGACCGCCGGCAAGAAAACAGAAGGAGAAAAAACAATAAATTAGATAGCGTAAAATACACGTTTGCTCGGAAACGTGGATTTGTAATTATCCGATATCTTTGAAATTCTCATGGTGTTTAGAGATGTTTGAGGTGAGCTTATGGCCGAAATAACAGAGCTCTAGACCACCGGCAAAAAAAACGCCGGAGAAAAAAATCTATAATATATAGTGTAAAATGCACGTTCCGTCGGGAACGTGGATTTGTAATTATCCGATATCTTTAAAATCCTCATGGTTTTAAGAGATATTTGAGGTGAGATGATGACCGAAATTTCAGAGCTCTAGACAGCCGGCAAAAAAACGCCGGAGAAAAAATCTATAATACATAGCGTAAAATGCACTTTCCGATATCTTTGAAATTCTCATGGTTTTTGGAGATATTTGAGGTGAGCTTATGGCCGAAATTTCAGAGCTCTAGACCTCCGCCAAAAAAAACGCAGGAGAAAAAACACTATCTTACATAGCTTAAAATGCACGTTCGTTAGGGAACGTGCATTTGTAATTATCCGATATCTTTGAAATTCTCGTGGTTTTTAGAGATAATTGAGGTGAGCTTATGGCCGAAATTTCAGAGCTCTAGACCGCCGGCAAAATAAACGCCGGAGAAAAAACTGTATAATACATAGCGCATAATGCACTTTCCCTAGGAAACGTGGATTTGTAATTATCCGATTACTTTGAAATTCTCATGGTTTTTAGAGATGTTTGAGGCCGAAATTTTAGAGCTGTAGACCGCCGGCAAAATAACCGCCGCAGAAAAAACAATATATTACATAGCGTAAAATGAACCTTCCTTAGGGAACGTGGATTTGTAATTATCCGATATCTTTGAAATTCTCATCGTTTTTTAGAGATATTTAAGGTGAGCTTATGGCCGAAATTTCATAGCTCTAGACCGCCGGCAAAAAAACGCCGGAGAAAAAACACTACATATCATAGCGTTAAATGCACGTTCCTTAGGGAAGGTGTATTTCTAATTATCCGATATCTTTGAAATTCTCATGGTTTTTAGACATTTTTGAGGTGAGCATATGGCCGAAATTTCAGAGCTCTAGACCGCCGGGAAAAAAAACGCCGGAGAAAAAAATCAATAATACATAGCGTAAAATGCAAGTTTCCTCGGAACGGGGATTGGTAATTATCCGATATCTTTGAAATTCTCATGGTTTTTAGAGATATTTGAGGTGAGCTTAGTGCCGAAATTTCAGAGCGAGAGCTCACCGGCAAAAAAAACGCCGGAGAAAAAAATTCAATAATACATAGCGTAAAATGCACGTTCCCTAGCGATTGTGGATTTAAAATTATCCGATTTCTTTGAAATTCTCATGGTTTTTAGAGCTATTTAAGGTGAGGTTATGGCCGAAATTTCAAAGCTCTAGACCTCCGGCAAAAAAACCGCAGGAGAAAAAACAATAAATTGCATAGCGTAAAATACACATTTCCTCGGAAACGTGGATTTGTAATTATCCGATATCTTTGAAATTCTCATGGTGTTTAGAGATATTTGAGGTGAGCTTATGGCCGGAATTTCAGAGCTCTAGACCACCGGAAAAAACGCCGGAGAAAAAAATGTATAATACATAGAGTAAAATGCACGTTCCGTCGGGAACGTGAATTTGTAATTATCGGATATCTTTGAAATTCTCATGGTTTTTAGAGATATTTGAGGGGAGCTTAGGGCCGCAATTTAAGAGCTCTAGACTGCCGGCAGAAGACCGCCGTGGAAAAAATTCTATAATACATAGCCTAAAATGAAATTTCCCTGGGGAACGTGGATTTGTAATTATCCAATATCTTTGAAATTCTCAGGGTTTTTAGAAATATTTTTGGTGAGCTGAAAGCTGAAATTTCAGAGCTCTAGACCGCCGGCAAAAAAAAATCGCCTGATAAAATGCACTTTATTACAAAGCGTAAAATGCACGTTCCGTCGGGAACTTGGATTTGTGATTTGTAATTATCCGATATCTATGGAATTCTCATGGTTTTTAGAGATATTTGAGGAGAGCTTATGGCCGAAATTTCAGAGCTCTAGACCGCCGGCAAAAAAAACGCCGGAGAAAAAAACACTATATTACAAAGCGTAAAATTCACGTTCCCTACGGAAGATGGAATTGTAACTATCCGATATCTTTGAAATTCTCATGGTTTTTAGAGATATTTGAGGTGAGCTTATGGCCGAAATTTCAGAGCTCTAGACCACCGGCAAAAAAAACCGCCGGAGAAAAAGCAATTGATTACATAGCGTAAAATGTAGGTTCCCTAGGGAACGTGGATTTGTAATTATCCGATATCTTTAAAATTCTCATGGTCTTCAGAGATATTTGAGGTGAGCTTATGGCCGAAATTTCAGAGCTCTAGACCGCCGGAAAAAAACCGTCGGAGAAAAAAAACCTTTAATACATAGCGTAAAATGCAAGTTCCCTGTGGAACGTGGATTTGTAATTTTCCGATATCTTTGAAATTCTCATTGTTTTTAGAGATTTCTGAGCTCTAGACCACCGGCAAAAGACCGCCGGGGAAAAACCTCTATAATACATAACGTAAAATGCAAGTTCCCTAGGAACGGGGATTTATAATTATCCGATATCTTTGAAATTCTCATGGTTTTTAGAGATATTTGAGGTGAGCTTAGTGCCGAAATTTCAGAGCGAGACCTCACCGGCAAAAAAACGCCGGAGAAAACAATCAATAATACATAGCGTAAAATGCACGTTCCCTAAGGAACGTGGATTTAAAATTATCCGATATCTTTGAAAGTCTCATGGTTTTTAGAGATATTTCAGGTGAGCTAATGGCCGAAATTTCAGAGCTCTAGACCCCAGGCAAAAAAACCGCCGGAGAAAACACAATATATTACTATCCGTAAAATGCACGTTCCCTAGGGATCGTGGATTTGTAATTATCCGATATCTTTGAAATTCTCATGGCTTTTAGAGATATTTCAGGTGAGCTTATGGCCGAAATTTCAGAGCTCTAGACCAAAGGCAAAAAAGAACGCCGGAGATAAAATTCTATAATACATAGCGTAAAATGCACGTTCCATAGGGAACGTGGATTTGTAATTATCCGATATCTTTGAAATTCTCATGTTTTTTAAAGACATTTGAGGTGAGATTATGGCCGAAATTTCAAAGCTCTAGACCGCAGGCAAAAAAAACGCCGGAGAAAAAACACTATACAACATAGCGTAAATTGCACTTTCCCTAGTGAACGTGCATTTGTAATTATCCGATATCTTTGAAATTCTCATGGTTTTTAGAGATATTTGAGAAGAGCCTATGGCCGAAATTTCAGAGCTCAAGACCGCCGGCAAAAAACCGCCGGACAAAAAACATTATATTATATAGCGTAAAATGCACGTTCCCTCGGGAACGTGGATTTGTAATTATCCGATATCTTTGAATTCTCATGGTTTTTAGAGATATTTGAGGTAAGCTTATGGTCGAAATTTCAGAGCTCTAGACCGCCGGCAAAAAAAAGCGCCATAGGAAAAAACACTAAAACAAATAGCGTAAAATGCACGTTCCCTAGGAAACTTGTATTTGTAATTATCCGATAACTTTCAAATTCTCATGGTTTTTAAAGATTTTTGAGGTGAGCTTATGGCCTAAATTTCAGAGCTCTAGACCGCCGGCAAAAAAACTCCGGAGAAAAAACACCTATAATACATAGCGTAAAATGCACGTTCCCTGTGGAACGTGGATTTGTAATTATCCGATATCTTTGAAATTCTCATTGTTTTTAGAGATTTCTGACGTGAGCTTATGGCCGAAATTTCAGAGCTCTAGACCACCGGCAAAAATAAACGCCGGAGAAAAAACACTTTATTCCATAGCGTAAAATTGCAATTGTTCCCTAGGGAACGTGGATTTGTAATTATCCGATATCGTTGAAATTCTCATGGTTTTTAGAGATATTTGAGGTGAGCTTATGGCCGAAATTTCAGGACTCTAGAACGCCACCAATAAAACGCCGGAGAAAAAGCAATTTATTACATAGCGTAAAATGCACTTTCCCTAGGGAACGTGGATTTGTAATAATCCGATATCTTTAAAATTCTCATGGTTTTTAGAGATATTTCAGGTGAGCTTATTGCCGAAATTTCAGAGCTCTAGACCGCTGGCAAAATAAACGCCGGAGAAAAAACACTATAATACATACCGTGAAATGCACGTTCCCTGGGGAACGTGGATTTGTAATTATCCAATATCTTTGAAATGCTCAGGGTTTTTAGAAATATTTGAGGTGAGCTTATGGCCGAAATTTCAGAGCTCTAGACCGCCGGCAAAAAAACCGTCGGGGGAAAAAACACTAAAATACATAGCGTAAAATGCACGTTCCCTAGGGAACGTTCATTTGTAATTATCCGATATCTTTGAAATTCTCATGGTTTTTAGAGATATTTGAGGTGAGCTTATGGCCGAAATTTCAGAGCTCTAGACCGCCGGCAAAAAAAGTTCGCCGGAGAAAAGACACTATAATTCATAGCGTAAAATGCACGTTCTCCCGGGATCATGGATTTGTAATTATCCGATATCTTTGAAATTCTCATGGTGTTTAGAGATATTTGAGGTGAGCTTATGACCGAAATTTTAGAGCTCTAGACCGCCGGCAAAAAAACCACCGGAGAAAAAAACACTATATTACATCGCGTAAAATGCACGATCCCTAGGGAACGTGCATTTCTAATTAGGGAACTTGCATTTTACGCTATGTAATCAATTGCGGATAATTACAAATCCACGTTCCCGACGGAACGTGCATTTTACGCTATGTAATATAGTGTTTTATATCAGGCGAATTTTTTGCCGCCAGTCTAGAGCTCAGAAATTTCGTCCATAAGCTCACCTCAAATATCTCTAAAAACCATGAGAATTTCAATGATATCGGATAATTATAAATGCACGTTCCCTAGGGAACGTGCATTTTACGCTATGTAATTTAGTGTTTATTCTCCGTGTTTTGTTTGAAATTCTCATGGTTTTTAGAGATATTTGATGTGAGCTTATGTTCGAAATTTCAGAGCTCTAGACCGCCGGCAAAAAAACGCCATAGAAAAGACACTAAAAAACATAGCGTAAAATGCACGTTCCCTAAGAAACTTGGATTTGTAATTATCCGATAACTTTGAAATTCTCGTGGTTTTTAGAGATATTTGAGTTGAGCTTAGGGCCGAAATCTCAGAGGTCTAGACCGCCGGCAAAAGACCGCCGGGGAAAAACTCTAGAATACATAGCGTAAAATGCACGTTCCCTCGGGAACGTGGATTTGTAATTATCCGATATCTTTAAAATTCTCAAGGTTTTTAGAGATATTTGAGGTGAGCTTATGGCCGAAATTTCAGAGATCTAGACCACCGGCAAAATAAGCGCCTGATAAAAAACACTATATTACATAGCGTTAAATGCACTTTCCATAGTGAAATGTATTTCTAATTATCCGATATCTTTGAAATTCTCATGCTTTTTAGACATGTTTGAGGTGAGCTTATGGCAAAAATTTCAGAGCTCTAGACCGCCGGCAAAAATAGTTCGCCTGAGAAAAAGCAATATATGACATAGCTTAAAATGCACTTTCCCTAGGGAACATGGATTTGTAAGAATCCGATATCTTTAAAATTCTCATGGTTTTTAGAGATATTTGAGGTGAGCTTATCGCCGAAATTTCAGAGCTCTAGACCGCCGGCAAAAAAACCGCCATAGAAAAAGCACTATAATACATAGCGTAAATTGCGCGTTCCCTAGGAAACTTGTATTTGTAATTATCCGATAACTTTGAAATTCAATTCTCATGGTTTTTAGAGATTTTTGAGGTAAGCTTAGGGCCGAAATTTAAGAGCTCTACACCGCCGGCAAAAGACCGCCCTGGAAAAAACTCTATAATACATAGCGTAAAATGAAATTTCCCTAGGGAACGTGGATTTCTAATTATCCGATATCTTTGAAATTCTCATGGTTTTTAGAGATATTTCAGGTGAGCTTATGGCCGAAATTTCAGAGCTCTAGACCGCTGGCAAAATAAACGCCGGAGAAAAAACACTATAATACATAGCGTAAAATGCACGTTCCCTGGGGAACGTGGATTTGTAATTATCCAATATCTTTCAAATTCTCAAGGTTTTTAGAAATATTTTAGGTGAGCTTATGGCCGAAATTTCAGAGCTCTAGACCGCCGGCAAAAAAAATCGCCTGATAAAATGCACTTAATTACATAGCGTAAAATGCATGTTCCGTCGGGAACTTGGATTTGTCATTATCCGATATCTTTGGAATTCTCATGGTTTTTAGAGATATTTGAGGAGAGCTTATGGCCGAAATTTCAGAACTCTAGACCGCCGGCAAAAAAAAAACCGGAGAAAAAACACTATATTACAAAGCGTAAAATGCACGTTCCCTAGGGAAGATGGAATTGTAACTATCCGATATCTGAAATTCTCATGGTTTTTAGAGATATTTGAGGTGAGCTTATGGCCGAAATTTCAGAGCTCTAGACCACCGGCAAAAATAAACGCCGGAGAAAAAACACTATATTCCATTGCGTAAAATGCACGTTCCCTGGGGAACGTGGATTTGTAATTATCCAATATCTTTGAAATTCTCAGGTTTTTTTAAATATTTGTGGTGAGCTTATGGCCGAAATTTCAGAGCTCTTGACCGCCGGCAAAAAAAACCGTCGGGGGAAAAACACTAAAATACATAGCGTAAAATGCACGTTCCCTAGGGAAGATGGAATTGTAAATATCCGATATCTGAAATTCTCATGGTTTTTAGAGATATTTGAGGTGAGCTTATGGCCGAAATTTCAGAGCTCTAGACCGCCGGCAAAACAAACCGCCTAAGAAAAAGCAATTGATTACATAGCGTAAAATGTACGTTCCCTAGGGAACGTGGATTTGTAATTATCCGATATCTTTAAAATTCTCATGGTTTTTACAGATATTTGTGGTGAGCTTATGGCCGAAATTTCAGAGCTCTAGACCGCCGGCAAAAAAACCGTCGGAGAAAAAAAAACTATAATACAGAGCGTAAAATGAACGTTCCCTGTGGAACGTGGATTTGTAATTATCCGATATCTTTGAAATTCTCATTGTTTTTAGAGATTGCTGAGGTGAGCTTATGGCCGAAATTTCAGAGCTCTAGACCACCGGCAAAAATAAACGCCGGAGAAAAAACACTATATTCCATAGCGTAAAATGCACGTTCCCTGGGGAACGTGGATTTGTAATTATCCAATATCTTTGAAATTCTCAGGGTTTTTTGAAATATTTGTGGTGAGCTTATGGCCGAAATTTCAGAGCTCTTGACCGCCGGCAGAAAAAACCGTCGGGGGAAAAAGCACTCAAATACATAGCGTAAAATGCACATTCCCTAGGGAACGTTCATTTGTAATTATCCGATATCTTTGAAATTCTCATGGTTTTCAGAGATATTTGAGGTGAGCTTATGGCCGAAATTTCAGAGCTCTAGACCGCCGTCAACAAAAATTCGCCGGAGTGACACTATAATACATAGCGTAAAATGCACGTTCTCTCGGGAACATGGATTTGTAACTATCCGATATCTTTGAAATTCTTATGGTGTTTAGAGATTTTTGAGGTTAGCTTATGACCGAAATTTCAGAGCTCTAGACCGCCGGCAAAATACCACCGGAGAAAAAACCCTAAATTACATAGCGTAAAATTCCCTAGGGAAGATGAATTGTAATTATCCGATATATTTAAAATTCTCATGGTTTTAAGAGATATTTGAGGTGAGCTTATTGCCGAAATTTCAGAACTCTAGACCGCCGGCCAAAAAAGTTCGCCGGAGAAAAGACACTATAATGCATACGTAAAATGCATGTTCTCTCGGGAACATGGAGTTGTAATTATCCGATATCTTTGAAATTCTCATGGTGTTTAGAGATATTTGAGGTGAGCTTATGACCGCAATTTCAGAGCTCTAGACCGCCGGCAAAAAAAAACACCGAAGAAAAAACACTAAATTACATAGCGTAAAATGCACGTTCCCTAGGGAACGTGCATTTGTAATGATCCGATATCTTTGAAATTCTCATGGTTTTTAGAAATATTTGAGGTGAGCTTATGGACGAAATTTCTGAGCTCTATACCGGGGGCAAAAAAATCGCCTGATATAAAACAGTATATTACATAGCGTAAATTGCACGTTCCGTCGGGAACGTGGATTTGCAATTATCCGCAATTGATTACATAGCGTAAAATGCACGTTCCGTGGGGAACGTGGATTTCTAATTATCCGATATCTTTAAAATTCTCATTGTTTTTAGAGATATTTGAGGTGAGCTTATGGACGAAATTTCAGAGCTCTAGACCACCGGCAAAATTACACGCCGGAGAAAAAACACTTTATTCCATAGCGTAAAATGCACATTCCCTAGGGAACGTGGATTTGTAATTATCCGATATCGTTGAAATTCTCATCGTTTTTAGAGATAATTTAGGTGAGCTTATGGCCGAAATTTCAGAGCTCTACACCGCCACCAAAAAAAACGCCGGAGAAAAAGCCATTTATTACATAGCGTTCAATGCACGTTCCCTAGGGAACGTGGATTTTTATTATCCGATATCTTTGAAATTCTTATGGTTTTTAGAGATATTTCAGGTGAGCTTATGGCCGAAATTTCAGAGCTCTAGACCGCTGGCAAAATAAACGCCGTAGAAAAAACATTATAATACATAGCGTAAAATGTACGTTCCCTAGGGAACGTGGATTTGTAATTATCCGATATCTTTGAAATTCTAATGGTTTTTAGAGATATTTAAGGTGAGCTTATGGCCGAAATTTCAGATTTCTAGAGCGCCGCCAAAAATAATTCGCCGAGAGACACTATAATACATAGCGTAAAATGCACGTTCTCTCGGGAACATGGATTTGTAATTATCCGATATCTTTGAAATTCTCATGGTATTTAGAGATATTTGAGGTGAGCTTATGAGTGAAATTTCATAGCTCTATACCGCCGGCAAAAAAAAACACCGGATAAAAAACCCTAAATTTTATAGCGTAAAATGCACTTTCCCTAGGGAAGATGGAATTGTAATTATCCGATTTCTTTGAAATTCTCATGGTTTTTAGAGATATTTCAGGCCATATTTTCAGAGCTCTAGACCGCCGGGAAAAAACGTTCGCCGGAGAAAAGACACTATAATACATAGCGTAAAATGCACGTTCTCTCGGGAACATGGATTTGTAATTATCCGATATCTTTGTAATTCTCATGGTGTTTAGAGTTATTTGAGATGAGCTTATGACCGAAATTTCAGATCTCTAGACAGCCGGCAAAAAAAACCACCGGAGAAAAAACACTATATTACATAGCGTAAAATACACGTTCCCTGGGGAACGTGGATTTGTAATTATCCGATATCTTTGAAATTCTAATGGTTTTTAGAGATATTTGAGGTGAGCTTAGTGCCAAAATTTCAGAGCTCGCCGGGGAAAAGACACTATAATACATAGCGTAAAATGCACGTTCTCTCGGGAACATGGATTTGTAATTATCCGATATCTTTAAAATTATCATGGTTTTTAAAAAGATATCTCATGTGAGCTTATGGCCGAATATTCAGAGCCTTTTTTCAGCAAACATTTCAATTACAAATATAAAATTAATATACACTATGGAACAACGTCGATAGATCCTTAAAAGTTAAATAATTTTGTCGTTCAAACATAAATTATGAGCACTATTATGTGTTTGCTTAGCTTTACGTTCAATATCAATTGTCGATATGAAGACTCAATTAACGTCTATAGCCTTTGTGTTTACAGTAAAATCAATACATCTAAGAAATCTACATCATTTATCTGAACTTAATAAGGACAAAAACATAAATTTAATGATTCTTTAATTTGAAGAACTACAAGAATACAAGTCTGTAAAATATACGTTTGTATGATCATACTTGTTTACTTAAACTTTATTTCCATAAATAATGATAATGCTTATAAAACGTATTTTAGTAGACTAAAAGCTATGCGTTTTACAGAATCATATTGGTGTGTAAGGTTCTAAATTGCTTCTTTTAAACTGTAATCTTTTTTCAATGTCTGTCGTAATTTCGTTTTGTATTCTAACATAATTAGTTAATTGTTTGTTGCCTTTATGTCCTTTTGACCCCTGAGTTTTTTTGCTGAAGGTATTCGTGCAGTAATTTAAGAAGTACCAGCGTCACTTAATCAAATTTTAATCAAAGGACTGGAGGTACTGATGGGTCGGCCATCAAAACACAATTGAAAAGCAATGGTTTTTTTGGTTTGATTAAGTTGGACCAGAAATAAACTTTCGTCTGAAGAACGGGGGGGGGGGGGAACAATTAACTTTATGTCCTCTGAGACATAGATCTTCGACCCCAAAAACAATTAATGTCCAATTAACAAGTCAAGACAAATACTGTTATCAAGTTTGCAGACGCGGTGACATGGAAAGCGGACCTGGTGGTAGGACAATATATCTAAAGACATAATTAGAATTTGATTGGACTTGTAGACGATAATATGAAATTGACTTATTAAGTGAGGGATATCATACTTCATAGGTCATATGGTCAACAGTGAAACAAAGCTGGTCAAAGTTCTCAAACACAACGCTTTATTTAAAGGTATTACTCCTTTCGTCCTTGCATTTTGCATTTAGACGGACTTTTTAATTTTTTCATTTTATCAATGAGAGTGCAATGACAAATGGAATATTTCCTTAATGGCGTGAATACTTTTGTAAAGTTTGAAAGAATCCTGTGAGCAGTTGTTTGCAAGCGCAGTGTCATTAGACAGCACCTAAAATTCTGAGTTGAGATACGGTGACACCAATGACAGAAAAAGTAGCTAAGCTTGTTGAATATTCTTTGAATATTCAAACTTGAAATCGACAAACAGAATTGAGTCACATGATTTAAAATAATACTACAAGTGACACTATGGTTTTTTTCAATGGTTCTATTATTCAGCAAATAATGTTCAAACACACAATTACACTGATGCTTTTTTGTCAACTGATGTTTTTTCAATGAGGTGCACATTAAAACGTTTTGGTGATATTTTATATAAATTGTCTCCATTTCAAATCCACTATTTGTATCGACATTGGTGATTTTTTTATTCTTGTCCATTACAAAAGCAGCATGCTCCATTGCAGGAATTAGTGGCAATTTAAATGCTGTATGCTCCCTCAGACAGTCATAGACAGAATTGTCAAACTGGTCTCCTCACACATTCCGTGTAAAGCTGTTATCCTGAAATATTAATTTCAACAAAATAACCTATTAATATTGAAGTTGTAATGATTTAAGCTGAAGTTTCTTTGTTTTCCTTAAATTAAGGGTAATTTTGGTTATTAATTGCCAAAGTCCACCAAAAAGTTACACTAGATGGGTGTTCATTTGTGTCGCCCTGGGAACTAGATCAGGTTAAAAATGCAAGAACAGGAAAGGGAATAACCCCATCTTGACATTAAGAACTTGGAGTCATGATGAGTGTGTTGTCATGAGCAATATAATTTGAAAGTTTGATGTAGAAATATTAAGAAAAGGCAAAGTTATAGTCAACATTAAGTTTTTCTGTAAAAATAAAAGTACAACTAGAAATGTGTCCATAGGACACGGATGCCCCCGCTATGCATCGTTTTCAGATACTTAAGTGCAATGATGGGAATAATAGCATTTCAAAGACAGTGATGTTCGAGTAATTATAAGAATATGCATAAACTTGATGATCAAGTAAATTATTTGTATTTGTGGCACTGTTGTCTTCTCATTACGGAAATGTCGGTGAAGAAGTTGGTGGTAATGCAATGCAATGTAATAGTGAACATTAGTGCCAAGTTATTTTGAAATCCCTTCCTTCATAAAGCCCGAACAAGTAAATTCAAGTTTTAGTAACTGTGACCTTGACCTTGGACTTACAGGCCATGGGTAATGTATGCAACACACCGCCTTGTCATGGTGAACATTTGTGCCAAGTTATTTTGAAAACAATCCATTCAAAACAGTTATAGCCCGGACAAGGAAATTCTATTTTTAGTAAACAGTGACCTTGACCTTGGACCTACAGGCATGGACAATGGTACACGACTCACCACCTTGTCATGGTGAACATTTCGCCATGTTATTTTGAAATTACTCTATTCCTAAAGTAGTTACAACCCTGATAAGAAAATTCTATTTTAGTAACAGTGACCTTGACATTGGACCTACAGGCATGGGCATGGTACGGGACACACCATCTTGTCATGATGAACATTTGTGTCAAGTTATTTTGAAATCAATCTATTCCTAACAAAGTTACAGCCCGGAAAAGAGAATTCTATTTTTAGTAACAGTGACCTTGACCTTCAGACATGGGCATGGTACGCGATACACCGCCCTGTCATGGTGAACATTTGTGTCAAGTTATTTTGAAATCCCTCCATTTATAATGAAGTTACAGCCAGACAAGAAAATCCTATTTTTAGTAACATTGACCTTGACCTTGGACCTTCAAGCTTGGGTATTGTGCAGACACACTGCCTTGTCATAGTGAACATTTGTAAAAAGTTATTTTGAAATCCCTCCATTCATAACAAAGTAACAGCCCGGACAAGAGAATTCTTTTTTTAAGTAACAGTGACCTTGACCTTTGACCGTCAGGCATGGGCATGGTACGCGACACATCGCCCTGTCATGGTAAACATTTGTGCCAAGTTATTTTGAAATCCCTCCATTCATAACAAAGTAACAGCCCGGACAAGAAAATTCTATTTTTAGTAACAGTGACCTTGACCTTCCACCTAAAGGTTTGGGCATGTACGTGACATAACGTCTTGATATGGTGAACAATTATACCAAGTTATTCAAAAATCCAATAAGAAATAACAAAGTTACAGAGCGGACAAGATTGTGCAAGAAAATTCTATTTTTAGTAACAGTGGCCTTGACCTTGGACCTACAGGCATGGGTATTGTCAGGACACACCGCCTTGTTATGGTGAACATTTGTGCCAAGTTATTTTGAAATCCCTCCATTCCAAACAAAGTTAAGGGCAAAGTGTATATTTTTCTTAACACAAAATGTAAGTGAAAAAGGGGCATAATTTGAAAAATATTGGAATCAGGGTTATGGGTCTTGTTGGTTATGATGTAGATTTTGATGGTGAAAATATATTTCAAGTTTCAAGCCGTATGTCAAGTAGTTTTAAAGTTATGGGCAAAATGCATATTTTGCTTAAGACAAAATATAAGAAACAAGATATATGCCTATTAAAACTAATGTAAATGGAAGTATCAAAGGGCCATAACTTCTGAACGGAACATGTTAGAGCAAAACCCCACCTTTATGCACAACAACATATCAGGCCAAGCATTGCGGTAAAGTTTCATCAAATTCCCAGCAGAGGTGTAGGAGGAGTTGCGTTCACGAGATATACTCCTGTTAAAACTAATGTAAATGGAAGTATCAAAGGGCCATTACTTCTGAACGGAACATGTAAGAGCGAAACCCCACCTTCATGCACAACAACATATCAGGCCAAGCATTGTGGTCAAGTTTCATTAAATTCTCACCAGTAGTGTAGGAAGAGTTGCGTTCACGAGAATATCGGACGGATGGAAGGGCGGACGGACGGACGGACAGACAGGAGCAACTCTTAATGCCCGTCGCCATTTCATGGCGGGGGCATAAAAAGGGATTAACTCCATCAAATGTGACCTTGACCTGAAAATTAACATCAGCTCAACCATGTTGTCACAAACAGTTTGAAAATTTCATGAAGAAATATTAAGAAATGGCAAAGTTATAACCAACATTAAGTTTTTGGGACAGATGGACGGACAGACAAACTGAAAGGGATCCCTATGTATTGCCTTTTCTTCGAAAGGGCAACACAAAAATGACCATTTAGATTCAGCAGCTGGTGGACACCTGGAAAACAATAGATCAGTATCAGCAAGAACAACTTTGGTGTCTGATCTGGATCTGATTAAATCTACACTGTTTGCATATTTGTAATAAATAGCCTCATGAAGCTTATTATTAACCGTGTAGATCCTGTTAAGACTGCACAGATATGCCTGATGATCTTGGATATACACTGGTCACTCATGTCATGTATTCATGGAAGAAAGGGGCAAAAACAACACAGTAACTTTTATATAGGATGATTAATTTTCTTGTGAACTGAGGTCTCACAAGTCAACACATACATACAAACACTATTTTATGTTTCTTGTTACAAGATACATAAATACAAATACCAACATATACAGATAGATTTTGTGTGTCTCTATGATACATTCATGCAGCTTTAATATTTGAAAATAAGGAAAATGCAAACCTTGTCTTCATTTTTTACATTAACATTCATATTCTGCTCCGTAATGCTCTACCGATTCTGCAGACATTTTAAGTCCACAGCTTTCACTAGACTGAAAATAAATGTTGTATTTTAAATCATAACAAATAACCCAAATCAATTTCACTGTACTTTTTGTTGCTTATAAAGTTGTACATAAATTGATGTTGCAGGTTCACAGTTAACAGATTACACTATTGTCATAATTCATTTTAAGGTATTTTTTTTTATAAATATCACACAAAATGAAATTATTTCCCAATTACGTAAAATCCTCCAAAAGGGAAGTCAGTTATAAAATTTATAAATAAAATACACTCTTTTTCGAATTTTCGAACTCTTGTTCTTTGTCAAGATTAATACAGAAATTATTGCTTAAGTGACATCCATGTTGACATTGTATTGTTGTTTGATGTATCCCAGGACGACGTCGCGTCATTTCCCGGACGTCTCACTTCCTTCGAGACGCGACGTCGTTTCCCGGAAAAAATCAACAACAATACTCACATACTATTATGAAAAAAGAGCTCAATGCATATACATAAAACCTTGCATAAATACACTCTCACACATATTTACAACATTCGAAAATTATAATAATAATAATAATAACAATAATAATAATAATAATAATAATAATAATAATAATAATAATAATAATAATAATAATAATAATTAAAAAAGAAGTCCATCTTAAATCTTATGATATGATGCACCATTAATTGTTCAATCGGATGAATTTATAAGTTAAAATCACTGTTGAAAGTTTATGTTAAAGGCTGATGAAATCCTAAGGGTTAACTGGAATGACTGTCTGTGGTCCTGGCTCTGGGTTTACTGTACTTTTGTATTGAATTCTCATTGTCTGTGTGGGGTGGTGAATTTCATTCTGTTACTACATGAATCTTCATCTTTGATATGGAGCACCATCGGAAATAAAATTAAACCAAAAATTTTTAAATAAATAAAATTAATTAGTCTGGATTAATAATAACAGTTAATAATAATAATAATAATAATAATAATAATAATAATAATAATAATAATAATAATAATAATAATAATAATAATAATAATAATAATAATAATAATAATAACAATAATAACAATCATCACCAGTATCATTATTATTACCATTATCATATTTTGTAAAACAAATAATAATAACAATAACAAAAACAATAATAATAACAATCAATATTACCAACATCATCATCCCATCATCACTTTTATCACAATAATGAAATAATAATAATAATAATCATAATAATATTTAAAAAGAAAAATGCATGAGTGCTCAAACAATCATCATCACCATCATCATCATCATCTACATAACTACCCACATCATAATCACTGTCATCATCACTATCGTCATAAATGTCACAAGCATCCTCATCATTAGCATTGTAATATTAATTAATAATTAGAACCATAACCAGTAATTATAAAACTTCATCATCATCATCATCATCATCACCATCATCACCGTCATCACCTTCATTGTCATCCTATATCCATTCATAATAATATTGAGGGCTAATAACTTTAAAGCTAAAAGGGATAGAGACCTAATAGGTTAAGACTATCCTTACTAATGAAAAAACTAAATATTTAATTTAACGTTACATCCCTGGGGCACTTTCGTTCCTAATTTCTTGATCCACTGTTCCTCAACCAGTTGTCTGTAAATGAGACTGTCTCGGAATATCTTCTCCACCACCACTACCTTCACATCCTGCATCACATGTCCTTGGAAGTGCCTCATGATCGGTTTATCTACCTGCTGTCGTACCTAGCGGAGATGTTCCTCAAATCTTTCTTTAAGGGACCGCTCTGTCTCGCCAACGTAGACTGTTGCATCACATCGGGAACACAAAAGGGCATACACTAGATTCCGATCTGTACATTTTGTACGCATGACAGGCTTGTAACTTTTATCTTTCGCTGTGGTCCATATCACACCAGCATGGAGAGATACACACGTCACGCAAGTACATGTGTTCTTCGTTTGTTTGAGGACTTTATTTGTCTTCCCATGAACAAGCACATCACAGAGGTTCTTGTCTCGTCTGTATGCAACTATAGGCGGGGACTTGAAGACTTCTGTCATGCTCTCTGACCTGTGGAGCACATTCATGTGTTTCCTCAACACCGCATGTACATCAGGAAGGTGTCTGGAAAAGGTAAGGACTAAAGGTACTCTATCCATACCTTTCTTCGTCGTCTGCTTCTGTAGAAGGTCTTTTCGTTTCAGTGCATCTACTTTCAGCAGTTGTCTCTCCACAGCCTTTCCACTGTAACCTCTCCTCCGTAATTGATGCTTAAGTTCTTGTCTGTGCTTTCGGTAATCTTCATCCTTTTCGCAGATCCTCCTGAGTCTCAGGCCTAACCCATATGCTAGTCCTGACTTGGTGCTAGGTGGATGGCAGGAGCTCTTATGTAGGTAAAGTTGCTTGTCACTTGGTTTCTGATATAGGCTTGTGAAAATCCTACCATTTTCGAGCTTCACCCATGTATCCAGAAACTCTATTTTTTCTGTGCTATATCGGAGTTCAATCTGAATGTCTTCGTGAATGTTGTTAGCATGTGCAGTAAAGGCCTTTAATGAATCCAGGCTATGTGTCCATACCCCGAAACCATCATCAATGAAACGTTTGTAGAACATGGGCTTTTGGTCAAACTTAAGCAACCTCTCATCCCATACCCGCATATAGCTACAAGCAAAATTTTTGCCCAGTCTAGATCCTATTGCAACGCCCTTAGTTTGCAAGTAGTGTTTGTCCCCAAAATTAAAATTGTTGTTTTCAAGCACAATCTCGATCATCTTTATGACATCTTCTGTTCGTACTAAAGGATTTGTTCTTGTTTTAAGGCCTATTTTACATGCCTCAATGCCTTCTCTTTTTGGGACTGATGGGTATAGTTTACACACATCGAAACAAAACAGTATTGCACCCTTCGGAATAGGCAATTCTATGTCTTGAAGTTTATTGATGAAATCAGTTGTGTCTCTGATATAACTAGGAGAAGTTATCACATACTCGTTAAGTTCATATTCTGCTAGCTCCGCCATACGTTCTGTTGGTGTATTCATTCCGTTGACGATTGTTCTCATAGGTGCATTATTCTTATGTATTTTGGGATTCCCTTTTAGAGCACCAGCCTTCGGGTATCGGGGTATAAGATATTGCTTCATATCTTTCGAAATTGTGTCATTTTTGTACATCTGATTTACCAACTTTTTTAACTTGTTTCATAGAAGCACTGGTGAGGTCATCTTTCGTTTCTGTATATGAGTTGCTTTCTCTCATTTCAGTCTCTAAACTGTCAATATATGTATGTTTGTCCAGTACTACTATGCCGGAACCTTTGTCAGCTGGGCGAATAACTATTTGATCATTACAAAGTAGAGATTTAAAAGCTTCTTGTTCACTGTCAGAAATATTTAATTTTGAGACTTTTCTGAGGTTGTTGATAACATCATTTTTAACTAATTCAATATATAAATCAAGCCACATATCTCGCCCTTTACCTGGTGTGAAGTTGCTTTTTTTACGTTCTTTAAACTTATCCATTGGATCCTGCTGAGAGGATTATTGTTATTATTATTATTATTATAATTTATTATTGTTATTATTATTATTATTATAATTTATTATTGTTATTATTATTATTATCCTGCTGAGAGGATTATTGTTATTATTATTATTATTATTATAATTTATTATTGTTATTATTATTATTATTATAATTTTCGAATGTTGTAAATATGTGTGAGAGTGTATTTATGCAAGGTTTTATGTATATGCATTGAGCTCTTTTTTCATAATAGTATGTGAGTATTGTTGTTGATTTTTTCCGGGAAACGACGTCGCGTCTCGAAGGAAGTGAGACGTCCGGGAAATGACGCGACGTCGTCCTGGGATACATCAAACAACAATACAATGTCAACATGGATGTCACTTAAGCAATAATTTCTGTATTAATCTTGACAAAGAACAAGAGTTCGAAAATTCGAAAAAGAGTGTATTTTATTTATAGAAATTATTTCCGTTTCGAATAATACGAACTTGACGGTAATTGTCAGTGTGGAGGGAAAAGGTGCGTGTATCTCTTGCGATTAGGCTATTTAAGTGTTGGTTTTATCTGTGTACACCATTCAAGTCGTTTCTATTCAGCGGTAAACATGTCGGCAAGGAGAAGAACACATTTATGTAGCAGATTACTCGGAGAGTTGCCAACGCTTTTTTAAAACTTGATTCAGTGATCTGAAGGTTTGAAGTTTGAGACAGAATAGGCAGCACAGAGTGTCAGAATAAAGCCTTCTCGACGCATTAAAAGATGACGTGACAGTCAACAATAGAAAGTCATTGCTTGCAAGTCAGATAAGTAGGGCACTTCGCCAGTGGTTGCGCCGCTGCTGATTTAACAGGAACCGAAGCGATGGGAGCCAGAAACTAAGAGATTTTTGTGATAAGTACCTTTTTGTTGCATCGGCTTTGGTTAAATTAGAAAACCGGGTATCTTATTTGGTTTGAAAATAGTGTGACTGTTGTTGACCACTTTGTAAAAGGAAAATTAAAATGCTGCTTGGCTTTTTGTACAGAAATCATTTAAGCCGAAAATGAAGTTATAGACATCGGTTATTTCAGTTGGCGGTAAATGGAAATGGTGATTTGTCATGAGGGAAGCAAGACCAGTAATTCTAAAATAGCTGTTTTTCATATTGAATGAAGTGTTGTAATAGAGGCTCGAATGTAATTGTAATTATGAGTTAAGAAGTGAATGTACATTTTAAAAAGAGAACTTAATGTAACATTTATTTTGAAACATGTAAACAGCGATGTTAAGCCGATTATTTGTTAACAGTGATAGTGAAAATACTATTTTTTTTGCATACAGTCATGCCTTTAACAATCAGATGGTTTTCATAAAAACATGACTAGTAATGACGGATAGATGTACCGTTATTAAAACAGTTGCACATGGAAAGCGTGTAAAATATACAGCATACTCCTTTCTCTTTAACGATATTATTAAGTTTGGTTATGCGTTTTCATTTGATTCTTGAAACATACGACTCTCGCATTAAATACAGTCAGTTGTAAGAAATGGTAAATTTGGAGAATATGCCATTTGATCTTTTTGTAATATTGAGACCATAATGTAAACGATGTGTATAATATTTACAGATAGTTCTTCCGGTAAGATCACGTAATGGTTGCATTTGTACGTATCTGTTACTCTTGCTTACATGGTTTTTATTTATATTAATATAGGACGTCTTTCATACTGATAGGAGGTTGCAAGTGTTTTTCCACGCCAGCTTTGAAGATCATGATGCTGTTGTCTGAGGTCAAGGACGCTTTGTATTCTGGAAGGGAAGAATCTAATGTTTGTAATTTTACTTTAACATTCATAAATTTTCATCAATGGTTAAAATTAAACCATTTATACAAGCTGTAATTTTCGCCGGTAAGGAGAGCCATGTAATTATCGAAGATTATTCAGAAAAAAAATGTTAGTTAGTCAAAAATAAACCTGGTATTTTAATTGTGGAATCATATAGCAGACGTTTGTTAATCCGTGTAAGGATGATTGGTTGAAAATGTGTCTCTCTGGATGTATTCGTTAGAAAGTTAATACATTATTATTACATATTACTGAAATGGTTAAACCTTAATTTAAACTTCGCTTTGGAAGGAAGTTTCTTATGAGATTTCAGAGATATGATTTGATCTATTTTAGCACTTGCTGTTTTCTTTAGAATACGTGAAGTACTGGGTATTCGCTTTGGAAAGCAGTTTCTTATGAGTTTTCAGAGATGTGAATTAATCTATTTTAGCATTTGCTTTTTCTTTAGAATACGTGAAGTACTGGGTATCTAAGGGTCGGACATTAAGTTTTTCTGAAATTTTTTGGTGGACATGTTGAAATATTGCCTTTAATTTAAGCATTATTGAGAAAATGCTATCAATTTTAATATCATCGACTTAAAAAGTATTATGTTATTGAATAGAATATTATTGGAAGTTACATAGTTAAAAGTAACGATCGCTAAGTGTAAATGTTATTCTAGAGTTATTTTATTTCAATATAACACTTAGTGCTGTTGTTGTTGGATACAGTGCCTATATGTGTTGTTTTTTGTTTGACACATGTCCCAAGGTGCCGCTGTTGTGTGGCCCCCGGTGCCCAGTTTTGATTTGTATGTATGAGAACACGGTGCCGATGGTGTGTGGCCCCCGGTTTCAGCTGTGTTGTGTATGAGCTGTTGACGTTTATTTGCAATGATATTAATGTAACCTGTGAATTATTCCTTGTTTTGTTGTGTTAATTTAAAGCCAGTGATTTTTGTCGTCTTGTATACGTTTGAAATAACATTCTTTTGTATTATTGGTGTGTGGTTTTATGTTGAAATTGTGCATGGTGTTTACATACAGATGACGTTGGTTTGTGACTTCTGGTGTGTTTGATATGTCTCTTGTATTCATTGCTGTGTGATCCGTGTTTTCTGTGTTGTATGTGTGTTTGATGCTCCGTCCCTGATGCTGTTGTGTCAAATAAGCAGTTCAGGTGGTTTATGAATATTCAGTTGATATAAGATCCCCTTATTTTTGAGATGATGTAATTAACAGCATCGTATTCAATCTTTAATGGTTTTTCTTTTGAAGCCAAAACTGACAATTTTGGTGTAATGATAAGAATAACATTGGATATAATTGTGGTCCGGAAAAGTTTACGATTAGTGCAAATGATGAAACTAGTGAGATACTCTCAGTGACATGGCAAATGTGAAAGACACTTTGCAGGCAGACTTTTAGTATCGTTGAGTCTGGATTTGAAATGTAGTAAATATTATCGTTTGAATTATGCATCGCTGAGAAAATGCTGCCAATTTTAATGTCAACGATTTAGAAATTATTATTTTAATGAATAGAATAATTTGGGAAGTTACATTGTTAAATAGTAAGGATTATTAAATATTAATGTTTTTTTAGAGATGCTTTATTTCAAGATCACACCGAGTGCTATTGGTGTGTGATACAGTGCTTATATGTGTTGTATTTTACACACGGCCCTCGGTGCCAAAGTTTATGTTGTATGTGTTTAAGAACACGGCCCCCGGTGCCGTTGTTGTGTGGCCCCCGGTGCCAAGTATTTTGTGTTTTATGTGTTTGAGAACACGGCCCCCGGTGCCGTTGTTGTGTGGCCCCCGGTGCCAAGTATTTTGTGTTTTATGTGTTTGAGAACACGGCCCCCGGTGCCGTTGTTGTGTGGCCCCCGGTGCCAAGTATTTTGTGTTTTATGTGTTTGAGAACACGGCCCCCGGTGCCGTTGTTGTGTGGCCCCCGGTGCCAAGTATTTTATGTTTTATGTGTTTGAGAACACTGCCCCCGGTGCCGTTGTTGTGTGGCCCCCGGTGCCAAGTATTTTGTGTTTTATGTGTTTGAGAACACGGCCCCCGGTGCCGTTGTTGTGTGGCCCCCGGTGCCAAGTATTTTGTGTTTTATGTGTTTGAGAACACGGCCCCCGGTGCCGTTGTTGTGTGGCCCCCGGTGCCAAGTATTTTGTGTTTTATGTGTGAGAACACGGCCCCCGGTGCCGTTGTTGTGTGGCCCCCGGTGCCAAGTATTTTGTGTTTTATGTGTTTGAGAACACGGCCCCCGGTGCCGTTTTTGTGTGGCCCCCGGTGCCAAGTATGTTGTATACGAATTGTTGCTGTTTGTTTGCAGTGTCAGTTATGTACGAACTGTTGCTGTTTGTTTGCAGTGTTTGTTATGTAGTCTGTGCAGTTTTCTTGCTTGTTGAGTAAAATTGTAGCCAGTTCTTGATGTCGTGTTGTATACTAACTGTTGCTGTTTGTTTGCAGTGTCAGTTATGTAGCCTGGGCAGTTTTCTTGTTTGTTGAGTAAAATTTTAGGCAGTTCTTGTTGTCGTCTTGTATATGTTAACGTGTCTGGTTTTTACGCACACAGATGCCGTTGGTTTGTGATTAAGTCTTGGTGTTAATTGTGTAATATGTGTTTGATATGTTCCCTGAACTCAATGTTGTGGTTTCTGTGTTTTATTTGTGTTTGATACACGTTCTCTGGTGCCGTTGTGTGTCAAATAAGTACATTTGTAGTTAATGTGGTTTTTGAATATTCAGTTTCTTTGAAGATTGATGACAATATCCTGAGACCTACTTTGTTGCAGACCAGTTGTTAACAGAACAAGTGCTTAACTTGTTTTTTGACAGTGGCTGAGGTGTCCGTGATGGTTCCAGATTATTTGGTGAAATTATAAATGAGTAAATTTGTTTTCATTTTGTTGATAGTATGAAGTACAATCTTTTCAAATGTTGAAACGACGCATGCAAGTTACAAAAGGTGTGACAATTTAAGATTTTTATAAATGTAAATGCCTTTCAACTGCAGTTCTCATCAGTTGTCTCTCTTTGTTTGATTCGATATTACCGCTGAATACAACGACCTATTCCTAGTTTTTGTTTGTGTTTTTTACGTATTATGAGATAAGGAAATAATTAATTTACTCACGTTAAAGTGAGTAAATGAAATTATTTCCGTTTCGAATAATAGGAACTTGACGGTAATTGTCAGTGTGGAGGGAAAAGGTGCGTGTATCTCGTGCAATTAGGCTATTTAAGTGTTGGTTTTATCTGTGTACACCATTCGAGGCGTTTTTATTCAGCGGTAAACATGTCGGCACCCGCCCACCCGCCCTATAGGTTGTTAATATTATTTTTGGATGGTTGTCGAGGTTTAACAGAACTTTCAGAGAATGAATTGAAAAATGGGTGTAAATAAAGTGTTTATTTTTGTTTCAGGTGTTTCGGAGTTTTGCTGTTTTCTCTTAGTCATAAACAATATTATTTATTTATCATGTAAGAAATATGGATATTTTAAGGCCATTTACTAGTTTCAGGTTCGAGTGGTACTATTAGACGAAGCTTTATCCAGATGTGTTGAAAGTTTTCCGTTCGTCTTCTGGACTGCTAAATAGCCAGAACTACGGATGTCAGCTTTTCATTCGGACGGTTCGCACACTACAGGCCCACTGATTTCTACCTCTTTGGACAGTTTTTGAGCAACTTGAACTTGGACTTTACAGACATTTAAAAATTTTAATGTATATTACCGCTGAATACAACGACCTATTCCTAGTTTTTGTTTGTGTTTTTTACGTATTATGAGATAAGGAAATAATTAATTTACTCACGTTTAAGTGGGTAAAGAAGTTTTTTCTGATGTAAGCTTCATGCCATCTTCAATTCCTATAGGCTCATACACAATTTATCCCATTTAACCTTTTCCTCCACGTATATGCCTTTATGGCATGGGTGATCAGTGTAGATCTAGATCAGCTGACACATCCATACTGCCTGATTAGGATCTAAACTGTTAGCTTTTTTTTTCAATAGGTTATTTCTGACCACAATGTGACAAGTGCAGATCCAGATCAGATCTGCCATCTGACCTGGATCTCTACACTGGTTGCAAAGGCATGAAAATGTGTATATATGTAGTGAAGGGTTAATTATTACAAAAACACACCTGCATTTTGATACTTCATTTCACTCGATGGATACACCTTTCAACACATGAGCAACTGTTGTAGATCTAGGTGCTGACATCTCCTTCCAGTTAAAAAGAGCTTTAAATGTATCTAATGAACAGAGTAGATACAGATCAGACCACAAAATGTCTGATGTGCAAGCTGGTCTGGAGCTACATTTGTGCTATCTCTATCTGATGTGGATTTACACTGGTTGCCCATTGGTAAAATAGCGTGTAAATTGAGTAAAGGGTCAAGTTATTAGCCATGAAAGTGGAAACAGCATTGGAATTTTGAGACACATTTATATGAGATTACCCTACTTAATAAACGAATAAGCAACCACAAGAACCCATCGTGTTAGTTCAAGATGGCCCACAGATGAATATTATTATATATAATGTTAATAATCAAGTGAATTCAAGTTGACCTTGTTATTGAGTCAAGGGTAGTCATATATTGCCTGAGGCAGAAGGCCGAGGGTAAATATGACAGCCTGAGGCCCAATAACATGGTCAAATTCATATGAAGACTAAACTGGGCCAATACAGGTGTTCTGGACCAATATGAGAATTGCTGGGCCATTATAAAATAATTAAGTATTGATGTGGTGTGCCCCGAGATTTTGCTACACTGCAGTCATGTAAAAAAGGGGCAAAATATGCAATGCCTGTACTGTATATTAATACAGGGCTCTCACTAAAGAGAGACTTGAAGGAAGTAGTCTCATCAAAAGTGACCAGACTTCTCTCTTCGTTGAGCTTTGTGAGAAGTCATTTTGTATTTAAGATATAGGGAAAGAAAGCTGTTGACTGCAAACTTCTCCATAATGCAGTATATTATGACAAAACTTCTCCCTGAATTTGCAAACACAAAATTGCAAGGGTGCAAGTTAGGAATTCTGAAAAACCTGAAATCCTGAAAATTTATTTAGGGAAAATGAAGAAAATCAATCATTTTTAGACACACAAAAACCTGATTTTCAGGCAAACGCACCTATGAAATTATAACAATTATTTTGATCTTTACTCAAATTACAAATCGACGGGTTAATGCCAGAAGGTACCAAACGACATTTTTGGTGAAAATGACCTTTTAATATATTTTGATTTAGTTTTATGGTATCCACCTTCTGTATAAATTTCAAAGTCATATATTAAAATTTGAAAAAGTTATGACGTTAAAACCAAATGGACCAAGTGATAATTGAAGGAATGTTTGTTGCCATAAAGGACCAAACGCATGTAAGTATATGCCAGAAGGAACCAAGTAGGCAGTTGGTACCTTATGGCCATTATTTATATAGCATAGCGAGATAAATATTTATATTCCAGAAAGAACCAAAATGACGCTTAGCACCTTTCGGCAACAACTTTTCACTAACATATCATTGGGTTTCTATTGTGGAAGTGTTTATTTGGTACCTTATGGCACTGTTTGCTAATACATGAAAAGGTACAGAAAAGAAAGATAATGTTCTATATCCAATTACACTTGTCCACCAATTAATTATGATAACAATTATCGGCTGTAATCTGTTCACACCTAGATAAATGGAATGTTTTCTAGCATTTAGAGGAAATTTCTGCTAGTTTAAAAATGATGAATCTATGGAAACTGCTGAAAATGTGAGTAACCTTTATATAATTACTATTTTTAAATTTCCATTGTAATTAAAGTGAAGTTATTGATATTTAAATGACAAATGAAATTAATCTGATTTTGTAACTACAAATTAAACTTTTATTGCTTATTTCTTGTTCGTTTGTGTAGAACTTCTATGGCAATTATATATATACAATGATAATATTAAAAAACTTCTGAAATTATTATGATTTTATCATCTAACATCTTAAATAATGCAACTTTAAAATTAAGATTCTGCTAATCCTGCTATTAAAAGAATAACAGGGCTAATATTTCCCATGGGTGTAATAAATGCATGTTTGTTTTGCCAGAATGATGGTCTGATGATGATTCAAACACGTAATGCTGCTTGGGGAAGTACCTACTCGAAAATGGACAAGAAGAACGACTCCCTACACAAGATGGAAAGATACCTGTGGACATTATTTATATGCTTCATGAACATTTCTGGTCCTACAGTAAATATTCTGGAACAAATCCAGTAATTGTGCCATACATCAATATACAGAGCTAAGTACTGGTCTTATTCCTGAAGTGAAAGAGCCCAGGTTTGGTCCTATAAATGAACACAAAGCACATTACTGGTCATATTTATGAAGACACAGAGCATAGCACAGGCATTAGCTATCAGGACATAGAACCCAGTACTATTCCTATGCATGAATTGCATGCGTCTTACTTATGAAATCACAGAACACGCCGCTAGTCCTGTACAAGCAGTCTCTCAACCCAGCTCTGGTTCTTATAGGCATAAAACACATCACTGGTGCTGATTAAGGTTGTTGATTCAGTTCCAAATTAGAAGAGACAGTTACACTATGAAACTGGTCTAAAGATCTCAGACACACACTCAGCTTATTTGGTACATACTACTGTACTATATTCTTTAGTGGAAAAAACATGTCTTCTGTTACATGTGGGACGAAATCAGGGCAAACGTGGATCTTGTGAATATGCGAAATTCCTTCCAACGAACACAAAGTCTGTGTTTCATTCAACAGACCTAAACAAAATAGTTTACTATTCTGATTCATGTGGCAGACAGAAACCAGTGTGTTTCTTCATAACACCTGCACACAATATCAATTGATATCAATTGTACCACAATTAAATTGAATAATTCACACGCTTTTGTTATCAGAAAATTCACAGATGGAATGTGATTCGGTCCATGCATCCATGGAAACAGCAAAGAAAATCACACTCGTCTGTTCCTTTACAGTTGTGTACACTTATCGCATTAGCTCGGAAGAAAAATCCATATGTAACTGTACCAACAAAATACAACCATATTATTGACTTCAAAGATTGAAGCAAAGAAGTGTTAAAAAATCTCAATACATCCATTACTGGCCAGTGTATAAACTGACTCCGGCTAAAGTGGCTACAACTGTGACAAGACAGTCCGAGGTCTGTGTTTGTATTATACATTTGACATCACCGACATTCAGGAATTCAAAGTACAAAATGTCAACAAGGAAACTTATTTTATATTTTTTAAGTGAGTTTGTACTTTGCTAGAATGGTCTTTCTTCAGATTATTTCTATTTTGCATTGGAATTCATTCAGTCTGAGGTGTGAGGTGTATCTACAAAAAGTCACGCACAATCTTTTGGACTGTAAAAATTTTTTTCCTTTAGTTGCTTTGTAAAAGAGTCAGGGCTCTCACTAGAGGGAGACTTAGGAGAAGTGGTCATCCAAAAGTGACCAGACTTCTCCCTTCTTTGAGCTATGGGAGAAGTCACTTTGTATAGACTATATAGGGAAAGAATGTTGTTGACTGCTGTTGACTGCAAACTTCTCCATAATTCAGTAAAATCATAATTTTTTCATAAAAAAACTTCTCCCGGATTTGCAAGTCCAGTGAGAGCCCTGAGAGTGCTGTCATTTGTTTTGTAGTTAATATGCCTGTTCCAACAGCCATTCGAGAAAATTTCATAAAGTTATATTGATTAACTGGATTAAGTATCCATATTGTTTCATCACTGCCAGAGAAGTTATTATGTGTTTCCTTCTTTTGTTAGGCAATTCTACTATTAACATGACTTAATTTAACCCTTTTGAAACTAATTTGAGTTATTTATCAAATTACAGGAACCTGAATTTCATTCAGAAAATATCCAGATAGGAAAAAATGTTACATTTTCCCAATGCAACGGATTTGTACCCCACCCATTAACATGTTACAAGAATTTATCAGTGGCAATGTTGAACAGCGTTATCGCAGCTCAAGCATTACAAAGAAACTAAGATTTACTGTTTACAATAATTACATCTTCTAAACAGTCATTCTGGATTTAACTCAAACATTATGATTATTTTCTACCTTCACTTTTGTTGTCCACTTCATTGCATGATGTCAAACAGTTCTATACCGCTTCAAATGGGGTATTATGTCAAATTTGGTTGAATCAGGTCTGACCAGAACCAAAGATCATCTAAACCTGTTTATGAATAATTGAATCAATTAATACATACTTCATTCTTTCTTCCAGATGCTAAATTCACCTGAAATGCATTTAAGAGATACTATTAGATAAATATTGTGAAGTTCCCATTTCTGTATAAACTTGGTGAATCCCCAGGGCTTTTCATGCCTATATAAAAGAGGCCTATAAAAGGCCTCTTCCCATCCAAAAATATAGTATTTTTTCCCAATTGTGGCAAACATTCTTCCCAAAATGCTAAGTAAGATGTCCAAATATGGTTAAAACTCCTCTGAGGGGTGTTTGAAAATTGAAGTCTGAAAATAAAAAAGCTTAAAAAATTAGTTTTAGATTAAAAATACCAATTTACTTATCAATTTTATAAACTAGAACCCATCTTTCAATTAATTTTGTTTTCCCAAAATAAACAATTATCGCGCATAAATTTCCCAATTGGAAAGGCCAGGGCCTCTTCCCAATTTTCTGAGGAAAAGCCCTGATCCCTTAGGTGCTACTCTTTTTCTTCTTATGGTTTTCCCTGGGTTATTAATTTGGAGAATATCTGTTCTGATTAAATGACCTGTGAGACCTATGGAATGGAGTGTAAGACAAAATTGAAAGTAGGAAAAACTTCTGATCTTTAGCAGATTTCATAAGGCCTACATATAACGCGCAATTATTGAAAACATTAGATTTTCATTTCTTTGAAATTCTATACCTCAGAAAATCCTGTGTCAACTATGTCGCTGGTTACGGTTTGGAAATGGGTTATTTCGGAAAATGTCATTCATTTCAGATCTGGACACTTTCTGATGGAATTTCAGGTTCTTGTGATCAAATGCATAAAATGCTTTTATTAATATCAGTGGCGTAGCTACTATAAGGCCATGTAGGCCCGGGCCTACAAGTTTGACAGGAAAATAACGCTTTCCAAAGTCCCAAAAATACAATAAAAACGAGGTGGTATGGTAGCAGGTTCAAGTCTTTTTTGTCGAATCAAATGTCTTTGGCTTTGATTTGCCTTCTCGGGAAAATGATTATTTTATTTGCCAGATGTAAATGCAGACCTTCGTTCCAAATCTCTGTGTTGTCACGCCTTCTTTGCATTTTGCTATATAAACTCCACATGTTTAATGCCTCTTGTGGGGGGGTGGGGGGTGAGGGGCAACCGCGACTAGGAACCCTTATATGTGCCTACAACTTAAAAGCTGGCTACGCCCCTGAATATGTCTGTTAAATCTGTTAAATCAATTCATGTATGAATTTTAGCTTACTTTAAACATAATTTTCATTAGATCTAAATGTGAAAAAAAAATAAATCATTGTGAATCACTCAATCAATTGCTTTATGTTTTATTTTAAAGCATTCAAAATTTGACGAAATTTAACCAAGTAATTCGTTAATCGTTCAAAATCCGACTTCTTTCAATTCAATACATTGAAAAAATTTGATCACTTACATCTCTACAAGGTTCCACAATAAATATCCACAATGATTTGATTAGGGCCCCAAATTTAAAAAAAGTTTCGCTTAGTCCTACGGTCGATTTTGAGACTCCTACTTTCATTTTGGAGAGTGCATTAATTAAATGACGTACGTAACGTTCAATAAAACCCAAAGAGCCAAAATCACGTTTACTGCGGTGTAGTCTTTCGAATCTAAAATTTCAAGTTTTACAATGATTTTGTAACGTACCATTCTAAAACCACCAAATCCACCTCCATTTCCATATGAATAATTCTATTTACAAAAAGAACTGCTATTGTCAATATACATTCAAATGTAACCTGGGTGTTATAAAAACATTGCATCACGAAAATAACTCGATAAATATTCACTGTTCAGTTGATTACGATAGATTTTTCGTCTTCACTGAACGTTGTCGAATCCAATATGGCGTTCCGCCATCAGGTATTCATGCGCGTTCATGACTCAAAATCTTGTCTGACGTTCCACGAGTTAAATTTCTTCAAATATTGATTGATTCCTATTTTTTAAATATAAATTTTATCATTTTGCACAGAATTACAAAATTGACCGCTTTTTAGCACTGACTTACTTTTTGAAACTAAGAACTATATTCTGAGGTAGCAAGCATATTTTCTATGGAAGCATGCAAGTACTGTCGTTACTACATTGAAATAAAGAAGGAGTTAGGACAGTATTGCATGCAACCCTCAAATTGTTAGGTTCATAGTAAGGCAAAAACGATTGTCGAAAATTGGTTTTTACTGGGTCTGCCGACCCAATAAAACCAGAATCTATACATTCTGGTGGGTATGCCCGACATATTAGAGTCAACCTGAAAAAAAAAACAACAGACAGATATCATTTAACTTGCTGCAATTTGTTATCTTTATAGTATTTGAGGAAATAAAGAATATATATTATCAAAACGGTAATTTAGCCAAGACCGCATGAAAAATATACAAGTTAAAATCTGACTGGCAATAGTTGAATAAACGCCTCTGTTATATTTATATAATAATATTATCCTACCGTGCTTTCATGTACCATGCTCATTAAAAAGAGTAGTGCCAATAATTAGACACCATTTCGACTAATTGAATTAATTAGTTTGTTAATTAATTTCACACGTGGCGAAATAAGTGTGCGTCATTAGTCAGTCAACTACAAATCACAACATATCATTTTGTTTCCCTTTATATCTTTTTTTTCTTCAACACAACATTTGTATCGAACGATTTACATTTGTTCTGTTCTGTATTAAAGTGATATTAATCATATTAATCAAACATTAATTGTGATTCATTTGGAGCAATATTAATAACATTTAATAACGGTGAAGACCAGAGTTGATAAATACAAAGATTTGTTGCGGACGGGGAGACACACGGGGAGGTAAACCCATGGTCCCCTCTGATGAAGATTACTAAACGCGATTCCAGAACAGAAATTAATTGCATGAATCAAGATACAAAATTTATAAAAAAAAATCGATTAATGTACGGGGTAAGCGCAAGTCATTTAGAAATTACTGTTTTTACCTCGTAAATAGTAATAGTTAATAGTTAACATTTCATCAAAATGAGATTCACATCAATACTATCATGATTATTCGTACTTCTGTCAGCATTAAGCCGAATGCTCTTTTCATTTAAAGCCCAGAGTTCAGGTATAAAAGGGAGAAGCTCTGCAAAATTGCCACTTGTTCTGAACTCTCTGTGGTGTCTGCTAGCAGAACACAGAAAGAGAAAAAACAAGAATATCTCATGAAATAACCAAAGTTTTTATCTATAATTTGGCACACATATTCTCCATAGAGTTTTCTTACAATGTTGTGAATTTGAATGTTATTTCCAGAAAATTATTTTCAAAATAACAGATAAATTCAAATTTCCCCCCACAGGTGTGATTGACAGCTCAAGAAAGGTCATGAACTCTGAGAATGGCTAGCTTTGCACAGGGCAGGGAAAAATCTTTACAAATGTTTACATTATGGTGAAAGCATCAAAATGCTCACTTTCTGATAAATACTATGATCTCTTATCTAAATCACTGCCACAAATGCCCCATGTAATGAGAACCTGTTGGGTTAGGAAACCATTGTCTCACACACAATCAATATTATTATTTACCTTTCAGCAAGTCAGCCAATTGTGCTTGCTGTATTTGTTTCTTTATGAAATTTATTTATATCTCTATTAACTAATGATTGATAGCAATGATTAAGAGAATTGTAAATATAATATCTCTGTGTAGCAATGCATCTTGTTCTAACTGTATAACCTTAGCTCTTATCATTCACCGCAGATGTTTACAAATAATCTCACAAGTAAAAAATTGCTGCTAATGCAGCAAAAGGAGTAACTAGGCCTAAAAAGCGAGCTGTTTGTGTCAAACCATTCCATTTTAACTTGTAAACCTGTTTGAAATGTGTATTATGCCTATTTGATTATTTGGTTGTTTTAGCCATAATTATTCATCTTGGTTAGGGGAAATGAGAAAATCAGGGAAACTACTCAGCGCATATAACGTGGGTGGGTTGAGCGCTACACGGTTGTAAGTCACTTTTTATAAAAGTTTTCAGTATTAACAAAGAACTTATTTGTTATTCTCATATTTGAATGTTTATTCTTTTATGTTTATATACATATAAATTTAAAAAGAAGAAATGTTAAAAAATAATTTCCAAAAGAGATACATGTATTTATAAATATATGACCTACAACCGTTTTCCGCTTAAAATTTGACATAGATGAGAACAATGATTTTTTATTGCAAATGAATATACAACTAAATATTAAAAACATTCTGGTTTTAAGCCATTCATATTTCATGGTAACTGGTAAGGGGATTCCTGTAATTCAAACCCCAGTAATGACAATTTGAATTCATGCGTATATTTTATATTTTATAAATTATTGTACATATTAAGACTGTTAAGTCTCCACTTACAACTCATCCCAGTTTAGTCAATGCCTTTTTGTGCAACATGGTTTTAATTTGAGTTGCACCCAAAATTTATTCAATATGAGATTTAGCCTTAGGATTTATTTGCAATATTTAGTTGTTTTTTTTTCAAACACATTTTTCTTTAATCACATTATGTACAATGTATTAATATAAAATGAGCCATATTATGCAAAAAAAAGTCATTTTCAAAAAAAAAAAGGAATTACATCCCTATTGCGCTCAACCGACGATTATTGATTTTAATCAGGGTCGATCTATGATTTTACTTTTTGGGCTACGTTTGCCTAAATCGTAAAATCATTCTAAAGAGACATCACACGTGCGATCAAGAGCGATTTTAACAGTGGGAGTAGAAGGAGATGATTTTGGCTGCATAACAGTGGCATGTCGATATAAAAAGTTACTTATTTAAAATACAGGATCAAGAGTCGTTGTTTTTGTTTGTTTGGTCTTGTTGTTGTTCTTTTGTGTTGTATTTTTTTTTTGGGGGGGGGGGGTGAAGGGTTAAGAAGGTGGGGGGCAGAGGGTGTGATCGAACCCCGATTGATGCAGAAATATTTTTCTTGCATACCAGATCAGGTCATCCGGTGTTTTCACCCGTGTAGGAAATTTCGATCCTACACCCCCCCATGTAGAATGAGTCACGTGAGTGACGTCACGTCTTCAAATACCTGACGTAATATATTCAAGTTAGTGACGTCATTTATAAAAAAGATTGCTTTAACGTCAATATTTCAGCATAATGAAAATAAATAAGTTTGTATACTTACACAAAAATGATATAAATAATAAAAGGTATGCAAGAAAAAGTATCTTGCATAAGAAATTCGGTAAAGATAGAAAAATCTGTCACCTCGGGTGAACTGTTTTGGCGGGAACTCGGCAGAGCATCGTTCCCGCAAAACAGTTAACCCTCGGTGACAGATTTTTCCATCTTCACCTCACACTCATGCATGATACTTATAAAATTTCACGGAGATTTTGCTAATTTTGAAACTATCATAAGACATTCCCCTTACTACATTCATCCCAGTTTAGTCAATGCCTTTTTGTGCAACATGGTTTTAATTTGAGTTTCAATCGTATTGCACCCAAAATTTATTCAATATGAGATTTAGCCTTAGGATTTATTTGCAATATTTAGTTGTTTTTTTTTTCAAACACATTTTTTCTTTAATCATATTATGTACAATGTATTTATATAAAATGAGCCATTATCCTTACCTCCATACTCAACCATGGCTTTAATACACTGAGGAAATCCCGCAACATTATCGCCATTTCCTGGATGTTGACACTTGACTTATGTTTTATGTATTAGGCAAGCCGACAACGATTTTCATGCAAAAAACGAAGATCTGATGGTAGGAGTATATTGTTAATGGCATCGCCCAAGAACCCTTATGTTTGAGCCGTGGCCGCCGGGGTAAGCGGTCTCTGCTCTTGTGGTCACAGCTCCTATGCGCCTACATCACCTACCTTCTTATTCTTGAAATTGCTAAAGCAGTGTAGCGGTGATTTATCCATGTTAATTCATTTCGGCTGATAACAACAGAATCTACATCATGCTTTACCTCTTTTTTCTATACCCTTCCCTTCTAAGGCATAGGCCTTTCTGTCATCAAGTTGACAGATGTTCGGTAGTTTAGGCCTTTGCCTGTCTTGTACAGTTTGGACACAAATAGCGTAGGTTTGAATCTAAAGGTGAATATAATCAGCAAGATGCGAAGTAACATAACTTTGAAATGCTCAGTTCTCTGATGCTGTGCCTGTTTACATAAAATTTGTCCTTGTTTACATTAGCAAAACGAAACCACAATACCAAATTTCAACAGAAATCGACACAATGCTTGATGGATCATTAGGCCAATGACTATTAGTAAGTAGAATGATTTGTGTATTTGCAATTAATTTAGTTGCAAATTTAAGTCCATACCTGTTAGTTATCACAATGCTTTGTTCCAATTCGCATATTGAAAAGTAAACCCAAATTACTATTATTGCGAAAGTAAAATACTTATTTAATATGAGAAACGTATCAAACCGATTAACAGTCACTAATATTGATTATCCGACAGATGTCGTAACTGGTACAGAAAGCTATAAATAGATTGTCCAAAACATGATCTACAGCTTAAGAGAACCATCGTCTGGATCCACTTTTACAGAAAGTCAGAATTGATTGAAAACAATGGAAATTGAAATGTAAAAAAGAAAATGATGTTGGTAATATAAATGATTTGAGTAGAAAGCCGAAAAAAATTAGTAGCACGTATTTTGACAGACTGTCGACAAAAGTTCTGCTAAAATGCCGAAAACGTTTACCGTTTATGCTAAGATTTTACTATGCTTTTAAGTTGGTTCTATATATACGATTTCAAAGGCTTGACCCAATAGCAAATTCGAAATTTAATGAATTGCTAAAGTGGGAGTCTATACGATTTGATTTAGTGGTCTATAGCTTAAACAGTCACGTGCTCCTCCATGTTACATCTCAATTCGTTATATCAATATACACGGCCTTGAGAGGCCGTGTATTTTGAAACTGACCAGTTGTTAACCACGCCTCCAGCCCCAAATATGCTTAATGGCCCTCCGTACGAATTTTTGAGTTCATGAACTTTAATATGATACATATGATATTAATTAGTGATAGTAATCGGTTGGAAAATTCTACAATCGATTATCGGTTCAATCGGTTGGGACATTATCGATAACTTTCCGATTATTAATCGGATGTATATTAAGACTTTCATCTATTTTCTATAATTATAGAAACTCCTTGATATATTATAATAACTTTTCTAATAACAATAAACAATTTAACAATGTTCAATAAAAAATGAAGTGACTAGAAGATCAATCGGACTCAACACAATAGTCAATAGTCTTAAGTTACTATTAAGTTCTTAACTCAATACTGAATAGTGAATAGACACATCAGTCAACACAACAAGCTTAAAACATAATTCTTTCCTATTATCAAACAATTATTTTCTAACAAGTTTTATAACAACGTGCTTTCATGCTGAAAATCTCAACTTGAACATAAAAAACTATTAACTTTTTGATAATAAAATTTGACTACAGACTACTTTCAATTTCGTCATGTAAGTGACATTATCTTTGTGAAACTTCATTCGCCAGACTTTTTCACCTTATGTCACCACTCACCAGTACAGTTTCGTGTTCATGTTCATGAATATAAACTTGTTGACATTTTCAGGACTTAGCCTAATCCTATTTTTGCTCACAATAGTACCAGCCAAACTAAACACCCTTTCAACCGGCACTGAACTAGCTGGTACAGACAGCACACCTTTTGCTAGGGCGGCCAGGTTTGGGAATAGCTGCTCATTTCCTCCCACCACTGAAGAAGGGTAAGAGACGCATCAGGCTCTTTCCAGGTAAACAAAAATACCGATCGATTTCAGCCTCTAGTAAAATCTCTTGGCATCTCAGACACACCTGTAATACACACATCACCAAAAGCCATTCAATGGCATCTGAGCACTGAATTCTTGCTTTTTTTTTGCAAGATTTTCTGGCTCCTTTCACTTGCACTTCATCATCATCATCATTATTAGGGATTTCAGGGAGTTGGGGTAGAGTTGGTCCCGCAGTTTCCAGCTGTTCTTCCTTCTTAACTTTAGTGACTGAGGCCAGATACTCTTTGCTTTTCCTCATTCGTTGCAAAGGGTAAGAGTTTTGTGTCTGGATTAAGCAATGCAGCAAGAAGAGGAAGCTCTTCTGTTTCAGCCCTTTTTCTGAGTTCAGTGGCCATCGTCCCTTTTATGATCTTCACAACTTCAGCATCATTGTTTGTGATATTTGAGAACACAGCACTGTTGTTGCAATTTCAAATGGCTTCAAAAGTTTGATAACATCTTGAAGAATAGACATTTCAGCGAAGGAGTAGGCATTGAGCTTTATGGTTTGCGAAGTTGACTTCGAAATTGTTGTGAGGTTGGCAATGTTAACAATATAAGGGGTTTGCTCCACAAGACGATCAAGCATGTTTAAGGTGCTGTTCCACCTCGTTGGACAGTCCATAATTGGTCGTTGGTCCTTTTTTCTGTCTGTCCGGTGTTCACTCTCTGTTTGCTCTGCCAGCATGTCTGTAGCAGTTGATGACTTGTGGAAGAAGGAAACCAAGGTTCTGCCTTTTTTGAGAAGATCCTTTATTTCAGCACGTTCTAGGGCTTTCTTAACAACCAAGTTAATTCGGTGTCCATAACAACCGAAGCGGGTGTACCCAAGAAGACGTAAAGCCTTCTGCTCGTTTGCAGCATTGTCAGTCGTTACTGCATTAGGCAGACCGATGCTCCACTCGTCCATAGTCCTCTGTATACTTGCAGCAATGTTTTCTCCTTTGTGCTGACCTTCGACCTGCGAAGATTTGATTTTTAAATTTAAAAAAAATGTTCAGTCAAAATGTATTAGTTCTTAACTTAAAAAACTTGATCTTTAACTTTGATTCAACATTTTGAAAAAAATGAAACAGTATTTTTTTCCAATTCAATAATAGATAAAAAAAATTTAACCTTTTCATACATTCTGTCATCACTTGCCTTCAAGATTAGGTCAAGGTAAAGTTCTACCATTTTTCCAAACATACGACTGACCAATTTACAATTAAATATTTTTGAATGTAGTAAGTACCTAAACAAATGAACCTCGTGAAAAACATAGTGTAGCATACCTTCATTGTCCCAAGCACAGCATGTTTCAGCTCCCAACTGTCAGTGATGAAATGGCAGGTAACAGAGTCATAGCTCTGTGTACAGTTACTGGTCCAATCATCATGCGTCAGACTGCTACCCGAAGACAGCAACATCAGATCTTGCTTTACCTTCCGCCCCATCTCTGTGAATTTGTCATCTAGCTTTGTCTCTATTTTACGCTGATGGAGTGTTGTACCTGAGAGTATTTATAACATTATTTCAAACTACCGAAAACAAATAATAAAAAACATAAGATGTTACATAGGTTGTAGTAAATAAGAGTTTTAGTTTCAAATAATTATATGCAAGTTGGATTGTGTTGTTCCAATATTATTAATTACTCCTTAAAAACAACTCATTTTATAATCCTTTGTGAAATTGAGATAAACCAAGTGTATAATTAACAATTTTTTACGATGTACAAATCTTTATACTCTTATCAAAATAATGTTAATGACGTGAAGGAAATCTGTGTCTTTTGTTTGTCGCCGCTCGTAATTTGCCTATTTCACTATTTTAATCTTTCGTTTTAAAGTTTCAGCTGTCATTAACGTGAAAATTTATTATGTAAAAAATATGTAACAGTTTTGTCTTGAGCCGAGTTACACATTTGGTATGACACTGAATTATTTCTGAGGAGTATTGAAGTATCACTCTACATCGCGTGGGCTTAATAATCGCTTGGAAATGTGCACAAAATCAAATACCAGCGAATATTAACCATATGATTCTTATAATATGTTGATAATACTACTGAGCGAATTTAGTTTATGTCAGCGTAGTTTCCGTTGGCGTCGAAAATTAAGCACCGTGAAATTAAATAATACCACAATTTATTATATACATTTCTATAATATAAACATTAAAAAAAAATAAAATTTTTTTAGCTTTCTTGATTTCAGATGTTTCATACAAACGACTTGAAATTGAGGTTCATGCAAACACGATTAAATCCTAAATATTTAGATTGTCAAGTTCTAATATTTAACGATAGCTCAATGGGTTATTATTCTTTCGATTCTCTGGTTTTCCAGGAAAGATTTTACGGTTCAAGTTCATCAAGATTAACCATTATAAACTCCAGAGAAGATCATCAAGGTTTCATGCAAATATATTCTTTCTATATTCAAAAATGTATCTTTGTCAATTTGATATTAACACAATTTAGCAGTTTTTAGTCACCAAACGATACTACCTTTCAAACTTAACATAAATAGCGGAGGTTTTCATGCAATTGTTTGTTTCTGCTTTGAAATTGCACCTAATTCGCATAAATTTGGATTTGAAAAGAGTACGGTTAAAATTTGGCCTATAGGTATATTCTATGAATATCCTTTTTAGTTTGCTACTAAATTGGTAGTTGAAATGATAAATATGAGATAAAACAATTCGGTATTCTTACAAACAAATTATTTGCTTACCTGTCTCAGATTTGATGCTTTCATGTTTTATCCATAATAAAAATTACTAAACATCGTTCAAATGCCCGCCACATCGGCACCCTTCACTAAAATAATTGAGCGAATAATATGCCAATCTTCCTCATGCATTTTGCCTAGACTGGCTCCCGTCCCTAAGTTCTTTTGTTATTAATATTCCACGGTCATCTAGTAATTATAATAAGGCACATAATTTTTTTCTGATTTCACCTTTCCTTAGAACATAGATGGTTCGACAGAAATCAGAAAATGAAACTGAAAATGAAACTGAGAACTGAAATAAAAGATAATTATATGTAAAAACTATTATTAAAAGTAATTAAAATTAGAACCATCTAGCTGACCGCCAGGCTAACCCATGTCTTATCCTGGATTTTATCTGCTGGCTGATCAGTACATTCCATGATAGTTCACCTCAGCACAGGAATCATAAATTTGCCAAACTGATATCCTAAATTAAAGTACAAAATTGTGTACTGGTCGATTGCACATGTTACACGTTGAAAGTAATTACTAGTAACAGAAATCAATCATTTATAATTTTATTTATTTGATTTGACCAATTAGTGTTACGTAACCTGTTATCTAAACAAAACAGACTAAAATGAAATTTAAGCACTGCTTGCAATTTCCAGATTTTGGAATTTCAATAGTGTGTGTCTATGGGTTTTTTTTGCCTCATACTTTAAGCTTTGCAGTTATAGCGCCCTTGTTGAAAATGTTTCATGGTATTGCATTAAACTACTTTTTCAGCACAACTGCTATCATCATGTTCTCTTCCAATAAATTTCATTCACCTTTTAGATTTGAATCTACTCTTTAAATATAATCACATCGTTTTGTACAGTCAACATAAAAAAAGTTATTTTATAAAGAATTTTATTGTAAAATATCTTCAATTTGCATTTGAAGCACTGGTGAACTTCCATTGTTATCATTTTAGCTTATAGGATCACTTGAAAGATATCTGAAGATTACGGCCCAGCGGCTTAGCGGTGTGAAGTTGGCAGCTTAGCGGCGTGAATTTGACGGCCTAGCGGCTTAACTCAGCCGCCTAGCGGCCTCTTGTCCAGTTTGCCAGGCCGCAACGGTACCAACTTCGCGCCGCAATGCCTACAGGCTGCAAGACAACTAACCACGCCACTAGGTCGATTGGCTGCTCCAAAATACGCCGCTATTTTGCCAATCATCAAGGCCGCCAACTTCACGCGGCTATGTAGACTAGTCCGCTAGGCCGAAAACTGCACGCCGCAATGCCGCAACTGTACGCCGCTAATTTCACGCCGTTATTTCAAATTCATTTTTCGTTACGAAAAATTATTTTAATAACTAACAAAAATCGTTTCGAACTTCAGATGTATTAATTATCAATTTGTCATACTTGACTTAAGATCACTGAAGAATATAATTGTGTTTTATTTCCACCTCTTATGCGAGACAAATCTTTGAAATGGGCTTTAATTTTCGCGTTTTCTGCACTAAAACAAGAAGAGAGGCTTTAAAATAATAACTAAGATATTATATTTTTAATAGCCTCTGCAAATTTAACAGAAATTCATATAGTGTAACAATGAATTTGTTAAGCATTTTTTGTTTATGACATATCTCTGTTACACATTTTTTACCTATACATTTAATTGTTTTGTTTGCTAACCGTGAGCTATTTCTTTGATCAGGATTGTCAAAAATGTGTTATGTATACGTTCATAAATGCAAGTTGGCCTGCTAGCAATCTGATTCTCTTGCGTGATTGAATGTTTCCCAGAGACCAGAGAAATTTATTATCGCCGATCGCCGGACTGATAAGGCGGCAGTAAACGGTTATTCTGATATATCGCAAACCAAAGAATCACAGCCAGACACGACAAGTCCACTTGCTCCCTACTAGAACATACCTGACACAGAAAGGGCACATAACTGACATCACAATGACATTCAGTTTATGAAAACAAAGCAAAATTATATTCAAAACATATCACTTGACTTTTAAGCACCATTAACTTTCAAATTCTGGTCGCGAAAACTGGTCGGCCGACGAGGCAAAATATCAAACATTCATCAGTTTACAGCTTTCTTATTGCCAACAACCAAAATAAATGCTTGCCACTCACACATGGTAAAATCCCTACTGATTCATTAAATCATACTCAAAATATACCATAACCAACTCGATTTTGCACTAATCACACTTGTTTGTATGCCCCTTGAGAATTACAAGTTAAACTGAAGGCAGAGCCAGAAATGTATTAGTTTCGCATTTCCAAGCACCTGCCTCACACTGAAAGTGTCAAGGTAAAAAAGAGCATGTCAGGCAATTTTTGGGGATCCTAGCTACAGATGTGAAACTGCAAATATAGCATCTAAAAATATTTTAAAGTGCCATGAAGCTTACAGTTTGCCCACTTACCTCTTATCTTCAAATTTGACCTGGGCCAATTCGCATCTACGGCTACAAACTCTTTACTGCATCCTAAGCTGAACTTGCCCTGGATACTTGATGTTAAACATGTCCATGATTTGCTATAAACCAGTTGTCATCTTCACGCAGCTTTAGATCATGGAATAATTTAACATGTGTCTGTCATGTTATCTTATTGTAATAATCACTACTTGGCTTGTATAAACAGTCTCATATTATGTCCCAGGCATTTAACATTTAGGAACATTTTCGATTTTAACTTTAGTTGAAGTAAAGTTTTTGTTTCGATACTTTAAATACACTGAAAAAAATAGATTGAATATTATCATGTTAGAATTTTCACAATTATTATATTGTGTAAACTAAATAAAAAAATCAGTAAATAAATAAAGGTGTAAACGTTCACAACGGTTACTCGGGGAGACTTGCGTCCGTCACATTGCACACACAGCGCTATTGTGGAGTGTAAAAAAAAATAAATCTTGCTTCAGACAAGGAATCAAAACCGCACGGTGCGTCGCTTCGTAACTCTAAGCGTCGCCTCGTTACATCCACCCTGATAAACGAGACAACCATTATCAGACACCGATAACCGGTCGATAGATATTTTCACAATATGTTGTCAAAACATTGTAAAGCTCAAAGACATGCGTCTTCAAATTCAAATAATATTCAATTAAGCGCTGATTGTTAAGAGGTATCATATTATTGGTTAACTGTAAAAGTTTTTACCAACAGTGATGGAATGGAAAACAACAGATTCAACATTCTGAATATTTTTTTAAATCTAGATCTTCATCATTTGATATGACATATATTTGACAATCTATCCTAAATGGTTTTTTAGCCAAATAACGTTTAAAGTACATAAATCAATAATGCACAATGCATTTTTTATAAATATGCCTTAACACATTTGTCTGTTTCATTTAGGCAATATTATACATTTTTCTTATCTTAAACAACATCAAAATGTGAAAATATAAAATAAAACTAAGGTACTTAAAAATGAATCATCCAACTTCAGATACAAAGTTTTAAAGGTGTCTACAGTAAATGCATCTTTTATTTCTTTAGGATTTCTGTTCCATTTACCGACTGCCTGAATAAAGGTAACCATTTTTAAACACATATCTTACGACTGATAAATTTGTTATTAAAAGGGTAATTAAAGATGCACTATAAGCATACATAAGTAATTCCAAAGGACGTAACTGCGCTGATCTAATGCACGGGGAGAAATTTTACAGCTGCCTCACGGCACAAAACGCTTCTCTGTTTTTTAAATAATTGGAAAAAGAAATTTAAAAGTCACCGACCTAGACAAACATGAATATATTTGCTCGGTTTGACTGCCTGGTTAGGGTTCGTGGAAAAGCATACAAGCGATTGCAATTGTCAGAAGTGACTGGTATTGAACATACGCTGCGTTTTTTCTTCCGGAGATTAAAAGAGAGATTTTGATTGACGAATTAAAATGAATGCCATTAAAGATTACGATCATATGCTTAGCCTTAAACGTAACTTAATAACTTAATAGTATCTGTAACACATTTTAAAACAATGTTTTCAAATAATCGCTGATACCTAAGGCGTCAAGTTTTTTCTAAACCTGTTGTTAATGGAGGAAATAACACATTTTTAAAGGAATCAAATTGCTTACTATGAAATTCACATCTATATACATTTGACCTCTTTGCTTAAAATGATAGTGCCTCTAGCTGGGAGCGAACCCGCACCGTCACGGCGACAGCGCCTAGCCCTGCAGTTCCTGCGACGCAACCGATTGAGCTAACCGGGACAACCCCATAAAAGGTTGATCGGAAAGCCCTGATATACGTAACAATCACTGCATGACATCGGTAACGGGTTAATTTACTGATAACAGTACTGACTATATGTACGGGGAGACTATTTACGGCCGCCACACTGCACAAATAGCGCTACTGTTCTTAAGCTAATATGACAGTGGCTTTTGTTTAAGATTTTAATAATGATTTGTGTAATTTTAAAAACATACAGACGCGATCAAATTCTTTTAATATACTGAGTGCCAATGAAAACGCAAAACTTGATTTTTTGGAAGAGTTTTGATGTGCGAAAAAGTTTAATAAATTTGCAAATGTAGATGGTTTTTTAATCAATATGTAACCAACCGATACATTAATGGTCCACTGATTTTTAAACTTTCTCTCTTACAGAAACCCCATACAAACACAATTAATGTTTGTTTTGATATGTAACCATGTAACCACAAAACAAGTCCAATTGTTAACCTTTACTTACGGCCACACAAATCCCACATCAGTTTTCAAGTTTTTACTCCACACAAATAGGATTATTTATGCCAAGCGTTTTAGAAAATGGGCATATGAGGTTTTGGGCATGATGAGGGATCTCACGACATGAAATCGCTCGTCAGATGGATTGTTCACTGTCGACAATTACTCTTGGCCCAACGACACCTTTTTTATTTTAAAACACATTCTTCTTTGCAAATTTTAAAACTTTTACACACATCAAAAGTTAGTCAAAAAAAGGGTTGCCTTTAATAGAGGTCTTTCACATTGTTGTGCGCATGCGTCGTACGACACGTTAGGTGCGGAAAATATTGGTTTTATCCTAAACCGACAAGTGAGGGGGCATTTAACTGTGTCATTGCTAACAGAATGAACAGACATGATCACGGTGTCGTCTAAAAGCTAAGGATAAATTATAATAATAATTATGATAAAGCATAATAAATTCGAGTTTTAGAATTTCCGAATATAATAGGCTTGAAACGTCTGGTCGGAAAGATTTGACTGTGAAAAGTGTAAAACAATCAAAGACGTGGTTGCAACTTTGAATCAGGAAGTCTTATATGAAAACAAATACATTGTGGATTACACGTAACTGTATTATTTTCCACAGACACATATATAAGCGTATCGAGTTTTTCTGACAAAATGCGTTCACTTCAAGAAATATATTTTATGTTACATGATTTCTCTAAATTGGAGGTAAACGGATGAATTCAGCAATGTATCGTCGTTGTATTCAATGCCCGTTTAGCTTTCTAATTGTTTTTACTTTTTTATTTCGTCCAAACACATGTTTAAAACTAACATTTACTGTTATCTTTCGTATATTATTTTTATCAGTCCTTGATTTAAATGTTTATGTTTAAGAACTAGAATTCATACTTTGAACACGACCGTGTTACTGTTTATTGTCCCTATATATTTAACACAATGTTCCCATTCCCATTCTGCCCAGACAACGATGGTGACATATTGATGTGTAAAAACTTGTTTGATATCTGACATTTGAGGAGACTTAAAATTAATTATCTCAAATCATCAAATTGAACTTAACTGTTATTGTCACTTCAAGGGTTAACTTTTCGAATACCTAAAAATTTTCACGAGTTCAGTCCCATATTTCTATAACTATAATTTGTAGCGTTGAAATGGCAGACCATGTAGTAGTTTACGTCTTATTCATGTTATTATAAACATCTTTTTTTTTAATAAAATCTTCTGCCATAGTCAACAGACAGTAGTTTAAGTCGCATTTCATGAATATCTACGTGTTACGGAAATGATGTATAAAAAAGAAAAAATGTTCGCAGACCTCCAAAATCTCAGGATTTTAACTGAAATCTCCGGACCGTAAGGTTCTTCTCCGGAGTTAAGGATTTTCAAGCAAAATCTCAGGATTTAAAAATATTAAAAAGGATAATAAATGAAACATAAATTTAACTGAATTTAGAATGGGTTTTACAATTATATTAATTAAAATTAAGAAACTTGGTCTTGGTCAGGGCTCCATAATTTCCTGTTTATTGAGTGATTACGTGATAGTGACACGATGCCTCGGGCACACACGTACACAGCTATAAGTGTCATAAAACTAAACTCGGACCTGAATTTCGCAGTCCCGCAGTCCTGTTTTGGTCCATGGTCATTTTGATTTTAAACAGAAATGAAAATATTATATTTCAAAACCTTCAGCGACCACAATTACGAACAATTACATCAAAATAGTTTTTATTAAAAAAAACTCTCTGGATTTTTTTGAATAGTTTTGGTTGGCCTGCCGTCCGGCAATATTCGTTTGGTTCAATCAATTGAACGATTTCTTGGGTTGTAGCTGGAATCATCCTATTATGTAAATACGTAATATTTTTTCTCAAAAGCAAAACACGCAAAACACATATCAACCTAGTCGCAGTCGAGCTACATAAGAATATAATTATGTCTCATTCAACTATAAATTATAGCGTCACAAAAAAATGCCGTAAAACGGTAAAATGTCCGATAATGTTCGTCTGAATTGTCAATTATACAGATATATTTTTAGTAAACACAATTCATGTGTGTATTTTCATAAAAAAAACAACAACAAAATCCGTTGGATACTCGCGTCCTGAAAATACCGCGATAAACAATGTTTAAAATGCGCATAAACTTTCTTGATGTGCTTGTAAATGATCATAACGTTTTTTTTTTATTCTTCGTTGTTTGACTGAACTTACTTATTTATAAATTTGAAATGATTAATCAACATGTTCTTAATTTTATAATCACTTAGTCATATTAACAATAGTAAACGATGCCCCCTCGCGTGCATTTATCGACTAAATATTCTCTTCAATTTTAGAGAGCGCTAAGGGGAGGTAACAATGTGAAAGAACTCTATTGGCACTCGATATACATCTTTACTTTCTGCCGTGGTGTTCTGATCAAACCTAAGTTGCCTTGTTCACAGTTCTGTTATGAGCACCTAGCCACTTCCTATTAGCTGTTTATGTTGAATTGTTTTATGTATGTTTTTTTCAATGAATATTGTCGAATTGTGTAATTGGACTGCAATTAATTCCAGTGTCATCCTGAACATGTATGAGACCCAGACGGAAAATGCTTTACTACTCATCGATCCAAGGCTGTTCCTGTTTAAATTTTGTATAGTCGTATGGTTTATAGGGAGATTATTCTTTTTTAAGATATATCTTGACCAGATGATTTTTTTTCACAAAATGTCAATGCCTCGAATTAATCCTTTATTAATTATCATACAGAGAGCGGGTAAAGAAACTGAAGATATTGTTAAGTAACAATCTTTTTCAGACTGACTAGTGAATGCGAGGAAAATTACTTATCATAAAAGATTGGATAAGACAAGAAAAGTGAAATGATTAAAATACAAACATACTAAACATACTGAAACTCAAAACATTCTTGAAAACTGTCTATGTAGATCGTTTTGCCGGTATAAAGCTGGCATGTTTTGACGCTAGTCAAATTTAATCAAAAAGACGACAAACAATATTGCTATTTTCTACAAAAGCTATAAGCGTGTTGACATTATAAATACCCGTCGAACTTTTTGCACATTACATAGACATTGAAATGGTGCTTTTTTACAAATATTTGATATGTGAGTACTGAAATTCATCATAAAATCAAAAGTTACACCTCGCATTGAATAGAGCAGCTACACAAATTGAAAGAAATTTTAAGCTCTTTAGTTTTACGCCCTAGAGCAATAGCTTGAAACTTATCTGGATAAGCTTTCATATGATTAAGTTTAAACCAATTTATGAGACAAAGGGAGTCCTGTTCAAGGGTTCCTTTGGGCATTTGCTTTGGTATGAAAGTGTATTATCATCAGCATAATTATATAAAGAGCTTCTGTGAACAAAAGAAAAAATATCATTTATGAAGATGTTGAAGAGAAGAGGGCCTAGTATATAGAAACTTGCGGGACACCCTTTACAATATGCTGAAAATATGCTGATTTATCACCTAATTTTACGCATTGTTTTCTTCAGGAAAGATAACTCTGAATAAGGGTGACAGAGGATTCAGATAGACCATAGTGCCTACATTTCAATAAAAGCAAATCATTCGATAGGAAGTCAAATGCCTTTGAAAGGTCCATGAGCACCGCAGCCAAATAAAAAATTTCATCTAGAGCTTGTTTCTAGTCCTCTGCAACCTTCAGAAGTGTAGTGCTACAGCCATAACATGGTCTTGAGTGGATTAAAAATATTACTAAAATGTTCAATAAGTTGGGTGTACATAGCCGTTTCAAATACCTTTGATATAATTGGCAGCAGGCTGACCGGTCTATAGTTTCCTTTGTCTAATGTACTGTTTTTCTTATGTAAAGGCACTACTTGTGCTATTTTCATTGAATCAGGAAAATTACATTCATTAAAAGATCTATTTACAAGGTTAGAGATAGGTTCCGAAATAACAGAACTAGCTAATTTAACCATTTTAACAGAAATATTGTCAATTCCATTCGCTTTTTTTACATTCATTTAGGTCAGTTGTTTAGAAACAAAATTCTCATCAATATTTGTAAAAGACATTTCTCTGCAATTTTTATCCTCCATGATCTCTTTGATTTTTACATTTACTTTTGTACTATGGTTTAGGAGTTAGACTGAAACGTATCTGCACAGATGAGAAAGATAACAGACGGCGGAAAGATGAGCTAAAATGACACTTAAGAAGAAGAGGGTATTGTGGGAAGTTTTTGCAAAACCAGCTTCAGAGAGCGGATAACCAGAAGAGAGAGTACTACTCCAGGTGAAGAAAAAAGAAAAAAAAACTATGGAGAGAGTCCCGCTAGTTATTACATATGGAAGCCAGCTACCAGATGTAAATAAAATAATAAGAAAGAACGTGAATTTACTACAGAGATCAGAGAAAATGAATGAGTGTTTTACACAACCTCCGATAGTCGCTTTCCGGAGAGATCGCAATCTTGGAGATCTTCTAGTCCATGATAAATTAAACAAGACATTGAATGGAAGTCAGGTTGGCAAGAATAGAACATGCAAAGAAGGTTGCTTAATATGTGAGATGTGTTCAAGAAGAGTTGACCTAAGAGATGAGAAGCTGAAAATGAGTGTAAACGGATTACAAAATGAATGTAAATTGTGGAACTTAATATATGGGATTAGCTGTGCTAAATGTGAACGGTTTATGTATGTTGGAGAGACGGGGCGGTCGCTAAGTGAAAGAATGAAAGAGCATATTGCAGACACAGACGAGAGAAACCAGTAGGAGAGCATTTTTCGAGTGAGGGCCATTCAGAAAAGGACATGGGGTTAGCAGTATTAGAAACGATGAAAGACAGGTCAAGATATTACAGACAAATTAAAGAACTGCAGTGGATAGAAAGGTTACAGACAGAAGCACCGCAAGAGCTGAATAAGAAGACTTAGACTCGGAGTTCTTTGGAGAGAATATAAATAACACAAATAAGATGGTTATTGTGAACTTTAATCAGACAGATCGAACACTGGAACATATTAAATAATTTTTCTGCAAGGCACTATGAACATTCTCAATTTACTCATTTAAAACATTAATGTATATTTCCGTTAACTTGTTTAATTTTTGGATGATTTAAATGCATTGTGAACTAAATACACATAGACATAGAAACATAGACTCGCAAACACACTCGCAAATCACACATATGAATACACACATAAAACACGCGTATAAACGAGAAAACATACACATATACACAGACACATACACCCACCCATACACGAACTCAAACATTGTTTTTATTTATCTATTTATATATATATATTTATTGTTTTAAAACACGCACACACGCAAGCACACGCACGCACATACATACACGCAAGAATACATTACCATATAAGTCAAACATGCACAGATACACGCACGGATGCATGCACGGACGCATACGCACACGTAAATACACATAAGCCCAAGCGAATACGCTCACGCGCATAATTTTTTTTTTTCCGTTTCGGGCTCCATTTAAGGGTAACCCCATTTATTTTCCAATTCTTTTACAATACAAATGCATAACGTTGTTATGAAACGTGATCATAAAAGTAAACGTAGTGTAAGTAATCGAATTATTAGACAATACAGATCTATTGTTCATTTGTGATTTGCTCCCTACAGAGAAAATAACTATTTATACAGACTGGAACACCGAAACATTTTAGAATGTCATACGACAAGAAAAAAACAACAAAAAACAATAGAGTTAACGGAAATAAAACAGCAGTCGCATATTTGCTCTAGAATGGAAGTGTATACATGTAATAAAGTAAAAAAAAAAAAAAGAAAAAACACAAAAAAGAATCGCGCAATTCCCACCCCCTTCCCTTTGACCCCCAAAGCGTGTTGTAAATAGTATTTTTTTTGTTTAGTTTAATGCTTGTTTTATTGTGTGGAAAAAAATAAGCCTTACTTTGTGGCAGGTTTAAATTATTCTTCAGTGAAAAATACCAATTTTATATAGAAAATTGTAAACCAATTTAATTAGAACTGTCAGAGATTTTCATTTCTAGCAGTCTTATTCAGTATTTTGCCGAAATTTTTGTCGAAAGAGTCTTGTTTTCCATGTATAAGTGCAATATATTTCTTTGTTTTTAGTTTTTGTCTCAAATAATCTTTGAACAGTAATACCGATAGGTGTAAATCACATCTTTCTTTAAACTTAGTTTTGTAAATAAAATATTTAGAGATTAAGTACATATAATTTTTCACATCATTATTTTCATTTGAAAATATGAAATTCTTTTCTTCAAAAGAAAAGTCCAATTGGCATTCGTTTTTACGCCAGAGTCTTATTTCATTAATAAACTTGTTAACTACAGGACATCTAAAAAGAATGTGTATAATGCTTTCTGAAGAATGTTGACAAAATGAACATCTGTCATTGTCAGATTTATTGATCTTAAATAGGAGAATTTTAGTTACTAAAATGCTACTATTTATTTTAAACTGAAAGCTTTTCAATTTAATGTCATCAATTTGATTTACCCATTTATAACCTACTGACATTTCTTCGATGGAAATATTTCCCAAAATATTATTCCATTTTTCAGAAATAGCGATTTCCTTGTTAAAAAGCAAAGTTTTGTAAAATAGCTTACATCCTTTTATGTATTTTACTAAGCATTTTAAGTATGGGTTTAGGTACATATTGCATTTAATAATTTGAATATTAGGCTGGGAGCGTGTTATTGTTTGTTTCCAATCATTGGGTATATCGTTCAAAACTCTGAAGTAATCGAGAAATGTTCCTTGAATATGGTATCTTCGTTTTAATTGATCAAATGATAAGAATTTTCCCGTTTCATCAATCAAATCTATAACATAGACTATATTGTTTTTATGCCAATTTTCTAAGTACAATTGTTTATTTTCTAAATTATGATTATACCAAAGAGGAGAGGTCAGGATGTCTTCTAACTTTTCTATTTCGAATTTAAGGGTAAAAGTATGCCAACTTTCAATAACATTTTTCCAGAATGGATTTTTTATATCCTGTGCGCATATGTTTAGGTAGTTAGACCCTAAGCTTAATAATTTTGGTAAACTAAAGGTTACAAGCGATTCCCACTTATTGTTTTGTTGCAGTATTAGTCTTCTAATCCAACTTATTTTCAAACTTTGTATAAAGCTGTTGATGTGAATCATTCCTAGGCCACCTTGATCTATCGGTTTATAGGCAAGCGTGCGTTTGATTCTGTCTGGGCCATTGTTCCATAAATATTTAAATGAAATATTTTCAATTTGCTTTATAATATTTTTAGGCGGATTTGGTATAGATATAAATAAATGTACAAATTTTGATATAATTAAGGATTTAATAATTGTTATTTTGCCAAATATTGTTAAGTTTCTTTTCGACCATACATTTATCGTACTTTCACGTTTTTTTATTATTTCGGGACCATTTAAATTCCATATTTCGTTAACATCTGGAGAGAAAGTAACTCCCAGTATTTTTAAAGGAGCATTGGTCCAATTTGAGGCAATGTCTGAACACAGTCTTTGGGGTGAATTTGTGAGAGAGCCTATCCATAATGCTTTGGTTTTTTCAATATTAATTTTTAATCCTGACATCAACATCTAAGAGAAAGTTCTGTACCATTTAAGAAAATCTGCGTGTCATCAGCGTACTGACTTAGTTTATGTTCAGTGTCATAAATACGAATACCTCCTATACTTGGATTGTGCCTAATCATTTTACCAAGAATTTCAACACTTAGTATAAATATATAAGGAGAAATTGGATCACCTTGTCTACAACCACGACCTAATTTAAAAAAATCTGAAAGATGACCGTTTTGTATAATACAAGTTTCTGAACCGCTTTGGAAAGTTTTAATCCATTTTTTAAAAGTAGGGCCAAATTCATAGTAATTTAGGACTTTATGTATAAATTTCCAAGATAAGGTATCGAATGCTTGTTGAAAATCGACCGAAAGTATAAGCCCAGCAATGTTTTGCGCTTTAGTTTCGTCATAAATTAATTAAATATTTTCACCTATAAATCTTCCAGCTATAAAACCTTTTTGATCAGGGTGTATTATTTTGTTTAGAATTTGTTTTAATCTATTTGCAATTACTGACGAAGCGAGTTTATAAGTGACATTTAATAATGATATTGGTCTCCAATTTCTTAATGAGGTTCGGTCTTTATTGGGTTTTGGAAGACTAGTTATGACCCCTTGTTTTTGTGTTACTGAAAGATTTTCATTTAAATATCCAAAATTAAGGGATCGTAAAATAAAGTATGAAAGATCGGGCCAGAAGCATTTAAAGAATTCGTTAGTAAAACCATCTAGACCAGGACTTTTATTGGCTTTTAGACTTTTCATCACTATATTTAGTTCACCTATTGTTATCTCGCCCTCTAGTAAGTTCTTTTCAGTATCTGAAAGTTTATTTGCATTTTCGCCGATTATATCCTGTAGGGGTGTATCATCAATATGAGTAGTATGTTTATAAAAGAGTCTCATAATATTGTTTTTGATAATTAATAATAGAATTAGTTGAAGTGTATTCTTTATTATGTTCATCTATTAGTTTAGTTATTGTTTTGTTTGTATATTGTCTTTTTTCTAGCTCAAAAAAATATTAACTTGGTTTCTCACCGAGGTCTTCATACCTACTTTTGGATCTAATTATAACACCCTCAATTTTCTTTTTTCTTAGTTCTTCTAGATCTCTCTTTTCATTATTTAATTCAGTCATAAGAGTTTCGTCGGAATTTTGAAAGTTGGAGCAAAGCTGTTTTTCTATTTTCTCTATGTTTTTTAACAAATCTAATTCTAATTTTTCATTTAATTTCTTTTTTTGAGCACTATATTTGATGGTTTCTCCTCTTAAAATTACGAGGAAAGTTTCTAAAAAAAGCTGATCATTTATATTTAATCGTATGTCTTTATATGAGTTAGTGTTTATTTCATTTGGTTGAAGTTCACTGTGTTGAGAAACTAATGTTTTTAGTGTATTTGTTACCAAATTTATATATTCAGGATCCCTAAGTAATGAATTGTTTAATTTCCAGTATCCTCTACTTCTTTCTGTTTTCTCAAGATTAATGTGTAAAACAATTCCCGAGTGATCAGATCTATAGCCCGGAACGATTTTTGATTTTGTAATAAAAGGTACGCAGTTAGTACTAACAAGAAAAAAGTCTAGTCTGGATTGTTTACGCACTGGATTACATCTTTTCCAAGTATATTCCCTGTCATGTTTATGAAAATTCCGCCAATGTCAACTAGTTCTTCTTTATTTAATAAATTTAAAATTACACTTCTTGCCTGATGATTGTTTATATTTCGGTAGTTTTCGTAATCTTAATCTGGATTAATCACGAAGTTCCAGTCACCACAATAAATTATGTATTCATTTTGTAATTGTGATACTTTTCTAATAAGGTTTGAGTAAAATACCGGATTATCCTCATTCGGTCCGTAAATATTGACTAGTGTTACATTTTTATCACAGATTACCATATCTAATATAATAAAATTTCCACTGTCATCAGTTAAAAACGTTTTTTATTTTATAATCGAAGTTATTTTGAAATAATATAATTACACCTCTGCTATTATTGGTAAATGGTGAAATAATACATTCGTTTCCCCACTCTGGCTATTACATATTTAGTTAACTCTGGCTATTACATATTTAGTTAATGACTTGGGAATGTGTACATCTTGTAAGCACATAATATTGTATTTCTGTTGTCTAGCAAAATGAAAGAAGTCCCTTCTTTTTTGGATATTATTTAGTCCCTGACAATTCTGTGAAAAAATAATCAAATCACCCATTAAGTAATAAAATTATTGAAAAAATTCTGCCACAAAGTTGTAATAAGTCTACTGTTACAAGGTTTATGACAAAACACGCTATGCTTCCGACCTGAATCATATTTAAGAGCTATTTATTTGCTCAAAAAGTGAAGGTAGTTGTGAAAGAATTCTAATTTATCATAACGCTGATGTTCAATATTAATTTTTTAAATATGTTGACAATGAACTGTATCTTCCTATAAAGTAATTTATTAGAAAAATTGCTAGAAAAAAAGCATGTATACTATCTTGGTTGAAAAGTTACACCTTTGTAATACTGGTGATAACCATAATAATAGTCAAATTTTCAGTTCCGGCACCCAATCAGTCCCGGCACATTTGTGTTATGAATCCAGAATGTGTCAGGAGTCCATCACCTCCCCGCAGTATCTCTCTTATTCCGAGTGATGTTGCCAGAACACACCACAACCTCCCGACCAGTTCCCGGCCCTTAATTCTAGATTCTGAACACAATCCGGAACCAACCGAACGCCGAAGAAACTGGCCAATTATCTATAGAAGTACTAGTGATATTAAAAGCTATTAATTTGGTAAAATAACATAAGATAATGGTTACATTAATAGATTTTGTGGTTTAATACCTTTACAGATCAATTTACTGTATATAAAACTACCCTTACACTGTCTCATGTCCTGGATTTTGACTTGACCCAGTTAAACATGGTTGGACTTGTTTATTTCTACAGACAGTTCTGAACACAGTTATTACAGTTTGGCAGAATAATCTTTTTTAAGTAAAAGGTTCAGTGTTTAAAGATTCATATGGGAATTAATAAACTGTTCAATTTGATGGGTGTGATCACATTAAAGAGTGAAATAATTCATTTACACACGTCAGACTTAGTGTACATGTACTTAAGAGTGTAAACAATGATTCCTGATAAAAGAGTAACGATGTGTACGGATAAAAGTGTAACAATAAACTTTCAACATCTGATGCAAGTGTATCATTCTGTTCGATGCCAGTTTACTGTGTGTGTTATCACCAAGCACCGAATTGGCCTCCAGGACATGTAAGGTGTAAGTAAATTTACATTTAAAACAGATCAAAAAAAGCAACAACAAAACAACCACAAAACCTGCATTTTATCCAAATAAGATAATCACGGTTGCAACTCGATTTATTTTGCTAGGCTGACTTTTTAATTCACCATCCAGGGGTGCCTACATAACCCATTCCTCCATGTAGACACATTTTTTACGCATGTGCGACCAGTGCAGATCCGGATCGGCCGGCACATCCGGGCCGGCCGATCAGAGTCCGCACCGGTCGCATATTGATTGGGTAGCCTATTAAATAAAAAAGCTAACAGTGCAGGTCCCGATCAGACGGCAAAAGAGTCGGCTGATCCGGATCCACACCACTCGCCTATCGATAAAGGTGTGCTGATGGAGGGAGGGGTTAAATAAGGAACTAACTTCCATAATGTAAGATAGATATAAATGATGTTTACAGGTAATAAGTGTTCCAATCAACAAAGTCTACAAAATCTTTAAGGATGTCATCTGTCCTCTATAGTTCGTATGCATTAGAACTAGATGAAAAATCTATGTTCCAAGCATATATAAGGTTTGTTTAAAAGACTCAGTTTTTCGTATTGCTTCCCCTTATCATTTTTATTTTCAGTTAAAATACAGCTCATTACACAGAATCTGCACTCTAAACTGGCACTAGGAAAATAGTTTCTTATTTCAAAAAACCAAAAAAATATAAAAAAAATGAAAAATACAGAGGAGAGTATAGACAGAAATTAACGTAATAATCTGTAAATTTTTAAAATGATTTTAGTGCAGCATAGTTATGTAATCAGCTATAATTTTTTGTCATTTTTTTGTCATTGAATTTCAACTTTCATACTAATGCAAAATGTTTGTGGTGAACTAACTTATCTCAATTTACACATTAACATTTTATTCAACACTATGTTTATCCAAGGAATTCATTTATCCTTATTAACTGTACGTCGTTCCCAAGCCGAGGTTTTGTCTTTACGAACTTCCAGGAACACTGATAAACCCTGTTCAATAATTCTGGTTTTCAATCCCTCTTCCTGTCGAATTGTGTATGCTGCTTGAGCTAAACGCCCTCTTTCCCTTTTCATCACCACCGGTAAATCTGAAAGGATTCGTTTTCTTTCATCTCTTAAAAAAGGATGAAAAGCCTTTGACATCACTAGATCCCGATCTGGCATTGTAGCGAATTTCACTATAATAGGTTTTGGACCTGCTGCTTCACTTGGCATTCTATGATAGTTTGCCAATACCATCTGTTTTACAATCTCCTCTTTGATTTCCAATTTTGATTTGAAGAATTCTTTCATAGTGACTTTTAAGTCCTCATTCTCTACCTTCGGAAACCCGTAAAACAAGAGATTATATTGCCTATCATGTTTTTCCTGCCGTAGGAATTTTTAGTTCATTTCTTCAAGGGCTTCTTTATATTTTCTTATCTCATCACTGCGTTCTTCTGCTTTTTCCTCCATTCTGTCATTATGGAAAGACACAGAATTCTCAATTTCATTTACCTTTTGTTTAAGTTCAGATACCTCAGTTTGTGTTTTATTCATATCTATCCGCACTGAATTTATATCTGATTTCATTTCGTTGATCATAGCAGTCCATTTTACATCTAAGTTCTGTAGCCTCTTTTCCATTTTCTGATCAAAGTCCTTAAACATGGCCCCAATTATACTTTCCAATTGTTCTACATCTTGGTTCTTTGATTCCTTTAAATGGTCTTTTGATTTGTCTGATTTTGGTGTAGATTTCATAAGGTGACTGGTTTACAGACTCCCTCATTGGCAGGCCTGCATTTGAACTAGGAGTTTTTGCCGCCATATTTATTCCTTGTTTGCCTATATACAGTAATATGGGTGGGTGGGGTACCGTGTCAAACGTTTATCAAATTTCTCCTCAATTTATTTACCGATTATCGTAACTTTGTCGATGTCATCTGAATTCCACCAAATTCATCGTCTTTAAGCTGTTTAAGCTCAGCTATTTTAACGATTATTTCACTTTTTGAGACCGGTCAAATTTATCACGCCATGCTGGTTGGGTGCGCTCGATTCATCTCCATAATTTATTATTAACTTCATAACGCACACAGTTTCACTTTCGCACATACTCACATAAGATCAAATTCATGCATACATACGTTGACAAGTACATTGACACACATAAACGTCAACACACTTGTAAACGCGCACGTGCGCACACACACACACGTACACGCACAGACGCACGCATGAACTATAATGTACATATGACCCTCTAAGACACATACACGCATACATGTGCACTTGCAAATACGTGCGCGCACATGCATGTACATACAAGCACGCACAGAAACTAAAATGTACTACATGTAAATGTACTACATCGCACGTGCGAATTCAATTACACGCGAAATCACGTCAATCGCATGCATACACAAACACGTATGTTCTCATGAAAACACGTGCGCGCACACGCACGTGCACATATGCGTAAACTATCATGTACAAAAAAGCACACAATAGCACGCGCACACATACAGACACACATACATACGGACGCACGCACACGCACGCACACACGCACGCACGCACGCACACACACGCATGCACACACACACGCATGCACACGCAGATGCACACACACATCTAGGCTTGTTTTAACCTTCGTATAAAGTTACAGTCTCGGGCTTTAAAGAAACGATTTAATAAATTATTGTAATAATGAAATTAATTACGAATCTCTCAGGAAATGTAATCCGAATAAACGATATTACAGGCGGTGGCGGTGAGCTATGTATATCGGAAGACAAAAGCGAGTCTTTAAGTGTGTGTGTAAGAATAAATCTTAAATAGCTTCCAATTTCTTGAATGATTACTTACCAAATAACTGGATTATTCTATTATTGATTAATTGAAATCGATGATTTTTAATTAACTTGCATTTTAAAATTTAAGCTTTGAGTTCGCGAGCGAGCGGAGGTTAATAATGTATCAATTTTACTTGTAGTCACTTCTGCTACGGCTTAAGACTCGACTGATGTCTGCAGTCTGATAAAGGGTCACACCGGGTCACCCGAATTACCGAAATCGGCCCAATTACCGAAATCTATATATACATACCGAAATCGGCGGGTAAACTTCCTATTTATATGTTAAATATGGCGTAAATCTTAAAATAATTCTTTTAAATCAATAATATGTGCATATTGACATCTTAATACGTTTTTATTTATTAAATTTTCGTAAAACTTGCTCAAGAAGTAAGCAAGCGAATATCCGAAAGCGGGTCACAAAGAGATACCGAACTACCGTAAACGACCTTTTACATTCATTTTCACCAGTAATTAGTTCCTTTTTTATTAATTGGGATTATAAAAGGAATGTTCATTAAAACAAAGATGATTAAATTAAGAAATGTAATTTGAAATTGCAAAATTGACTGTAGATATGCATACTTAACATATATGTCACATTCCGAAATCGGCTTGTAAACTACATATTTATATGCTAAATAAATCGTGAATCTTTATTAAATGGTTATAAATATACAACAATGAATATTTATTTTTATTCAGTGTGATAATATTTGCAAGATCATTTGAAATTATTTATTTGTTAATACAAAATTTTTATTTGAAATCGACAAAAAGATAGTGCAAGTGCGTACTTGTAGTTGACATTGCATGTCGCATACCGAAATCGCCAAATAAACTGCATATTTATATCTTATATCTAGCGTTAATCTGTAAATATATTGTTATTATTCAATAATAGTTATACAAATTCCTAAATATATAAATGTTTGTGTTTTTAGAAAGATCGCTCATATTTGAATATCTGAAAGCGTGCCGCCGAAAGATACAGGAAGCAAGCAGAAAAAGAATCTCCGGTCATGTATCCTCACGTGCGTCCGAAGCTATCTTTTGCTATTCAAGAAACATTAATTGCAATTCAATCTGCATTAATTTAAATATCTGAGTAAGATTTAGAGGCTGAACTATTTGTTTTGGGTTTTTTGGAACATACATAAGTATTCGGTAAGTAGTTCGTTTAGAAATGAAACTTTTTAAGCCAAAATGTAATATACGTGTAAATTCATGTAACTTCAATACTATGCAATTATAAACTTTTAAGAGTAACATTGGATCAGTTCAGTATTAAAGAATCGTACAATGTCAAGGGAGGTAAAAAGAACAACAACAAGCGCAGTAAAAATGTAAAAGATCACCACCGGTATAATCTGATGTAAAAGTTCGTACATTATTCGTTTTTAATTTTTGATAGTCGAAAACGAGGATGCGACAGTCTAAATTTAAAATGTGCATTTTCAAAACAACACACAAAGTTCATATAACATTTGTTAAATAATTAAATGCTATTCAGCGTTCCATTCATGCGAAACTTTGCTTGACCAGAAATAAAACAGATTTTACCACCCACGGCGAAATCTATCTACATGCAGCGCGCAAGAAGCGTGTATTTCGTGCAAATCAAGCCTTTTTTCATTGCATGTCTGTGGTATTGTTATCGTTACCCATACGGGTACATTGTAAAATTCGTAATTCTCGGTGCTGGGGTTAATCAATAAACTAAAGCTAGTAAACAATAAATTACAATATAATTTCTAATGACAATTAAAAATACACTTTATGAGAACGCTTTTAACTAGCGGTCAGAATCTGTGCGATTTTGGTATGTGGTAAGAACGCATATCTAAGGTCATTTTTTAAAATTTCAAAGGAAATTTCTGAATTTAAACATCTACATTTTAAGGAACATTATTTTAGATTTACGCCATATTTAAGATAAAAATAGGAAGTTTACCTGCTAATTTCGGTATGTGGCATACCACGTTATATAAGTACGCAAATAGGTGGTTATTTATTTGACATTAAAATTAATGTTTACTTGATTCTTAATAAGAAATTGTTCTGCAATAGACTGGACAATTTTTTCTTATTAATCACGCAAAATTGCAATATTATTAAAAAAAAATGCAATAATATTCAAGCACTTGAATAGCAAACGAATTCGGTGATGCTTTTTAGGAACAGCCCTGAATTTTGAAAATATTCCATGAGTTAATTGCTGTTGAAAATTGTAGGATTAATGATAGTCATATCACCCACGAGCGAGCATTTTACCTGCACGCGGTCTAAAGGATTTTATCACAAGCATGATCCGTGTACGGAAATTATCTATCCATAAATGAAATTATTTCCTATACAATATATTTATTTATCATGTAAGAAATATGGATATTTTAAGGCCATTCACTAGTTTCAGGTTCGAGTGATACTATTAGACGAAGCTTTATCCAGATGTGTTGAAAGTTTTCCGTTCGTCTTCTGGACTGCTAAATAGCCAGAACTACGGATGTCAGCTTTTCATTCGGACGGTTCGCACACTACAGGCCCACTGATTTCTACCTCTTTGGACAGTTTTTGAGCAACTTGAACTTGGACTTTACAGACATTTGAAAATTTTAATGTATATAACCGCTGAATACAACGACCTATTCCTAGTATTTGTTTGTGTCTTTTACGTATTATGAGATAAGGAAATAATTAATTTACTCACGTTAAAGTGAGTAATAATATATTTTATACAGGCGAGATATCCTATAATAATGTATTTCATATCTGAAACCTGGTGAATTATAAGATAGTATAGACATTGTTATAATAAAAATTATTTTGCTGCGGACAGCAATAAATATCGATGCGGTTCTTAGAATATTTACTTAACAAACACAAATGCTTTGATACTTATTATAGTTTTATATAAGCATGTTTTTCGGGATATGATGACAGGAACCCACATTAACGAGCAGGCACTATAAGAGACAGTCATAAAACGACTGTGATTTTCCAAAAGCAAAGTCATTCTGAAACTACATTTGTAATTTTATTTAAAAGATTTTCCTTCTCTTGATAAAAAAGTCGGGGGACGTTGATAAAGTCAAAATAGCTTAACCTCCGTTTTGTAGGCCTTAGCTGGGAAGATTTGAATCTTTCATTTTCAATTCTATTTTAAATGTATTAAAATATATTATTGTTCAAATAATACTTTTACCAGTGTCATTTCAAACAAATAAAAACTGTTTCATGATGTTTTTTTGTTATAAAGCTTTGTAAGAGCATATAACTTTCCCTAAGCTGGCTAATAAACATCTACAAGTAAGTTTCTGGTGTGAAATCTTTTTTAAGTTTTCTTAAATTATATGTTTGTTTATCCGAAGCTGCTGAATTAAAATAGAATTTACAATCCATATATTTTTCTTTAAATTTCAGGGGTAACATAATAAAAATCTCCAAAACTCAAATATGTCCCAAAGTGCAAACAACGCAAAATGAATCGGGGTCAGACGAGGCTTTTCAGAAAATACTTGTTTGTAAATGTCCCAAGAAGCATCTTCCCAGCCAGTGGCCTACAACACGGAGGTTATGCTACAAAGACTTTGTTCTTGGGGCATTTTATTCCATTCATAAGTCACTGCTTGTCGAAGCTCAGCAAGATTTTATTGTGGCTGACCACGTGAATAAATGAATTTCTTCCCCCAATCCCTGATGTGGTTGATCGGCGACATGTCTGAAGACAAAAATAGCTAGTCTAAACTATTGATGTTTTGTTTTAAGAAAATGAGAGTAAAAACAGCTGTATGCGCCCCTGCCTTTGATGCTGTAGATTACGCATACGATTCTAAACGTAAGAACGACAATACAATAAGCCGTGTCATTAATACAGATTGGCACAAAGTCTTTAAACATGTTTTACTGTGTATCGGTCGACTGCTCACACGTACATAGCAATAAAATTGCGAAATTTTAATACACGTTTCAATAAAGTGCAAAGTGTGGAATTTAACAAGTCACGTGCATCATGACGTCGATACATTAAATTTCGTAAGTCTGGTTTTCAAGACTACTCTGCTTGAGGCATAAGATCTCGTAAAGATGGAAAAAAAATTCAAAATACATGACATTAAAATCTACATTTTTAAATTGAGTATATAAATTTTTTAACTGTAATCATGCTTTCTTGCTTATTATTTTTCTGGCGCATCATATACTTAACGTTCACTGAAAATCTGCTTAATACAAATTGTGGTATTTTTTCTAGTGCTTTGTTTCATAAATGCAAACGTTTCAGAGATTTACATTTCTAGCTATGCAAGACACACCTGTATTAAATAATACTCATTTCTAACAACTTCGTAGCTGATCATAAGAATTTAAACAAAGGAAACAAAATATCCATGTTTTATTGTAAATAAAATACAACGGACTCGCTCCGTTTCGAAACTGATCGCTCGGACTGGCAAACAGTTTGCTTCTCAAAACAAGGCAAGTGTTCCCCTATCATTAACGTCGCGGCCAGTGTTCCCTATCATTTTCCATTTTTGCGATTTTCACATCAGTTGCATACAGAATCTGGATATGTCTGCACCAGAAGCATTTTTTCTGTCAGGATGTAAAATTTTTTTCATGCAACAGTCAGCTCACATGCGAAAACTTGCCAGAAGAACGTTTTCATGTAAATCCAAGTGTACCCTATCACCGAGCAGTGCAATCTGCCAAACACTTTACACGAAATACCGCATAAACTACAAAAGTGTGCAAAATTTGGAATACACTATGAAATCTGTCTTCGTGTACGGGGTACTTTAGTGTTTATTTCATTTAAAATGGTCTAGGAATAAGCGAGAAACAAGTAAAAACTTATCTCGAACCGAGAGAATTTTTTGGTTGGCGGCCATGTTTTTGTCACGTGATTCCCGACCCTAAGATCGGGACTTTTTAATGTGGACTAAATATCGACAAAATTAGAAACAATCATACTATCACTTAAATTTTGCTTACAAAGGAATATATGTAAATATAATATTAAAAGGTCACTAACATACAGTATTGTTACTGCGGAATAAGAATTCACAACCGCGTAGGTGTTTGCTTGGCGGAGATGTATCTTCCATGGTGCAAAACAAGCTCGAACAATTAATTGGGAGTATATTTTGATCAAAGAAGTCTTTTTCGGCCAGGATTATCAGAAAATACAAATTTATATCGCGCATACTTGTAATTTATATCCGTATGGGATACGTCACTAGAACAGATTGTACATTCGTCATTACGTGGTCAGTTATATATATGACAGTCGAGAGTCTTTTATCAGGTCATCAATCTCTAAACGATGATGGAGCTTGGATTATACTTGAGAAAAGTACTGTAAGCGAAAAATGTAAAACAATAGGCAAGGAGTCGACATATATAATCATTTTAATGGATTGTTTGTATCTCATATTATATATTATTGCAAAGCCCCTACACCCTTGAACGAGTTGTCTAATGAGCCTATGCAAATAATATTGGCTTAAATATTAGTGTTTACTTTAACACACTGAAAGATAGACAATATTATAAATAATAAGACAATTAACAAAATAATTATTTTGTATTTCGGATGAAAATAATTTGACTTTGGTTAATAAGAAGGCAAATTATAATAAGGCAAATAGTGTAGGCTATTCGATGCTTATCGGCATCTTTAATTGGTCTAAATGTTATACAGTCATAAATCTCTCACTCCTGAGGGGAAGATGACATTAAATGACCAACACAACGCATGAAGTAATTTGTTATCATTCCAATTTTCGCAGTTCAGCAGTTATGTACTGTACACAGTTATTCCGACTTATTTTTACCATCACCATGAGACATATTAGGGGGCTAATAAACTTTTCACTGAAGTGAGTCTTACTACCAATTTTAATGAAAATTTTACTCATCAGTCCATTACTACATTAATTTGCAGAATTGTCATTTTTCTGAGGTAGCATTTTCGATGACAGTCTATCCCATATAATTATGTTTAATTCTTGATTATGCGGAGAGCTCTTTGTAAGAGCATATAACTTTCCCTAAGCTGGCTAATAAACATCTACAAGTAAGTTTCTGGTGTGAAATCTTTTTCAAGTTTTCTTAAATTAATATGTTTGTTTATTCGAAGCATCTGAATTAAAATAGAATTTACAATCCATATATTTTTCTTCAAATTCAGGGGTAACATAATAAAAAACTCCAAAACTCAAATATGTCCCAAAGTGCAAACAACGCAAAATAAATCGGGATCAGACGAGGATTTTTCAGAAAATACTTGTTTGTAAATGTCCCAAGAAGCATCTTCCCAGCCAGTGGCCTACAACACGGAGGTTATGCTACAAAGACTTTGTTCTTGGGGCATTTTATTCCATTCATAAGTCATTGCTTGTCGAAGCTCAGCAAGATTTTATTGTGGCTGACCACGTGAATAAATGAATTTCTTCCCCCAATCCCTGATGTGTTTGATCGGCGACATGTCTGAAGACAAAAATAGCTAGTCTAAACTATTGATGTTGTTTTGTTTTAAGAAAATGAGTGTCAAAACAGCTGTATGCGCCCCTGTCTTTGATGCTGTAGATTACGCATACGATTCTAAAAGTAAGAACGACAATACAATAAGCCGTGTCATTAATACAGATTGGCACAAAGTCTTTAAACATGTTTTACTGTGTATCGGTCGACTGCTCACACGTACATAGCAATAAAATTGCGAAATTTTAATACACGTTTCAATAAAGTGCTAAGTGTGGAATTTAACAAGTCACGTGCATCATGACGTCGATACATTAAATTTCGTAAGTCTGGTTTTCAAGACTTTACTCTGCTTGAGGCATCAGATCTCGTAAAAATGGAAAAAAAATTCAAAATACATGACATTAAAATCTACATTTTTAAATGTACTGAGTATATAAAATTTTTAACTGTAATCATGATTTCTTGCTTATTATTTTTCTGGCGCATCATATAATTCTTAACGTTCACTGAAAATCTGCTTAATACAAATTGTGGTATTTTTTCTAGTGCTTTGTTTCATAAATGCAAACGTTTCAGAGATTTACATTTCTAGCTATGCAAGACACACCTGTATTAAATAATACTCATTTCTAACAACTTCGTAGCTGATCATAAGAATTTAAACAAAGGAAACAAAATATCCATGTTTTATTGAAAATAAAATACAACGGACTCGCTCCGTTTCGAAACTGAACGCTCGGACTGGCAAACAGTTTGCTTCTCAAAACAATGCAAGTGTTCCCTATCATCAACGTCGCGGCCAGTGTTCCCTATCATTTTCCATTTTTGCGTTTTTCACATCAGTTGCATACAGAAACTGGATATGTCTGCACCAGAAGCATTTTTTCTGTCGGGATGTAACAAATTTTTCATGCAACAGTCAGCTCACTTGCGAAAACTTGCCAGAAGAACGATTTCATCTAAATCCAAGTGTACCCTATCACCGAGCAGTGCAATCTGCCAAACACTCTACACGAAATATCGCATAAACTACAAAAGTTGGCAAAATTTGGAATACACTATGCAATCTGTCTTCGTGTACGGGGTACTTTAGTGTTTATTTAATTTAAAATGGTCTAGGAATAAGCGAGAAACAAGTAAACACTTACCTCGAACCGAGAGAATTTTTTGGTTGGCGGCCATGTTTTTGTCACGTGATTCCCGACCCTGAGATCGGGACTTTTTAATGTGGACTAAACATCGACAAAATTAGAAACAATCATACTATCACTTAAATTTTGCTTACAAAGGAATATATGTAAATATAATATTAAAAGGTCACTAACATACAGTATTGTTACTACGGAATAAGAATTTACAACCGCGTAAGTGTTTGCTTGGAGGAGATGTATCTTCCATGGTGCAAAACAAGCTCGAACAATTAATTGGGAGTATATTTTGATCAAAGAAGTCTTTTTCGGCCAGGATTATCAGAAAATACAAATTTATATCGCGCATACTTGTAATTTATATCCGTATGGGATACGTCACTAGAACAGATTGTACATTCGTCATTATGTGGTCAGTTATATATATGACAGTCGAGAGTCTTTTAACAGGTCATCAATCTCTAAACGATGATGGAGCTTGGATAATACTTGAGAAAAGTCCTGTAAGCGAAAAATGTAAAACAATAGGCAAGGAGTCGACATATATAATCATTTTAATGGATTGTTTGTATCTCATATTATATATTATTGCAAAGCCCCTACACCCTTGAACGAGTTGTCTAATGAGCCTATGCAAATAATATTGGCTTAAATATTAGTGTTTACTTTAACACACTGAAAGATAGACAATATTATAAATAATAAGACAATTAACAAAATAATTATAGCATAATTTGGATTTAAACTATGCAACTTGTATTTCGGATGAAAATAATTTGACTTTGGTTAATAAGAAGGCAAATTATAATAAGGCAAATAGTGTAGGCTATTCGAATTAGTTCTACACTGTTATATAAATAGGAGCATGCTTATCGGCATCTTTAATTGGTCTGAATGTTATACAGTCATAAATCTCTCACTCCTGAGGGGAAGATGACATTAAATGACCAACACAACGCAAGAAGTAATTTGTTATCATTCCAATGTTCGCAGTTCAGCAGTTATGTACTGTACACAGTTATTCCGACTTATTTTTACCATCACCATGAGACATATTAGGGGGCTAATAAACTTTTCACTGAAGTGTGTCTTACTACCAATTTTAATGATAATTTTACTCATCAGTCAATTACTACATTAATTTGAAGAATTGTCATTTTTTCTGAGGTAGCATTTTCGATGACAGTCTATCCCATATAATTATGTTTAATTCTTAATTATGCGGATATGATTTTGTTTGTTCTTGTTTATTATAATTTATTATTTTATCAAGATAAATAAGTAACAGTAAGCGCCAGGAAAGTTTTGATGCAAAACCGTAAAAGATCGTTATGCTTTGCTGGTAATTTACGCTGTGCAAAAAGTGAATGATCAACATACAAGATCAGAAGGACCTAGAAATTAAATGTTCACGTACCAATTATTATGTTTCGGTTATTATACAGATCTAAGAAAGTTTAGGTATACTTCAAATGCGTTAAAATACCATTACGACCCATGGCTCCTACACATTTTATAAATTAAAGCACTACACCAACGAAAACTTTACACCGAATTTCGCGCAGTAGTATAATCCACATAGTACATGTATAAGATATTATGTATTGCCTGGTATTTTATTTTGCGCACATTTCCAAGCACGAAATACGCGATAATTAAACCCCACGCGAAGTTCAATGAAAATATTCAGTTTCGAACAAAGTGTGTTACCCGGCTCTAGACAAAACATAATTTACATTAAAAATCACAGCCGGAATACTTTACTTACTTTATTACGCAAGAAGTGAAATATGCAAATCACGAGAGGCCACAAAAAAAAAACAGCTTCCCTACACATCATTCAACATTGTATTGGTAAGTGTATAAAGATTAACTGATAGTAGTATCAGAAAGACCCGCGCTAGGCTAAGATACATGAAGTACTTTCAACTAATAAACATCTCTTTTAATTAGTTTTGTAAAACTGCTTTAGGGTTTTGCAAAATGGAGTGACAGTACAAAACAAAATGAGAAATGACAAAATGAACCATTATCAGTTAATGTCGTCATGAATCAAGGTTTTTATATCGTTTATGTTTTTGTAAAATTGACAAATAATACCATATGAATCGTATTAAATGAAAAGAACATTCGGCTTTCTATAGCATGTACAGCTGCGGACAAGCCCAGTACATAATTATTATAGCGTTGATGTGAATCTTATTTTGATGGAATGTTATCAATAATAACAAAGTAAAACAATAATTTCTAAATGACTTTCGCTTAACCGTACATTTAACAATATTTTATAAATTTGTTTCTTGATTGATTGATTGATTAACTTCTGTTCTGGAATCAAATGTAAATCATTCTCATACAAATGTTGTTTTGAAGAAAAAAAACAGAAATAAAGGGAAACAAACTGTTATGTTGTGATTTGTACTTTCATCGCTAATGATTCACACTAATTTCGCCACGTGTAATACACCAGTTAAAATAGTCACATGGTGTCTAAGTACACTACTCTTATCTTTTGTATTAATGAGCATGGGAAGCACGGAAAAATATTATAATCTAAATATAACAGAGGCATTTATTTTACTATTTCGAGTCAGGTTTTAACTATATTGTTCCTTGCAATCCTTGCTGGTTGACTTGTCGATTCAATATGTCGGGTTTACCCACCAGGATTACCCACCAGGATGTAGAGATTCTAGTTTTATTAAAACGCAAGATATTCTATGTGGAAGTGACGCTGGTACTTCTTAAATTACCGCGCGAATACCGTCAGCAAAACAACTCACAGGTAAAAAGGACATAAAGGAAACGACCAATAAACGAACCATTTTAGAATACAAAAGGAATTTACGACAGACATTGAAAAAGATTGTAACATTATAATATTTAACCATCGTTACATAAATTAAATTTTGAAGTTTAATATCCGTCATCGTTAAACTTGACAATATTACAAGAAATTTAGCAGTTTTCTTAAGTGGAAGAACGAATGGAAGAATGAATAGTCTATTTGAAGAAATATTATAAGCTGAGGGTACAATGAAGCCTGGTTGGTACTGCTTAAAGGTTAGTTCGATTCTCGCATGATGGATTTGTGCAGAATATATTATGCTCATAAATATTGTTTGACCCTTAATTATTTACTAATAAGGACTAGTTTCATGAACATCATATTGAGCAAATACTAATTGAGTGACATTTCATATTTTGTTCTGTATTTAAAAACCATTAGAATTTCAAAGATATCGGAAAATTACAAATACACTTTCCCTAGGGAACGTGCATTTTACGCTATGTAATATAGTGTTTTTTCTCTAATATTTTCCCTCGGGAACGTGATTTGTAATTACCCGATATCTTTGAAATTCTCAAGGTTTTTATAGATATTTGAGGTGAGCTTATGGCCGAAATTTCAGAGCTCTAGACCGCCGGCAAAAAACGCCGGAGAAAAAACACTATAAAACATAGCGTAAAATAGTACGTTCCCTCGGAATGTGGATTTGTAATTATCCGATATCTTTGAAATTCTCATGGTTTTTAGAGACATTTGAGGTGAGCTTATGTCCAAAATTTCAGAGCACTAGACCGCCGGCAAAAACACCGGAGAAAAAACATTATAATACATAGCGTAAAATGCACCTTACCTGAAGAACGTGGATTTGTAATTATCCGATATCTTTGAAATTCTGATTGTTTTTAGATATATTTTAGGTGAGATTATTGCCGAAATTTCAGATCTCGAGACCGCCGGCAAAAAAAAACCGCCGGGAAAAAACACTTTAATTCATAGCATAAAATGCACGTTCCCTAGGGAACGTGGATTTGTAATTATCCGATATCTTTCAAATTCTCATGGTTTTTAGAGATATTTGAGGTAAGCTTATTGCGAAATTTTAGAGCTCTACACCGCCGGCAAAAACCGCCGGAGAAAAAACACTATTACAAACCGAAAATGCACGTTCCCTCGGGAACGTGGATTTGTAATTATCCGATATCTTTGAAATTCTCATGGTTGTTAGAGATATTTGAGGCGAGCTTATGGCCCAAAATTCAGAGCTCTAGACCGCCGGCAAAAAAAACAACGCCGGAGACAAAACACTATATTACATAGCCTAAAAAGTACGTACCCTAGGGAACGTGGATTTGTAATTATCCGATATCTTTGAAATTCTCATAGTTTTTTGAGATATTTGAGGTGAGCTCATGGCCGAAATTTTAGAGCTCTAGACCGCCGGCAAAAAAACCGCAGGAGAAAAAACGTAAAATGGACGTTCCCTCGGGAACGTGGATCTGCATTATCCGATATCTTTGAAATTCTCATGTTATTAAGAGATGTTTGAGGTGAGCTTATGGCCGAATTTTCAGAGCTCTAGACTGCCGGCAAAAAAAAAAAACGCCGGAGAAAAAACACTATATTACATAGCGTAAAATGCACGTACCCTAGGGAAAGTGTATTTGTAATTATCCGATATCTTTGAAATTCTAATGGTTTTTATAGATATTATCTGAAATTTAAGTCATAAGCTCACCTGAAATATCTCTAAAAACCATGAGAATTTCAAAGATATCGCATAATTACAAATCCACGTACCCGAGGGGACGTACTGTTACGCTTTGTAATATTGTGTTTTATCTTCGGCGATTTTTTTTGCCGGCGGTCTAGAGCTCTGAAATTTCGGCCATAAGCTCACCTTAAATATGTCTAAAAACCAGAAGAATTTCAAAGATATCAGATAATTACAAATCCGCGTTCCCGAAGGAACGTGCATTTTACGCTGTATAATATAGTGTTTTTTCTCCCGCGGTTTTTTGCCGGCGGTTTAGAGCTCTGAAATTTCGGCCATAACCTTACCTCAAATATGTCTAAAAACCATGAGAATTTCAAAGATATCGGATAATGAAAAATCCACGTTCCCTTGGGTACGTGCATTTTTCGCAATGTATTATAGATTTTTTCACCGACGTTTTTTTTGCCGGCGGTCTAGAGCTCTGAAATTTCGGTCATAAGCTTACCTTAAATATCTCTAAAAACCATGCGAATTTCAAATATATCGGATAATTACAAATCCACGTTCCCTAGGAAACGTTCTTTTTACGCTATGTATTAAAGTGTTTTTTCACCGGCGGTTTTTTTGCCGGCGGTCTAGAGCTCTGAAATTTCGGCCATAAGCTCACCTCAAATATCCCTAAGAACCATGAGAATTTCAAAGATATCGGAAAACTACAAATGCCCGTTTCCTAGGGAACGTGCATTTTACGCTATGTAATATGGTGTTTTTTCTCCGCCGTTTTTATGCGGAGGTCTAGAGCTCTGAAATTTCGGCCATAAGCTCACCTCAAATATCTCTGAAAACCACGAGAATTTCAAAGATATCGGATAATTACAAATCCACGTTCCCTAGGGAAAGTGCATTTTACGTTATGTAATATAGTGTTTTTTCTCCGGGGGAACTTACTTTTTACGTTATGTAATATAGTGTTTTTTCTCCGGCGTTTTTATGCCGGCGGTCTAGAGCTCTGAAATTTCGGCCATAAGCTCACCTCAAATATCTATAAAAACCATGAGAAATTCAAAAACATCGGGTAATTACAAATCCACGGTCCCTAGGGAACGTGCATTTTACGATACGTAAAATTGTCTTTTTCCTCCGGCGTTTTTTTGCCGGAGGTCTAGAGCTCTGAAATTTCGGCCATAAGCTGACCTCAAATATCTCTTAAAACCATGAGAATTTCAAAGATATCGGGTAAATACAAATCCACGTTCCCTAGGGAACGTGCATTTTACGCAATGTAATATAGTGTTTTTTTCTCCGGCGGTCTAGAGCTCTGATATTTCGGCGATAAGCTCACCTCAAATATCTCTAAAACAAACCTGAGAATTTCAAAGATATCGGATAATTACAAATCCACGTTCACTAGGAAACGTGCATTTTACGCTATGTTAAAGTGCTTTTGCACCGTCGTTTTTTTTGCCGGCGGTCTAAAGGTCTGAAATTTTGGCCATAAACTCACCACAAATATCTCTAAAAACCATGAGAATTTCAAAGATATCCGATAATTAAAACCCCAAGTTCCCGAGGGAACATGCATTTTACGCTATGTAATATAGTGTTTTTCTCCGGCGTTTTTTTTGCCGGCGGTATAGAGCTCTGAAATTTAAGACATAAGCTCACCTGAAATATCTCTAAAAACCATGAGAATTTCAAAGATATCGCATAATTACAAACACACGTTCCCTCGGGAACGTGCATTTCACGCTATGTAATATAGTGTTTTTCTCCGGCGTTTTTTTTTGCCGGCGGTCCAGAGCTCTGAAATTTCGGCCATAAGCTCACCTCAAATATCTCTGAAAACCATGAGAATTTCAAAGATATCGGATAATTACAAATCCACGTTCCCCAGGGTACGTACTTTTTAGGCTATGTTATATATTGTGTTTTGTCCGGCTTTGTTTTTGTAGGCGGTCTAGAGCTCTGAATTTTGGGCCATAAGCTCACCTCAAATATCTGTAACAACCATGGGCATGTCAGAAATATCGGATAATTACAAATACACGTTCCCTAGGGAAGGTGCATTTTACGCTATATGTGTTTTCCCCGGCGGTTTTTTCGCCGGCGGTCTAGAGCTCTGAAATTTCGGTCATAAGAACCCCTCAAATATCTCTTAAAACGATGAGAATTTCAAAGATATCGGATAATTACAAATACACGTTCCCTACGGAACGTACCTTTTACGCTATGTTATATAGCGTTTTTCCTTCGGCGGTTTTTTTGCCGGCGGTCTAGAGTTCTGAATTTTGGGCAATAAGCTCACCTCAAAAATCTCTGAAAACCATGAGAATTTCAAAGATATCGGATAATTACAAATCCACGTTCCCTAGGGTACGTACTTTTAAGGCTATGTAATATAGTGTTTTGTCTGCGGCGTTTTTTTTTTGCCGGCGGTCTAGAGCTCTGAATTTTGGGCCATAAGCTCACCTCAAATATCTCTAACAACCATGAGAATTTTAAAGATATCGGATAATTACAAATCCACGTTCCCGAGGTAACGTACTTTTTACGCTATGTAGTATAGCGTTTTTTCTCCGGCGGTTTTTTTGCCGGCGGTCTAAAGCTCTGAAATTTAGGCCATAAGCTCACCTCAATTATTTCTGAAAACCATGAGAATTTCAAAGATATCGGATAATTACAAATCCACGTTCCCTAGGGTAAGAACTTTTTAGGCTATGTAATATAGTGTTTTTTCTCCGGCGTTTTTTTGCCGGCGGTCTAAAGCTCTGAATAATGGGCCATAAGCTCACCTCAAATATCTCTAACAACCATGAGCATGTCAGAAATATCGGATAATCAAATACACGTTCCCTAGGGAACGTGCATTTTACGTTATGTAATATAGTGTTTTTTCTCCGGGGGAACTTACTTTTTACGTTATGTAATATAGTGTTTTTTCTCCGGCGTTTTTATGCCGGCGGTCTAGAGCTCTGAAATTTCGGCCATAAGCTCACCTCAAATATCTCTAAAAACCATGAGAAATTCAAAGACATCGGGTAATTACAAATCCACGGTCCCTAGGGAACGTGCACTTTACGATATGTAAAATTGGCTTTGTCCTCCGGCGTTTTTTTGCCGGAGGTCTAGAGCTCTGAAATTTCGGCCATAAGCTGACCTCAAATATCTCTTAAAACCATGAGAATTTCAAAGATATCGGGTAAATACAAATCCACGTTCCCTAGGGAACGTGCCTTTTACGCAATGTAATATAGTGTTTTTTTCTCCGGCGGATGTTTTTGCCGGCGGTCTAGAGCTCTGATATTTCGGCGATAAGCTCACCTCAAATATCTCTAAAAATACCCTGAGAATTTCAAAGATATCGGATAATTACAAATCCACGTTCACTAGGAAACGTGCATTTTACGCTATGTTAAAGTGCTTTTGCACCGGCGTTTTTTTTGCCGGCGGTCTAGAGGTCTGAAATTTTGGCCATAAACTCACCTCAAATATCTCTAAAAACCATGAAAATTTCAAAGATATCCGATAATTAAAAATCCAAGTTCCGGAGGGAACATGCATTTTACGCTATGCAATATAGTGTTTTTCTCCGGCGTTTTTTTTGCCGGCGGTGTAGAGCTCTGAAATTTAAGTCATAAGCTCACCTGAAATATCTCTAAAAACCATGAGAATTTCAAAGATATCGCATAATTACAAATCCACGTACGCGAGGGGACGTACTGTTACGCTTTGTAATATTGTGTTTTATCTTCGGCGATTTTTTTTGCCGGCGGTCTAGAGCTCTGAAATTTCGGCCATAAGCTCACCTTAAATATGTCTAAAAACCAGAAGAATTTCAAAGATATCAGATAATTACAAATCCACTTTCCCGAAGGAACGTGCATTTTACGCTGTATAATATAGTGTTTTTTCTCCCGCGGTTTTTTGCCGGCGGTTTAGAGCTCTGAAATTTCGGCCATAACCTTACCTCAAATATCTCTGAAAACCATGAGAATTTCAAAGATATCGGATAACTAAAAATCCACGTTCTCTAAGGAACGTGTATTTTACGCTATTAATTAAAGAGTTTTTTCTCCGGCGTTTTTTTTTTGCCGGCGGTCTAGAGCTCTAAAATTTCGGCCATAAGCTCACCTCAAATATCTCTGAAAACCATGAGAATTTCAAAGATATCGGATTATTACAAATCCTTGTTCCCGTGGGAACGTGCATTTTACGCTATGAAATATAGTTTTTTCTTCGCCGGTTTTTTTGGCGGCGGTCTAGAGCTCTGAAATTTCGGTCATAAGCGTACCTCAAATATCTCTAAAAACCATGAGAATTTCAAAGATATCGGATAATTTCAAATCAACGTTTCCTAGGGTACGCGCGTTTTACACTGTGTAATATAGCAGTTTTTCTCGGGCGGTTTTTCGCCGACGGTATAGAGCTCTGAAATTTAGGCCATAAGCTCACCTCAAATTTCTCTGAAACCCATGAGAATTTCAAAGATATCGGATAATTACAAGTCCACGTTTCCTAAGGAACGTGCATTTTACGATATGTAATATGGTGTTTTTTCTCTGGCGGTTTTTTTTGCCGGCGGTCTAGAGCTCTGAAACATCGGCCATAAGCTCTCCTCAAATATCTCTAAAAACCAGAAGAATTTCAAAGATATCAGATAATTACAAATCCACGTTCCCGAAGGAATGTGCATTTTACGCTAAATAATATAGTGTTTTTTCTCCGGCGGTTTTTTGCCGGCGGTCTAGCGATCTGAAATTTCGGCCATAACCTTACCTCAAATATCGCTAAAAACATGAGAATTTCAAAGATATCGGATAATTACAAATCCACGTTCCCTAGGGAACGTGCATTTTACGCTATATAATATAATCTTTTTTCTCCGGCTTTTTTTGCCGGCGGTCTACAGCTCTGAAATTTCGGTCATAAGCTCACCTCAAATATCTCTAAAAACTGTGAGAATTTCAAAGATATCGGGTAATTATAAATCCACGTTCCCGAGGGAAAGTTCATTTTACGCAATGTTATATAGTGTTTCTTCTCCGGCGTTTTTTTCCCGGCGGTCTAGAGCTCTGAAATTTCGGCCATGAGCTCACCTCAAATATCTGCAAAAACCGTTTGAATTTCAAAGATATCGGATAATTACAAACCCACGTTCCCTAGGGAACGTGCATTTCACGCTTTGTAATATAGTGTTTTTTCTCCGGCGTTTTTTTTTGCCGGCGGTCCAGAGCTCTGAAATTTCGGCCGTAAGCTCACCTCAAATATCTCTGAAAACCATGAGAATTTCAAAGATATCGGATAATTACAAATCCACGTTCCCTAGGGTACGTACTTTTTAGGTTATGTTATATATTGTGTTTTCTCCGGCGTTGTTTTTGTAGGCGGTCTAGAGCTCTGAATTTTGGGCCATAAGCTCACCTCAAATATCTGTAACAACCATGGGCATGTCAGAAATATCGGATAATTACAAATACACGTTCCCTAGGGAAGGTGCATTTTAGGCTATATGTTTTTTCCCCGGCGGTTTTTTCGCCGGCGGTCTAGAGCTCTGAAATTTCGGTCATAAGCTCACCTCAAATATCTCTTAAAACGATGAGAACTTCAAAGATATCGGATAATTACAAATACACGTTCCCTACGGAACGTACCTTTTACGCTATGTTATATAGCGTTTTTCCTCAGGCGGTTTTTTTGCCGGCGGTCTAGAGTTCTGAATTTTGGGCAATAAGCTCACCTCAAAAATCTCTGAAAACCATGAGAATTTCAAAGATATCGGATAATTACAAATCCACGTTCCCTAGGGTACGTACTTTTTAGGCTATGTAATATAGTGTTTTGTCTCCGGCGTTTTTTTTTTTGCCGGCGGTCTAGAGCTCTGAATTTTGGGCCATAAGCTCACCTCAAATATCTCTAACAACCATGAGAATTTGTAAGATATCGGATAATTACAAATCCACGTTCCCGAGGTAACGTACTTTTTACGCTATGTAGTATAGCGTTTTTTCTCCGGCGTTTTTTTTGCCGGCGGTCTAAAGCTCTGAAATTTAGGCCATAAGCTCACATCAATTATTTCTGAAAACCATGAGAATTTCAAAGATATCGGATAATTACAAATCCACGTTCCCTAGGGTAAGATCTTTTTAGGCTATGTAATATAGTGTTTTTTCTCCGGCGTTTTTTTGCCGGCGGTCTAAAGCTCTGAATTTTGGGCCATAAGCTCACCTCAAATATCTCTAACAACCATGAGCATGTCAGAAATATCGGATAATCAAATACACGTTCCCTAGGAACGTGCATTTTACGTTATGTAATATAGTGTTTTTTCTCCGGGGGAACTTACTTTTTACGTTATGTAATATAGTGTTTTTTCTCCGGCGTTTTTATGCCGGCGGTCTAGAGCTCTGAAATTTCGGCCATAAGCTCACATCAAATATCTCTAAAAACCATGAGAAATTCAAAGACATCGGGTAATTACAAATCCACGGTCCCTAGGGAACGTGCATTTTACGATATGTAAAATTGTCTTTGTCCTCCGGCGTTTTTTTGCCGGAGGTCTAGAGCTCTGAAATTTCGGCCATAAGCTGACCTCAAATATCTCTTAAAACCATGAGAATTTCAAAGATATCGGGTAAATACAAATCCACGTTCCCTAGGGAACGTGCATTTTACGCAATGTAATATAGTGTTTTTTTCTCCGGCGGATGTTTTTGCCGGCGGTCTAGAGCTCTGATATTTCGGCGATAAGTTCACCTCAAATATTTCTAAAAATACCCTGAGAATTTCAAAGATATCGGATAATTACAAATCCACGTTCACTAGGAAACGTGCATTTTACGCTATGTTAAAGTGCTTTTGCACCGGCGTTTTTTTTTTGCCGGCGGTCTAGAGGTCTGAAATTTTGGCCATAAACTCACCTCAAATATCTCTAAAAACCATGAGAATTTCAAAGATATCCGATAATTAAAAATCCAAGTTCCCGAGGGAACATGCATTTTACGCTATGTAATATAGTGTTTTTCTCCGGCGTTTTTTTTGCCGGCGGTATAGAGCTCTGAAATTTAAGTCATAAGCTCACCTGAAATATCTCTAAAAACCATGAGAATTTCAAAGATATCGCATAATTACAAATCCACGTACCCGAGGGGACGTACTGTTACGCTTTGTAATATTGTGTTTTATCTTCGGCGATTTTTTTTGCCGGCGGTCTAGAGCTCTGAAATTTCGGCCATAAGCTCACCTTAAATATGTCTAAAAACCAGAAGAATTTCAAAGATATCAGATAATTACAAATCCCGAAGGAACGTGCATTTTACGCTGTATAATATAGTGTTTTTTCTCCCGCGGTTTTTTGCCGGCAGTTTAGAGCTCTGAAATTTCGGCCATAACCTTACCTCAAATATGTCTAAAAACCATGAGAATTTCAAAGATATCGGATAATTAAAAATCCACGTTCCCTTGAGTACGTGCATTTTTCGCAATGTATTATAGATTTTTTCACCGACGGTTTTTTTGCCGGCGGTCTAGAGCTCTGAAATTTCGGTCATAAGCTTACCTCAAATATCTCTGAAAACCATGAGAATTGAAAAGATATCGGATAACTACAAATCCACGTTCTCTAAGGAACGTGTATTTTACGCTATTAATTAAAGAGTTTTTTCTCCGGCGGTTTTTTTGCCGGCGGTCTAGAGCTCTGAAATTTCGGCCATAAGCTCACCTCAAATATCTCTGAAAACCATGAGAATTTCAAAGATATCGGATTATTACAAATCCTTGTTCCCGTGGGAACGTGCATTTTACGCTATGAAATATAGTTTTTTCTTCGGCGGTTTTTTTGCCGGCGGTCTAGAGCTCTGAAATTTCGGGCATAAGCGTACCTCAAATATCTCTAAAAACCATGAGAATTTCAAAGATATCGGATAATTTCAAATCAACGTTTCCTAGGGTACGCGCGTTTTACACTGTGTAATATAGCAGTTTTTCTCGGGCGGTTTTTCGCAGACGGTATAGAGCTCTGAAATTTAGGCCATAAGCTCACCTCAAATTTCTCTGAAACCCATGAGAATTTCAAAGATATCGGATAATTACAAATCTAAGGAACGTGCATTTTACGATATGTAATATGGAGTTTTTTCTCTGGCGGTTTTTTTTGCCGGCGGTCTAGAGCTCTGAAACATCGGCCATAAGTTCTCCTCAAATATCTCTAAAAACCAGAAGAATTTCAAAGATATCAGATAATTACAAATCCACGTTCCCGAAGGAATGTGCATTTTACGCTAAATAATATAGTGTTTTTTCTCCGGCGGTTTTTTGCCGGCGGTCTAGCGATCTGAAATTTCGGCCATAACCTTACCTCAAATATCTCTAAAAAACATGAGAATTTCAAAGATATCGGATAATTACAAATCCACGTTCCCTAGGGAACGTGCATTTTACGCTATATAATATAATCTTTTTTTTCTCCGGCTTTTTTTTGCCGGCGGTCTACAGCTCTGAAATTTCGGTCATAAGCTCACCTCAAATATCTCTAAAAACTGTGAGAATTTCAAAGATATCGGGTAATTATAAATCCACGTTCCCGAGGGAACGTTCATTTTACGCAATGTTATATAGTGTTTCTTCTCCGGCGTTTTTTTTCCCGGCGGTCTAGAGCTCTGAAATTTCGGCCATAAGCTCACCTCAAATATCTGCAAAAACCGTGAGAATTTCAAAGATATCGGATAATTACAAACCCACGTTCCCTAGGGAACGTGCATTTCACGCTATGTAATATAGTGTTTTTTCTCCGGCGTTTTTTTTGCCGGCGGTCCAGAGCTCTGAAATTTCGGCCATAAGCTCACCTCAAATATCTCTGAAAACCATGAGAATTTCAAAGATATCGGATAATAACAAATCCACGTTCCCTAGGGTAAGTACTTTTTAGGCTATGTAATACAGTGTTTTGTCTCCGGCGTTTTTTTTTTGCCGGCGGTCTAGAGCTCTGAATTTTGGGCCATAAGCTCACCTCAAATATCTCTAACAACCATGAGAATTTTAAAGATATCGGATAATTACAAATCCACGTTCCCGAGGTAACGTACTTTTAACGCTATGTAGTATAGCGTTTTTTCTCAGGCGGTTTTTTTGCCGGCGGTCTAAAGCTCTGAAATTTCGGGCCATAAGCTCACCTCAATTATTTCTGAAAACAATGAGAATTTCAAAGATATCGGATAATTACAAATCCACGTTCCCTAGGGTAAGAACTTTTTAGGCTATGTAATATAGAGTTTTTTCTCCGGCGTTTTTTTTGCCGGCGGTCTAAAGCTCTGAATTTTGGGCCATAAGCTCACCTCAAATATCTCTAACAACCATGAGCATGTCAGAAATATCGGATAATTACAAATACACGTTCCCTAGGGAACGTGCATTTTACGCTATAAGTTGTTTCCCCGGCGGTTTTTGTGCCGGCGGTCTAGAGCTCTGAAATTTCGGCCACGAGCTCACCTCAAATATCTCTAAAAACCATGAGAATTTCAAAGATATCGGACAATTACAAATCCACGTTCCCTAGGGAACGTGCATTTTACGCTATGTAATATAAGGTTTTTTCTCCTGCATTTTTTTGCCGGCGGTCTAGAGCTCTGAAATTTCGGCCATCAGCTGAACTCAAATATCTCTTAAAACCATGAGAATTTCTAAAATATCGGATAATAACAAATGCACGTTCCCTAGGGAACGTGCATTTTACGCTATGTGTTATAGATCTTTTCACCGGCGTTCTTTTTTGCTGGCGGTCTAGAGCTCTGAAATTTCGGCCATAAGGTCACCTTAAATATGTCTGAAAACCATGAGAATTTCAAAGATATCGGATAATTACAAATCCACGTTCCCCAATGAACGTGCATTTTACCCTATGTAGTATAGTGTTTTTTCTCCGGCGTTTGCTTTGCCGGCGGTCTAGAGATCTGAAATTTCGGCCATAAGCTCACCTCAAATATCTCTAAAAACAATTAGATTTTCAAAGATATCGGAAAATCACGAATCCACGTTCCCTATGGAACGTTCATTTTACGCTGTGTATTATAGTGTTTTTTTCTCCGGCGTTTTTTTGCCGGCGGTCTAGTGCTCTGAAATTTTGGCCATAAAGTCACCTCAAATATCTCTGAAAACCATGAGAAGTTCAAAGATATCGGATAATTACAAATCCACGTTCCCTAGGGAACGTGCATATTACGCTATTTAATAGTGTTTTTTTCCGGCGTTTTTTTTGCCGGCGGTCCAGAGCTCTGAAATTTTGGCCATAAGCTCACCTTAAAATATCTTTAAAAACCATGAGAATTTCAAAGATCCGGATAAATATCATTCCCTAGGGAACGCGCATTTTACGCGATGTAATATAGATTTTTTCCTCCGACGTTTTTTTTGCCGGCGGTCTAGAGATCTGAAATTTTGGCCATAAGCTTTTTGACCATGAGAATTTGAAAGATATCGGATAATTACAAATCCACATTCCCGAGGGAACGTGCATTTTACGCTATGTAATATAGTGTTTTTTCTCTGGCGTTTTTTACCGGCGGTCTAGAGCTCTGAAATTTCGGCCATAAGCTCACCTCAAAAATCTCTAAAAACCATGAGAATTTCAAAGATATCGGAAAATTACAAGTCCACGTTCCCTAGGGAACGTGCATTTCACGCTATGTATTATAGCGTTATTTCTCCGGCGTTTTTTTTGCCGGCGGTCCAGAGCTCTGAAATTGCGGCCATAAGCTCACCTCAAAAACTTCTAAAAACCATGAGAATTTCAAAGATATCGGATAATTACAAGTCCACGATCCCTAGGGAACGTGCATTACGGTATGTATTATAGTGTTTTTTCCCAAGCTTTTTTTTGCCGGCGGTCTAGAGCTCTGAAACATAAGCTCACCTCAAATTTCTCTGAAACCCATGACAATTTCAAAGATATCGGATAATTACAAATCCACGTTCCCTAGGGAACGTGCATTTTACGATATGTAATATAGTGTTTTTTCTCCGGCGTTTTTTTTCGCCGGCGGTCTATAGCTCTGAAATTTTGGCCATAAGCTCACCTTAAAATATCTTTAAAAACCATGAGAATTTCAAAGATCCGGATAAATATCAAATCCACGTTCCCTAGGGAACGTGCATTTTACGCGATGTAATATAGTTTTTTTCCTCCGACGTTTTTTTTTCCGGCGGTCTAGAGCTCTGAAATTTTGGCCATAAGCTTTTTGACCATGAGAATTTGAAAGATATCGGATAATTACAAATCCACATTCCCGAGGGAACGTGCATTTTACGCTATGTAATATAGTGTTTTTTCTCTGGCGTTTTTTACCGGCGGTCTAGAGCTCTGAGATTTTGGCAATAAGCTCACCTCAAATATCTCTAAAAACCATGAGAATTTCAAAGATATCGGATAATTTAACGCAATGCAATAAAGTGTTTTTGTCCAGCGGTTTTTTTGCCGGCGTTCTAGAGCTCTGAAATTTCGACCATAAGCTCACCTCAAATTTCTCTGAAAATCAGTAGAATTGCAAAGATATTGGAAAATTACAAATCCACGTTCTTGAGGAATCGTGCATTTAACGCTATGTAATATAGTGTTGTTTTTTTCCGGCGTATTCTTTGCCTTCGGTCTAGATCTCTGAAATTTTGGCCATAATCTCAGCTGCGTGTTTTTTTGCCGGCGGTCTATAAGCTCACCTCAAATATCTCTAAGAACCATGAGAATTTCAAAGATATCGGATAATTACAAATCGACGTTCCTCAGGGAACGTGCATTTTACGCTATGAAATATACTGTTTTTTCTCAGTCGGCTTTTTGCCGGCGGTCTAGAGCTCTGAAATTTCGGCCATAAGCTTACCTGAAAGATCTCTAAAAACCATGAGAATTTCAAAGATATCGGAAAATTGCAAATCCACGTTCCCTAGGGAACGTGCATTTTACGCTATGTAATAAAGAGTTTTTTCTCCGGCGGCATTTTTTGCCGGCTTTCAAGAGCTCTGAAATTTCGGCCATAAGCTCACCTGAAATATCACTGAAAACCATGAGAATTTCAAAGATATCGGATAATGACAAATCCACGTTCTTTAGGGTACGTGCATTTCACGCTATGTATTTAAGTGATTTTTTACCTGGCGGTTTTTTTTGGCGGCGGTCTGGAGCTCTGAAATTTAGGCCATAAGCTCACCTCAAATAATTCTAAAAACCATGAGAATTTCAAAGATATCGGAAAATTACAAATCCACGTTCCCTCGGGTAGGTGCATTTTACTCTATGTAACATTGTGTTTTTTCTCCGACGTTTTTTTTGCCGGCGGTCTAGAGCTCTGAAATTTCGGCCATGAGCTTACCTTAAAAATCTCTAAAAACCTTGAGAATTTCAAAGATATCGGATAATTACAAATCCAAGTCCCCTAGGGAACGTCCATTTTACGCTATGTAATATAGTGATTTTCTCCGGCGGTTTTTTTGCCGGCGGTCCAGAGCTCTGAAATTTCGGCCATAAGATCACCTCAAATTTCTCTAAAAACCATGAGAATTTCAAAGATATCGGATAATTACAAATCCACGTTCCTGAAGGAACCTGCATTTTACGCTATGTAATATAGTGATTTTTTCTCTGGCGTTTTCTTTGGCCGGCGGTCTAGAGCTCTGCAATTTCAGCCATAAGCTCACCTAAAATATCTCTAAAAACCATGAGAATTTCAAAGATATCGGAAAATTACAAATCCACGATCCCTGGGGAACGTGCATTTAACGATATGTAATATAGTATTTTTTCTCCGGCGATTTTTGGCCGGCGGTCTAGAGCTCTGAATTATCGGCCATAGGCTCACCTAAAATATCTCTAAAAACCATGAGAATTTCAAAGATATCGGATAATTTCAAATCCACGTTCCCTAGGGAACGTGCATTTTACGCTATGTATTATAGCGTTTTGACCCCGGCGTTTTTTGCCGGCGGTCTAGAGCTCAGAAATTTCGGCTATCAGCTCACCTCAAATATCTCTAAAAACCATGAGAATTTCAAAGATATCGGATACAAATCCACGTTCCCGACGGAACTTGCATTTTACGCTATGTATTATATTGTTTTTCCCCGGCGGTTTATTTGCTGGCGGTCTAGAGCTCTGAAATTTCGGCCATAAGCTCAAATATCTCTAAAAACCATGAGAATTTCAAAGATATTGGATAAATACAAAGCAAGGTTCCCTCGGAAACGTGCATTTTACGCAATGAAATATAGTGTTTTTTCTCCGGCGTTCTAGAGTTCTGAAATTTCGGCCATTAGCGCAACTCAAACATCTTTTAAAACCGTGAGAATTTCAAAGATATCGGATAATTACAAATCCACGTTCCCGAGGGAACGTGCATTTTACGCTATGTAATGAAGTGTTTTTTCTCCGGCGGTTTTATTGCCGGCGGTCTAGAGCTCTGAAATTTCGGCGATAGCATTTTACGCTATGTATTATAGATTTTTTCACCGGCATATTTATTGTGCCGGAGGTCTAGAGCTCTGAAATTTCGGCCATAAATTCACCTCAAATATCTCTGAAAACCATGAGAATTTCAAAGATATTTGATAATTACAAATCCACGTTCCCTAGGGAACGTGCATTTAACGCTAAGTAATATAGTGTTTTTTCTCCGGCGTTTTCTTTATCGGCGGTCTAGAGCTCTGAAATTTCGGCCATAAGCTCATCTCAAATTTCTCTAAAAAAATGAGAATTTCAAAGATATCGTATAATTACAAATCCACGTTCCCTGGGAAACGTGCATTTTACGCTATGTATTATAGAGTTTTTTCCCCGGCGGTTTTTATGCCGGCGGTCTAGAGCTCTGAAATTTCGGCCATAAGCGCACCTCAAACATCTTTTAAACCCATGAGAATTTCATAGATATCGGATAATTACAAATCAACGTTCCCTAGGAAACGTACAATTTATGCTATGTAATATAGTATTTTTTTCTCCGGTTTTTTTTTTTTGCCGGCGGTCTAGAGATCTGAAATTTCGGTCATAAGCTCACCTCAAATATCTCTAAAAACCATGAGAATTTCAATATTATCGGATCATTACAAATCCACGTTCCCTGGGAAACGTGCATTTTACGCTATGTATTTTAGTGTTTTTTCACCGGCGGTTTTTATGCCGGCGGTCTAGAGCTCTGAAATTTCGGCCATAAGCTCACCTCAAAGATCTTTTAAAACCATGAGAATTTCAAAGATATCGGATATTTACAAATCACGTTTCCGAGGGAACGTGCATTTTACCCTAAGAAATATAGTGTTTTCTCCGCCGTTTTTTTTTCCGGCAATCTAGACCTCTGAATATTCGGCCATAAGCTCACCTCAAATATCTCTAAAAACCATGAGTATTTCAGATATCGGATAATTACAAATCCACGTTCCCTACGGAACGTGCATTTTACGCTATGTATTATACTGTTTTTTTTTGCGGCGGCTTTTTTGCCGGCGGCCTAGAGCTCTGAAATTTCGGCCATATGCTCACCTTAAATATCTCTAAAAACCATGAAAATTTCAAAGATATCGGATACAAATCCACGTTCCCTAGGGAACTTGCATTTTACGCTATGTATTATACTGTTTTTCCCCGGCGGTTTATTTGCTGGCTGTCTAGAGCTCTGAAATTTCGGCCATAAGCTCAAATATCTCTAAAAACCATGAGAATTTCAAAGATTTTGGATAAATACAAATCAAGGTTCCCTCGGAAACGTGCATTTTACGCTATGAAATATAGAGTTTTTTTTCTCCGGCGTTTTTTGCCGGCGGTCTAGAGCTCTGGAATTTCGGCCATAAGCTCACCTCAAATGTCTCTAAAAACCATGAGACTTTCAAAGATATCGGATAATTACAAATCCACGTTCCCGAGGAAACGTGCATTTTACGCTATGTAATAAAGTGTTTTTTCTCCGGCGGTTTTATTGCTGGCGGTCTAGAGCTCTGAAATTTCGGCGATAAGCTCACCTCAAATATCTCTAAAAACCATGAGAATTTCAAAGATAATAACTAATCAAGGTTCCCTAGGGAACGTGCATTTTAAGCTATGGTTTTTTTCTCCGGCAGTTATTCCGCCGGTGGTCTAGAGCTCTGAAATTTCGGCCAGAAGCTCACCTCAAATATCTCTAAAAACCTTGAGAATTTCAAAGATATCGTTCCCTAGGGAACGTGCATTTTACGCCTTGTAATATAGAGTTTTTTATCAGACGTTTTTTTGACGGCTGTCTAGAGCTCTGAAATTTCGGCCATCAGCTTACCTCAAATATCTCTAAAAACTTTGAGAATTTCAAAGATATCGGATAATTACAAATCCACGTTCCCTAGGAAACGTACAATTTACGCTATGTAATATAGTGTTTTTTCTCCGGCGGTTTTTTTTGCCGGCGGTCTAGAGCTCTGAAATTTCGATCATAAGCTCATCTCAAATATCTCTAAAAACCATGAGAATTTTCAAAGATATCGTTCCTTAGGGAACGTGCATTTTACGCTATGTAATATAGGTTTTTTTTTGTCCGGCAGTTATTTTGCCGGTGGTCTAGAGCTCTGAAATTTCGGCCATAAGCTCACCTCAAATATCTCTAAAACCTTGAGAATTTCAAAGATATCGTTCCCTAGGGAACGTGCATTTTAAGCCTTGTAATATAGAGGTTTTTATCCGGCGTGTTTTTTTGACGGCTGTCTAGATCTCTGAAATTTCGGCCATCAGTTTACCTCAAATATCTCTAGAAACCATGAAAATTTCAAAGATATATGATAATAACAAATCCACGTTCCCGGGGAACGTGCATTTTACGCTATGTAATAAAGTGTTTTTTCTCCTGCGAATTTTTTTCCCGGCGGTCTAGAGCTCTGCAAATTTGGGCCATAAGCTTACCTTAAATATCTCTAAAAACCATGAGTATTTCAAAGATATCGGATAATTACAAATCAAGGTTCCCTATGGAACGTGCATTTGACGCTATGTAAAATAGGGTTTTTTCTCCGGCAGTTATTTTGCCGGTGGTCTAGAGCTCTGAAATTTCGGCCATACGCTCACCTCAAATATCTCTAAAACCCATGAGAATTTCAAAGATATCGTTCCCTAGGGAACGTGCATTTTACGCTTTGTAATATAGAGTTTTTTTATCCGGCGTGTTTTTTTTGCGGCTGTCTAGAGCTCTGAAATTATTGCGATAAGCTCACCTCAAATATCTCTAAAACCATGAGAATTTCAAAGACATCGGATAATTACAAATCCACGTTCCCTAGGGAACGTGCATTTTATGTAATAAAGAGTTTTTTCCCATGCGTTTTTTTTTGCCGGCGGTCTAGAGCTCTGAAATTTCGGCCATAAGCTTACCTCAAATATCTCTTAAAACCCTGAAAATTTGAAAGATAGCGTTCCCTAGGGAACGTGCATTTTACGCTATTTAATAATTTTTTTTTCCGGCGTTTTTTTTTTGCCGGCGGTCTAGAGCTCTGAAATTTCGGCCATAAGCGCACCTCAAATATCTCTAAAAACCATGAGAATTTCAAAGATATCGGATAATTACAAATCCACGTTCCCTAGGGAACGTGCGTCTTACGCTTGGTATTATAGTGTTTTTTCCCCGGCGGTTTTCATGCAGGCAGTCTAGTGTTCTGAAATTTCGGCCATAAGCTCACCTTAAATATCTCTAAAAACCATGAGAATTTCAAAGATAACGGATAATTACAAATCCACGTTCACCTCGGATCGTGCATTTTACGCTATGTAATATAGTGTTTTTTCTCCGTCGGTTTTTTTTACCGCCAGTCTAGAGCTCTGAAATTTTGGCCAGAAGCTCACCTGAAATATTTCAAAAAACCATGAGAGTTTCAAAGATATCGGATAATTACAAATCTACGTTCCCGCGGGAAGGTGTATTTTGTGCTATGTAATATAGTGTTTTCTCTCCGGCGTTTTTTTTTGCCGGCGGTCTAGAGCTCTGAAATTTCGGCCATAAGCGCACCTCAAATATCTCTAATTACCATGAGAATTTCAAAGATATCGGATAATTACAAATCCACGTTCCATAGGGAATGTGCGTCTTACGCTAGGTATTATAGTGTTTTTTCCCCGGCGGTTTTCATGCCGACGGTCTAGTGTTCTGAAATTTCGGCCATAAGCTTACCTTAAATATCTCTAAAATCATGAGAATTTCAAAGATATCGGATAATTACAAATCCACGTTCACTTCGGATCGTGCATTTTACGCTATGTAATATAGTGTTTTTTCTCCGTCGTTTTTTTTACCGCCAGTCTAGAGCTCTGAAATTTCGGCCAGAAGCTCACCTCAAATATCTTGAAAAACCATGAGAATTTCAAAGATATCGGAGAATTACAAATCCACGTTCCCGCGGGAAGGTGCATTTTGTGCTATGTAATATAGTGTTTTTTCTCCGGCGTTTTTTTTGCCGGTGGTCTATAGCTCTGAAATTTCGGCCATAAGCTCACCTCAAATATCTCTAAAAACCATGAGAATTTCAAAGATATCGGAGAATTACAAATCCACGTTCCCGCGGGAAGGTGCATTTTGTGCTATGTAATATAGTGTTTTTTCTCCGGCGTTTTTTTTGCCGGTGGTCTATAGCTCTGAAATTTCGGCCATAAGCTCACCTCAAATATCTCTAAAAACCATGAGTATTTCAAAGATATCGGATAATTACAAATCCACGTTCCCGAGGGAACGTGCATTTTACGATATGTATTTTAGTTTTTTTTCTGGGCGTTTTTTTGCCGGCGGTCTAGAGCTCTGAAATTTCGGCCATATGCTCACCTCAAACATCTATAAAAACCATGAGAATTTCAAAGATATCGGATAATTACAAATCCACGTTCCCTGGGAAACGTGCATTTTACGCTATGTATTATAGCTTTTTGACCTTGGCGTTTTTTTTGCCGGCGGTCTAGAGCTCTAAAATTTCGGCCATAAGCTCACCTCAAATATCTCTAAAAACCATGAGAAGTTCAAAGACAATAACAAATCAAGGTTCCCTAAGGAACGTGCATTTTACCCTATGTATTATAGTGTTTATTCTCTGGCGTTTTTTGCCGGCGGTTTAGAGATCTGAAATTTCGGCCATAAGCTCACCTCAAATATCTCTAAAAACCATGAGAATTTCAAAGATATCGGATAATTACAAATCCACGTTCCCTAGGGAACGTGCATTTTACGCTATGTAATATAGTTCTTTTCTCCGGCGGTTTTATTGCCGGCGGTCTAGTGCTCTGAAATTTCGGCCATAAGCTCACCTCAAATATCTCTAAAAACCATGAGAATTTCAAAGTTATCGGAAATTCGCAAGTCCTGTAATATTGTGTTTTTTGTCCGCCGTTTTTTTGCCGTCGGTCTTGAGCTCTGAAATTTCGGCCATAAGCTGACCTCAAATATCTCTAAAAAACCATGAGAATTTCAAAGATATCGGATAAATACAAATCCACGTTCCCTAGGGAACGTGCATGGAGGCTATTTAATATAGTGTTTTTTCTCCGGCGTTTTTTTTGCCGGCAGTCTAGCACTCTGAAATTTCGGCCATAAGCTCACCTCAAATATCTCTAAAAACCATGAGAATTTCAAAGATATCGGATAATTACAAATCCACGTTCCCGGGGGAACGTACTTTTTACTCTATGTGAAATAGAGTTTTTTCTCCGGCGTTTTTTTGCCGGTGGTCTAGAGCTCTGAAATTTCGGCCATAAGCTCACCTCAAATATCTTTAAACACCATGAGAATTTCAATGTTATCGGATAATTACAAATCCACGTTCCCTAGTGAACGTGCATTTTACGCTATGTATTATACTGTGTTTTCCCTGGCGTTTTTTTTGCCGGCTGTCTAGAGCTCTGAAATTTCGGCCATAACCTCACCTCAAATATCTCTAAAACCCATGAGAATTTCAAAGATAATTACAAATCCACGTTCCCGAGGGAAAGTGCATTTTACACTATGTAATAAAGTGTTTAATCTCCGGCGGTTTTATTGCCGGCGGTCTAGAGCTCTGAAATTTCGGCGACAGCATTTTACGCTATGTATTATAGATTTTTTCACCGGCGGTTTTATTTTGCCGGAGGCCTAGAGCTCTGAAATTTCGGCCATAAGCTCACCTAAAATATCTCTGAAAACCATGAGAATTTCAAAGACATCGGATAATGACAAATCCACGTTCCTTAGGGTACGTGCATTTTACGCTATGTATTAAATTGATTTTTTCCCTGGCGGTTTTTTTGCCGGCGGTCTAGAGCTCTGAAATTTTGGCCATAAGCTTACCTTAAATATCTCTAAAAACCATGAGAATTTCAAAGATATCAGACAATTACAAATCCACGTTCCCTAGGGAACGTGCATTTTACGCTATGTAATATTGTGTTTTTCTCCGGCGGTTTTCTTGCCGGCGGTCTAGAGCTCTGAAATTTCGGCCATAAGATCACCTCAAATATCTCTAAAAACCATAAGAATTTCAAAGACAATTACAAATCAATGTTCCCTAGGGAACGTGCATTTTACGCTATGTATTATAGTGTTTATTCTCCGGCGTTTTTTGCCGGCGGTCTAGAGCTCTGAAATTTCGGCCATATGCTCACCTCAAATATCTCTAAAAACCATGAAAATTTCAAAGATATCGGATACAAATCCACGTTCCCTCGGGTACTTGCATTTGACGCTATGTATTATACAGTTTTTCCCCGGCGGTTTATTTGCTGGCTGTCTAGAGCTCTGAAATTTCGGTCATAAGCTCAAATATCTCTAAAAACCATGAGAATTTCAAAGATATGGATAAATACAAATCAAGGTTCCCTCGGAAAGGTGCATTTTACGCTATGTAATAAAGTGTGTTTTTATCCGGCGGTTTTATTGCCGGCGGTCTAGAGCTCTGAAATTTCGGCGATAAGCTCACATCAAATATCTCAAAAAACCATGAGAATTTCAAAGATAATTACTAATCAAGGTTCCCTAGGGAACGTGCATTTTAAGCTATGGTTTTTTCTCCGGCAGTTATTTTGCCGGTGGTCTAGAGCTCTGAAATTTCGGCAATAAGCTCGCCTCAAATATCTCTAAAAACCTTGAGAATTTCAAAGATATCGTTCCCTAGGGAACGTGCATTTTACGCCTTGTAATACAGAGTTTTTTATCAGACGTTTTATTTGACGGCTGTCTAGAGCTCTGAAATTTCGGCCATCAGCTTACCTCAAATATCTCTAAAAACTATGGGAATTTCAAAGATATCGGATAATTACAAATCCACGTTCCCTAGGAAACGTACAATTTACGCTATGTAATATAGTGTTTTTTCTCCGGCGGTTTTTTTTGCCGGCGGTCTAAAGCTCTGAAATTTCGGTCAGAAGCTCACCTCAAATATCTCTAAAAACCATGAGAAATTTCAAAGATATAGTTTCCTAGGGAACGTGCATTTTACGCTATGTAATATAGGTTTTTTTGTCCGGCAGTTATTTTGCCGGTGGTCTAGAGCTCTGAAATTTCGGTCATAAGCTCACCTCAAATATCTCTAAAACCTTGAGAAATTCAAAGATATCGTTCCCTAGGGAACGTGCATTTTACGCTTTGTAATATAGAGGTTTTTATCCGGCGTGTTTTTTTGACGGCTGTCTAGATCTCTGAAATTTCGGCCATCAGTTTACCTCAAATATCTCTAGAAACCATGAAAATTTCAAAGATATATGATAATAACAAATCCACGTTCCCGGGGAAAGTGCATTTTACGCTATGTAATATAGTGTTTTTTCTCCGGCGGTTTTTTTGCCGGCGGTCTAGAGCTCTGAAATTTGGGCCATAAGCTTACCTTAAATATCTCTAAAAACCATGAGAATTTCAAAGATATCGGATAATTACAAATCAAGGTTCCCTATGGAACGTGCATTTGACGCTATGTAAAATAGGGTTTTTTCTCCGGCAGTTACTTTGCCGGTGGTCTCCAGCTCTGAAATTTCGGCCATACGCTCACCTCAAATATCTCTAAAACCCATGAGAATTTCAAAGATATCGTTCCCTAGGGAACGTGCATTTTACGCTTTGTAATATAGAGTTTTTTTATCCGGCGTGTTTTTTTTGGCGGCTGTCTAGAGGTCTGAAATTGCCGCCATAAGCTCACCTCAAATATCTCTAAAAACCATGAGAATTTCAAAGATATCGGATAATTACAAATCCACGTCGCCGAGGGAACGTGCATTTTACGCTATGTATTTTAGTTTTTTTTCTGGGCGTTTTTTTGCCGGCGGTCTAGAGCTCTGAAATTTCGGCCATAAGCTCACCTCAAATATCTCTAAAAACCAAGAGAATTTCAAAGATATCGGATAATTACAAATCCACGTTCCCTGGGAAACGTGCATTTTACGCTATGTATTATAGTGTTTTTTCCCCGGCGGTTTTTATGCCGGCGGTCTAGAGCTCTGAAATTTCGTCCATAAGCGCACCTCAAACATCTTTTAAAACCATGAGAATTTCAAAGATATCGGATAATTACAAATCCACGTTCCCGAGGGAAAGTGCATTTTACGCTATGTAATAAAGTGTTTTTTCTCCGGCGGTTTTATTGCCGGCGGTCTATAGCTCTGAAATTTCGGCGACAGCATTTTACGCTATGTATTATAGATTTTTTCACCGGCGGTTTTATTTTGCCGAAGGTCTAGAGCTCTGAAATTTCGGCCATAAGCTCATCTCAAATATCTCTGAAAACCATGAGAATTTCAAAGATATCGGATAATTACAAATCCACGTTCCCGAGGGAACGTGAATTTTACGCTAAGTAATATAGTGTTTTTTTCTCCGGCGTTTTCTTTACCGGCGGTCTAGAGCTCTGAAATATGGGCCATAAGCTCACCTCAAATGTTTCTAAAAACCATGAGAATTTCAAAGATATCGGATAATTACAAATCCACGTTCCCTAGGGTACGTGCAATTTACTCTATGTAACATTGTGTTTTTTCTCCGTCGTTTTTTTCCCGGCGCTCTAGAGCTCTGAAAGTTTGGCCATAAGCTTACCTTAAATATCTCTAAAAACCATGAGAATTTCAAAGATATCGGATAATTACAAATCCACGTTCCCTAGGGAACGTGCATTTTACGCTATGTAAAATAGTGTTTTTCTCCGGAGCTTTTTTTGCCGGCGGTCTAGAGCTCTGAAATTTCGGCCATAAGCTCACCTCAAATATCTCTAAAAACCATGAGAATTTCAAAGACAATTACAAATCAAGGTTCCCTAAGGAACGTGCATTTTACCCTATGTATTATAGTGTTTATTCTCCGGCGTTTTTTTGCCGGCGGTCTAGAGATCTGAAATTTCGGCCATAAGCTCACCTCAAATATCTCTAAAAACCATGAGAATTTCAAAGATATCGGATAATTACAAATCCACGTTCCCTAGGGAACGTGCATTTTACGCTATGTAATATAGTTCTTTTCTCCGGCGGTTTTATTGCCGGCGGTCTAGTGCTCTGAAATTTCGGCCATAAGCTCACCTCAAATATCTCTAAAAACCATGAGAATTTCAAAGTTATCGGAAATTCGCAAGTCCTGTAATATTGTGTTTTTTTTCCGCCGTTTTTTTGCCGTCGGTCTTGAGCTCTGAAATTTCGGCCATAAGCTGACCTCAAATATCTCTAAAAACCATGAGAATTTCAAAGATATCGGAGAAATACAAATCCACGTTCCCTAGGGAACGTGCATTTGAGGCTGTTTAATATAGTGTTTTTTCTCCGGCGTTTTTTTTGCCGGCAGTCTAGCACTCTGAAATTTCGGCCATAAGCTCACCTCAAATATCTCTAAAAACCATGAGAATTTCAAAGATATCGGATAATTACAAATCCACGTTACCGGGGGAACGTACTTTTTACGCTATGTCAAATAGTGTTTTTTCTCCGGCGTTTTTTTGCCGGTGGTCTAGAGCTCTGAAATTTCGGCCATAAGCTCACCTCAAATATCTCTAAAAACCATGAGAATTTCAATGTTATCGGATAAATACAAATCCACGTTCCCTAGGGAACGTGCATTTTACGCTATGTATTATACTGTTTTTTCCCTGGCGGTTTTTTTTGCCGGCTGTCTAGAGCTCTGAAATTTCGGCCATAAGCGCACCTCAAATATCTCTAAAACCCATGAGAATTTCAAATATAATTACAAATCCACGTTCCCGAGGGAAAGTGCATTTTACACTATGTAATAAAGTGTTTTTTTCTCCGGCGGTTTTATTGCCGGCGGTGTAGAGCTCTGAAATTTCGGTGACAGCATTTTACGCTGTATTATAGCTTTTTTCACAGGCGGTTTTATTTTGCCGGAGGTCTAGAGCTCTGAAATTTCGGCCATAAGCTCACCTAAAATATCTCTGAAAATCATGAGAATTTCAAAGATATCGGATAATGACAAATCCACGTTCCTTATGGTACGTGCATTTTACGCTATGTATTAAAGTGTTTTTTTCCCTGGCGGTTTTTTTTTTGCCGGCGGTCTAGAGCTCTGAAATTTTGGCCATGAGCCTACCTTAAATATCTCTAAAAACCATGAGAATTTCAAAGATATCAGATAATTACAAATCCACGTTCCCTAGGGAACGTGCATTTTACGCTATGTAATATTGTGTTTTTCTCCGGCGGTTTTTTTGCCGGCGGTCTAGAGCTCTGAAATTTCGGCCATAAGATCACCTCAAATATATCTAAAAACCATAAGAATTCCAAAGACAATTACAAATCAATGTTCCCTAGGGAACGTGCATTTTACGCTATGTATTAAAGTGTTTATTCTCCTGCGTTTTTTGCCGGCGGTCTAGAGATCTGAAATTTTGGCCATAGGCTCACCTCAAATATCTCTAAAAACCATGAGAATTTCAAAGATATCGGATAATTACAAATCCACGTTCCCTGGGGAAGGTGCGTTTTGTGCTATGTAATATAGAGTTTTTTTCTCCGGCGTTTTTGTTGCCGGCTGTCTAGAGCTCTGAAATTTCGGCCATCAGCTTACCTCAAATATCTCTAAAAACCATGAGAATTTCAAAGATATCGGATAATTACAAATCCACGTTCCCTAGGAAACGTACAATTTATGCTATGTAATATAATGTTTTTTCTCCGGCGTTTTTTGGCCGGCGGTCTAGAGCTCTGAAATTTCGGTCATAAGCTCACCTCAAATGTCTCTAAAAACCATGAGAATTTTAAAGATATCGTTCCCTAGGGAACGTGCATTTTACGCTATGTATATAGGGCCTTTTTCTGGGCGTTTTTTTGCCGGCGGTCTAGAGCTCTGAAATTTCGGCCATAAGCTCACCTCAAATATCTCTAAAAACAATGAGAATTTCAAAGATATCGGATTATTATAAATCCACGTTCCCTGGGAAACGTGCATTTTACGCTATGTATTAAAATGTTTTTTCCCCGGCGGTTTTTATGCCGGCGGTCTAGAGCTCTGAAATTTCGGCCATAAGCTCACCTTAAACATCTTTTAAAACCATGAGAAATTCAAAGATATCGGAAAATCACAAATCTACGTTCCCGAGGGAACGTGCATTTTACGCTATGAACTATAGTGTTTTCTCCGCCGTTTTTTTTTGCCGGCAATCTAGACCTCTGAATATTCTGCCACACGCTCGGCTCAAATATCTCTAAAAACCATGAGTATTTCAAAGATATCGGATAATTACAAATCCACGTTCCCTAGGGAACGTGCATTTTACGCTATGTAATATTGTGTTTTTTCTCCGGCGGTTGTATTGCCGGCGGTCTAGAGCTTAAAAATTTCGGCCATAAGCTCACCTCAAATATCTCTAAAAAACCATGAGAATTTCAAAGAAAATTACAAATCAAGGTTCCCTTTGGAACGTCATTTTACGCTTTGTAATATAGGGTTTTTTCTCCGGTAGTTATTTTGCCGGTGGTCTAAAGCTCTGAAATTTCGGCCATAAGCTCACCTCAAATATCTCGAAAAACCTTGAGAATTTCAAAGATATCGTTCCCTATGGAACGTGCATTTTACGCTATGTAAAAAAGAGTTTTTTATCCGGCGTTTTTTTTGGCGGCTGTCTACAGCTCTGAAATTTCTGCCATAAGCGTACCTCAAATATCTCTAAAAACCATGAGAATTTCAAAGGTGTCGGATAATTATAAATCCACGTTCCCTAGGAAACGTGCATTTTACGCTATGTAATATAGTGTTTTTTCTCCGTCGGTTTTTTTTGCCGAAAGTCTAGAGCTCTGAAATTTCGGCCAGAAGCTCACCTCAAATATCTCGAAAAACCATGAGAATTTCAAAGATGTCGGATAATTACAAATCCACGTTCCCGCGGGAAGGTGCATTTTGTGCTATGAAATATAGTGTTTTTTCTCCGGCGTTTTTTTTGCCGGTGGTCTATAGCTATATGCTCTATAAATTTCGGCCACAAGCACGAATTTCAAAGATATCGGATAATAACAAATCCACGTTCCCTAGGGAACGTGCATTTAACGCTATGTAATATTGTTCTTTTCTCCGGCGGTTTTATTGCCGGAGGTCTAGTGCTCTGAAATTTCGGCCATAAGCTCACCTCAAATATCTCTAAAAACCATGAGAATTTCAAAGTTATCGGAAATTCGCAAGTCCTGTAATTAATTAATATAAATTATTGTGTTTTTTGTCCGCCGTTTTTTTGCCGTCGGTTTTGAGCTCTGAAATTTCCGCCATAAGCTGACCTCAAATATCTCTAAAAACCATGAGAATTTCAAAGATATCGGATAAATACAAATCGACGTTCCCTAGGGAACGTGCATTTGAGGATATTTAATATAGTGTTTTTTCTCCGGCGTTTTTTTTTGCCGGCGGTCAAAAGCTCTGAAATTTCTGCCATAAGCTCACCTCAAATATCTCTAAAAACCATGAGAATTTCAAAGATATCGGATAATTACAAATCCACGTTCCCGGGGGAACGTACTTTTTACGCTATGTAAAATAGTGTTTTTTCTCCGGCGTTTTTTTGCCGGTGGTCTAGAGCTCTGAAATTTCGGCCGTAAGCTCACCCCAAATATCTCTAAAAACCAAGAGAATTTCAAAGATATCGGATAATTACAAATCCACGTTCCCTAGGGAACGTGCATTTTACGCTATGTATTATACTGTTTTTTCCCTGGTGGTTTTTTTTGCCGGCTGTCTAGAGCTCTGAAATTTCGGCCATAAGCTCACCTCAAATATCTCTAAAATCCATGAGAATTTCAAATATAATTACAAATCCACGTTCCTGAGGGAAGGTGCATTTTGCACAATGTAATAAAGTGTTTTTCCTCCGGCGGTTTTATTGCCGGCGGTCTAGAGCTCTGAAATTTCGGCGACAGCATTTTACGCTATGTATTATAGATTTTTTCACCGGCGGTTTTATTTTGCCGGAGGTCTAGAGCTCTGAAATTTCGGCCATAAGCTCACCTAAAATATCTCTGAAAACCATGAGAATTTCAAAGATATCGGATAATGACAAATCCATGATCCTTAGGGTACGTGCATTTTACGCTATGTATTAAAGTGTTTTTTTCCCTGGCGGTTTTTTTTGCCGGCGGTCTAGAGCTCTGAAATTTTGGCCATGAGCTTACCTTAAATATCTCTAAAAACCATGAGAATTTCAAAGATATCAGATAATTACAAATCCACGTTCCCTAGGGAACGTGCATTTTACTCTATGTAATATTGTGCTTTTCTCCGGCGGTTTTTTTGCCGGCGGTCTAGAGCTCTGAAATTTCGGCCATAAGATCACCTCAAATATCTCTAAAAACCATAAGAATTCCAAAGACAATTACAAATCAATGTTCCCTAGGGAACGTGCATTTTACGCTATGTATTATAGTGTTTACTCTCCGGCGTTTTTTGCCGGCGGTCTAGAGATCTGAAATTTTCTCCATAAGCTCACCTCAAATATCTCTAAAAACCATGAGAATTTCAAAGATATCGGATAACTACAAATCCACGATCCCTGGGGAACGTGCATTTAACGATATGTAATATAGTGTTTATTCTCCGGCGGTTTTTTGCCGGCGGTATAGAGCTCTGAATTATCGGCCATAGGCTCACCTCAAATATCTCTAAAACAATGAGAAATTCAAAGAAATTCGATAATTACAAATCCACGTTCCCTAGTGAACGTGCATTTTACGCTATGTATTATAGCGTTTTGACCCCGGCGTTTTCTTGCCGGCGGTCTAGAGCACTGAAATTTCGGCCATCAGCTCACCTCAAATATCTCTAAAAACCATGAGAATTTCAAAGACAATTACAAATCAAGGTTCCATAGGGAACGTGCATTTTACGCTATGTAATATAGTTTTTTTTCTCTGTCCGGTCTAGAGCTCTGAAATTTCGGCCAGAAGATCACCTCAAATATCTCGAAAAACCATGAGAATTTCAAAGATTTCGGATAATTATAAATCCACGTTCCCGCGGGAAGGTGCGTTTTGTGCTATGTAATATAGAGTTTTTTCTCCGGCGTTTTTGTTGCCGGCTGTCTAGAGCTCTGAAATTTCGGCCATCAGCTTACCTCAAATATCTCTAAAAACCATGAGAATTTCAAAGATATCGGATAATTACAAATCGACGTTCCCTAGGAAACGTACAATTTATGATATGTAATATAATGTTTTTTCTACGGTTTTTTTTGGCGGCGGTTTAGAGCTATGAAAATTCGGTCATAAGTTCACCTCAAATGTCTCTAAAAACCATGAGAATTTTAAAGATATCGTTCTTTAGGGAACGTGCATTTTACGCTATGTATATAGGGCCTTTTTCTGGGCGTTTTTTTGCCGGCGGTCTAGAGCTCTGAAATTTCGACCATAAGCTCACCTCAAATATCTCTAAAAACAATGAGAATTTCAAAGATATCGGATTATTATAAATCCACGTTCCCTGGGAAACGTGCATTTTACGCTATGTATTATAATGTTTTTTCCCCGGCGGTTTTTATCCCGGCGGTCTAGAGCTCTGAAATTTCGGCCATAAGCTCACCTCAAACATCTTTTAAAACCGTGAGAATTTCAAAGATATCGGAAAATCACAAATCCACGTTCCCGAGGGAACGTGCATTTAACGCTATGAACTATAGTGTTTTCTCCGCCGTTTTTTTTTGCCGGCAATCTAGACCTCTGAATATTCTGCCACACGCTCGGCTCATATATCTCTAAAAACCATGAGTATTTCAAAGATATCGGATAATTACAAATCCACGTTCCCTAGGGAAAGTGCATTTTACGCTATGTAATATTGTGTTTTTTCTCCGGCGGTTGTATTGCCGGCGGTCTAGAGCTCTGAAATTTCGGCCATAAGCTCACCTCAAATATCTCTAAAAAACAATGAGAATTTCAAAGAAAATTACATATCAAGGTTCCCTTTGGAACGTCATTTTACGCTTTGTTATATAGGGTTTTTTCTCCGGCAGTTATTTTGCCGGTGGTCTAAAGCTCTGAAATTTCGGCCATAAGCTCACCTCAAATATCTCTAAAAACCTTGAGAATTTCAAAGATATCGTTCCCTATGGAACGTGCATTTTACGCTATGTAAAAAAGAGTTTTTTATCCGGCGTTTTTTTTGGCGGCTGTCTACAGCTCTGAAATTTCTGCCATAAGCGTACCTCAATTATCTCTAAATGAGAATTTCAAAGATATCGGATAATTATAAATCCACGTTCCTTAGGGAACGTGCATTTTACGCTATGTAATAAAGAGTTTTTTCTCCGGCGGTTTTTTTGCCGGCGGTCTAGAACTCTGAAATTTCGGCCATAATCTTACCTCAAATATCTCTAAAAGCCCTGAAAAATTTCAAAGATAGCGTTCCATAGGGAACGTGCTTTTTACGCTATGTGTTATTGTGTTTTTCTCCGGTGTTTTTTTTTTGCCGGCGGTCTAGAGCTCTGAAATTTCGGCCATAAGCTCACCTCAAATATCTCTAAAAACCATGAGAATTTCAAAGATATCGGATAATTACAAATCGACGTTCCCTTCGGATCGTGCATTTTACGCTATGTAATATAGTGTTTTTTCTACGTCGGTTTTTTTTTGCCGAAAGTCTAGAGCTCTGAAATTTCGGCCAGAAGCTCACCTCAAATATCTCGAAAAACCATGAGAATTTCAAAGATATCGGATAATTACAAATCCACGTTCCCGCGGGAAGGTGCATTTTGTGCTATGTAATATAGTGTTTTTTCTCCGGCGTTTTTTTGCCGGTGGTCTATAGCTCTGAAATTTCGGCCATAAGCTGACCTCAAATATCTCTAAAAGCCATGAGAATTTCAAAGATATCGGATAATTACAAATCCACGTTCCCGAGGGAACGTGCATTTTACGCTATGTATTCTAGTTTTTTTTCTGGGTTTTTTTTTGCCGGCGGTCTAGAGCTCTGAAATTTCGGCCATGAGCTCACCTCAAATATCTCTAAAGACCATGAGAATTTCAAAGATATCGGATAATTACAAATCCACGTTCCCTGGGAAACGTACATTTTACGCAATGTATTATAGTGTTTTTTTCCCGGCGGTTTTTATGCCGGCGGTCTAGAGCTCTGAAAATTCGGCCTTAAGCGCACCTCAAACATCTTTTAAAACCATGAGAATTTCAAAGATATCGGATAATTACAAATCCACGTTCCCGAGGGAACGTGCATTTTACACTATGTAATAAAGGGTTTTTTCTCCGGCGGTTTTATTGCCGGCGGTCTAGAGCTCTGAAATTTCGGCGATAGTATTTTATGCTATGTATTATAGATTTTTTCACCGGCGGTTTTATTTTGCCGGAGGTCTAGAGCTCTGAAATTTCGGTCATAAGCTCACCTCAAATATCTCTGAAAACCAGGAGAATTTCAAAGATATCGGATAAGTACAAATCCAAGTTCCCTAAGAAACGTGCATTTGAAGCTAAGTAATATAGTGTTTTTTCTCCGGCGTTTTCTTTACCGGCGGTTTTATTTTGCCGGAAGTCTAGAGCTCTGAAATTTCGGCCATAAGCTCACCTCAAATTTCTCTAAAAACCATGAGAATTTCAAAGATATCGGATAATTACAAATCCACGTTCCTGAGGGAACGTGCATTTTACGCTATGTAATATAGAGATTTTTTTCTCCGGCGTTTTTTTTTGGGGCGGTCTAGAGCTCTGCAATTTCGGTCATAAGCTCATCTCATATTTCTCTAAAAACCCTAAGAATTTCAAAGATATCGGATAATTACAAATCCACGTTCCCTGGGGAACGTGCATTTAACGATATGTAATATAGTGTTTTTTCTCCGGCGGTTTTGTGCCGGCGGTATAGAGCTCTGAATTATCGGCCATCAGCTCACCTCAAATATCTCTAAAAACCATGAGAATTTCAAAGACAATTACAAATCATGGTTCACTAGGGAACGTGCATTTTACGCTATGTAATATAGTGTTTTTTCTCCGTCCGGTCTAGAGCTCTGAAATTTTGGCCAGAAGCTCACCTCAAATATCTCGAAAAACCATGAGAATTTCAAAGATATCGGATAATTATAAATCCACGTTCCCGCGGGAAGGTGCATTTTGTGCTATGTAATATAGTGTTTTTTCTCCGGCGTTTTTTTTTCCGGCTGTCTAGAGCTCTGAAATTTCGGGCATCAGCTTACCTCAAATATCTCTAAAAACCATGAGAATTTCAAAGATATCGGATAATTACAAATCCACGTTCCCTAAGAAACGTACAATTTATGCTATGTAATATGGTGTTTTTTCTCCGGCGGTTTTTTTGCCGGCGGTCTAGAGCTCTGAAATTTCGGTCATAAGCTCACCTCAATCATCTCTAAAAACCATGAGAATTTTAAAGATATCGTTCCCTAGGGAACGAACATTTTACGCTATGTATATAAGGTTTTTTTCATGGGCGTCTTTTTGCCGGCGGTCTAAAGCTTTGAAATGTCGGTCATAAGCTCACCTCAAATATCTCTAAAAACCATGAGAATTTCAAAGTTATCGGATAATTACAAATCCACGTTCCCTGGGAAACGTGCATTTAACGCCATATATTATAATGTTTTTCTCCGGCGGTTTTTATGCCGGCGGTCTAGAGCTCTGAAATTTCGGCCATAAGCTCACCTCAAATATCTTTTAAAACCATGAGAATTTCAAAGATATCGGATAATTACAAATCCACGTTCCCGAGGGAACGTGCATTTTACGCTATGAAATATAGTGTTTTCACCTCCATCCGTTTTTTTTTTGCCGGCAATCCACACCTCTGAATATTCGGCCATTAGCTCACATCAAACATTTCTAAAAACCATGAGTATTTCAAAGATATCGGATAATTACCTATCCACGTTCCCTAGGGAACGTGCATTTTACGCTATGTATTATACTGTTTTTTTTTCCCGACGGCTTTTTTGCCGGCGGTCTAGAGCTCTGATATTTCGGCCATATGCTCACCTCAAATATCTCTAAAAACCATGAGAATTTCAAACATATCGGACACAAATCCACGTTCCCTAGGGAACGTGCATTTTACGCTATGTATTATATTGTTTTTCCCCAGCGGTTTATTTGCTGGCTGTCTAGAGCTCTGAAATTTCGGCCATAAGCTCACCTCAAATATCTCTAAAAACCCTGAGAATTTCAAAGATATTTTATAAATACAAATCAAGGTTCCCACGGAAACGTGCATTTTACGCTATGAAATTATATAGTGTTTTTTCTCCCGCGTTTTTTTGCCGGCGGTCTAGAGCTCTGAAATTTCGGCCATAAGCTCACCTCTAATGTCTGTGAAAACCATGAGACTTTCAAAGATATCGGATAATTATAAATCCACGTTCCCGCGGGAAGGAGCATTTTGTGCTATGTAATATAGTGTTATAGTGTAATATAGGTCTAGAGCTCTGAAATTTCGGCCATAAGCTCACCTCAAATATCTCGAAAAACCATGAGAATTTCAAAGATATCGGATAATTATAAATCCACGTTCCCGTGGGAAGGTGCATTTGTGCTATGTAATATAGTGTTTTTTCTCCGGCGTTTTTTTTTGCCGGCTGTCTAGAGCTCTGAAATTTCGGCCATCAGCTTACCTCAAATATCTCTAAAAACCATGAGAATTTCAAAGATATCGGATAATTACAAATCCACGTTCCCTAGGAAACGTACAATTTATGCTATGTAATATAGTGTTTTTTCTCCGGCGGTTTTTTTGCCGGCGGTCTAGAGCTCTGAAATTTCGGTCATAAGCTCACCTCTAATGTCTTTGAAAACCATGAGAATTTTAAAGATATCGTTCCCTAGGAAACGTGCATTTTACGCTATGTATATAGGTTTTTTTTCTGGGCGTTTTTTTGCCGGCGGTCTAACGCTTTGAAAAGTCGGCCATAAGCTCACCTCAAATATCTCTAAAAACCACGAGAATTTCAGAGTTATCGGATAATTACAAATCCACGTTCCCTGGGAAACGTGCATTTTACGCCATGTTTTATAGTGTTTTTTCGCCGGCGGTTTTTATGCCGGCGGTCTAGAGCTCTGAAATTTCGGCCATAAGCTCACCTCAAATATCTTTTAAAACCATGAGAATTTCAAAGATATCGGATAATTACAAATCCACGTTCCCGAGGGAATGTGCATTTTACGCTATGGAATATAGTGTTTTCTCCGCCGTTTTTTTTCCCGAATATTTCTGAATATTCGGCAATAAGCTCACCTAAAACATCTCTAAAAACCATGAGTATTTCAAAGATATCGGATCACTACCAATCCACGTTCCCTAGGGAACGTGCATTTTACGCTATGTATTATACTGTTTTTTATCCCGACGGCTTTTTTGCAGGCGGTCTAGAGCTCTGATATTTCGGCCATATGCTCACCTCAAAAATCTCTAAAAACCATGAGAATTTCAAAGATATCGGATACAAATCCACGTTCCCTAGGGAACGTTTATTTTACGCTATGTATTATATTGTTTTTCCCCGGCGGTTTATTTGCTGGCGGTCAAGAGCTATGAAATTTCGGCCATAAGCTCACCTGAAATATTTTGCCGGCGGTCTAGAGCTCTGAAATTTCGGCCATAAGCTCACCTCTAATTTCTCTGAAAACCATGAGACTTTCAAAGATATCGGATAATTATAAATCCAAGTTCCCGCGGGAAGGTGCATTTTGTGCTATGTTATATAGTGTTATAGTGTAATATAGGTCTAGAGCTCTGATATTTCGACCATAAGCTCACCTCAAAATTCTCGAAAAACCTTGAGAATTTCAAAGATATCGGATAATTATAAATCCACGTTCCCGCGGGAAGGTGCATTTTGTGCTATGTAATATAGTGTTTTTTCTCCGGCGTTTTTTTGGCCGGCTGTCTAGAGCTTTGAAATTTCGGATATCAGCTTACCTCAAATATCTCTAAAAACCATGAGAATTTTAAAGATATCGGATAATTACAAATCCACGTTCCTTAGGAAACGTACAATTTATGCTATGTAATATAGTGTTTTTTCTCTGGCGTTTTTTTTGCCGGCGGTCTACAGCTCTGAAATTTCGGTCATAAGCTCACCTCAATTATCTCTAAAAACCATGAGAATTTCAAAGTTATCGGAAATTTAGAAGTCCACGTTCCCTAGGGAATGTGCATTTTACTTAATGTAATATTGTGTTTTTTCTGCGCCGTTTTTTTGCCGTCGGTCTTGAGCTCTGAAATTTCGGCCATAAGCTGACCTCAAATATCTCTAAAAAACCATGAGAATTTCAAAGATATCAGAGAGATACAAATCCATGTTCCCGAAGGAACGTTCATTTGAGGCTATTTACTATAGTGTTTTTCTCCGGCGTTTTTTTTTGCCGGCGCTCTAGAACTCTGAAATTTCGGCCATAAGTTAACCTCAAATATCTCTAAAAACCATGAGAATTTCAAAGATATCGGATAATTACAAATCCACGTTCCCGGGGGAACGTACTTTTACGCTATGTAAAATAGTGCTTTTTCTCCGGCGTTTTTGTGCCGGTGGTCTAGAGCTCTGAAATTTCGGCCATAAGCTCACCTCAAATATCTCTAAAAACCATGAGAATTTCAATGTTATCGGATAATTACAAATCCACATTTCCTAGGGAATGCGCATTTTACGCTATGTATTATACTGTTTTTTCACGGCGGGTTTTTTACCGGCTGTCTAGAGCTCTGAAATTTCGGCCATAAGCTCACCTCAAATATCTCTAAAACCCATGAGAATTTCAAATATAATTACAAATCTACGTTCCCTAGGGAACGTGCATTTTACGCTATGTCATATAGTGTTTGTTCTCCGGCGTTTTTTTTTGCCGGCGACAAGAGCTCTGTAATTTCGGCCATAAGCTCTCCTCAAATATCTTTTAAAACCATGAGAATTTCAGGTGTCGGATAATTACAAATCCACGTGCACTAGGGAACGTGCATTTTACGCTATGTATTATAGATTTTTTTCCCTGGCCCTTTTTTTTACCGGCGGTCTAGAGTTTCAACCTCACTTATTCTAACAATGATAATTCGCACACCGTCTTACCCGTATTTTAGTCCTGGCAAACGCATATACCCTGTATTTACATTTACCTTTGATAATTCTTATTCCGAAAAACAACTTTTCTCGTGATGCGCCCATGTATCATTATCATTGGTCTCATGTACCATAAGTGATCAGAAAGCAGTCAATTTTAGTACTGTTGTAAAATATCATTGTTGGAAGACAAGTCAAGCTTTTAATATCACTAACATTTTGCACGCTTAGTTGGTCGTTAAAGTTATTTCTATAATTTCGTGTTTAAAATTTTCAGAGTACATCGAAGTAATTGCCTTTCCCGGATCCCTTCAGCCAGTACATCCCGAGCCCAAAAACTTGAGTTTGCAGTATGCAGATGTTGATCATTAGTAAAAATTAGTACTTCGTAGGCTTTTTGAAATATTATTAAAATGTGTGCATGTTTAAACGTTTATTAGAAAGTTGTTTGGTTTCTTGACTGGGTGCGTTGGTTTTCTTGCAGTTCTGGATGTGATATTTGCAGGCATTCATCAACAGAAATATATTAAATCTTATTTTTATACATATCTTTGCAGTAAAATAACATAGGTCACATAATTTTTTGGAAATAATTTTTAGTTAAAAGAAGTTTTAACCTAAAACTACAAAATCAATTTTCAATGTCAAAAATGCATATAATTTACATGATCGTAATCTGAACATTTGATATCCGATTCATCATATGGCAGTAGATCAATGAAAACAACTTTACAACTTTTCTATTCACAGCCCAATGTAAGCGAATATTATAAACAGTCGTACAGAAGGCATTTTGGGGATCATTGTGGAAGAGGAACTGACGAGATTGTAAGTATTCAAAACTCGAAAACTGGAAAAGAGGGAATCAATGTGAGATTATTACATGTATATAGCGTTCATACGGAGCATTTGTTGGCTATTGTCTGCGCTACCACGGTGCCTCCACTTCGTGTGCTGCACTTTCACGGCGGTCACACCGCCCAAACGGGGTGATGAAGACCATCGTTTGCATACTGCAGCTCATGCATGAACCGATGGTAGTGATAAAGATTGTCTGCTTTGTCCGTGACAGATCGGTTCATTGTAAAAAAGTGAAGTATGCATATTAGGAATTGTCGCATTCAGAATGACAAATCCTCCCCTACACAGCCAAAACGAACAAAAAGAGAGAGTATGGTTTAAAGTGCAGTAAAATTAAATAACAATCTGTTCAAGCGCTGAAGACATCTCAGTGAACGCCGTACAATCTCCCTGCATGCACAACCGACAAACACATCTTTCGCACTGTCGTGTCTGTGTACGACGCGGAGATCCAATGGGTCGTAGGGCGACCAATTGCGCTCATATAACAACCGAGCGAGGGCATTACAACTGCGCGCCTTCGTTTCGCGATCTATGCCATCCGAACGCCTCGCCTGGCATGTCACTACGTTGCTTCGGCGATGCTTGCGGTCGTAGGTGTAGTTCACTCAATTGTAATTACTTTATACATCATTGCATTTCACTTAATTTTGCTTTCTTTAGAACCAGAAACTAATGCGTGAGTCAGGTGACGAAGTGCGCGATTTACATCGGACAATGTACCCATTGGAACAGTTCAGCCAGTCCCTTACGGAGGATGTCTCCTTCTACCCAAACATGGGAGGAAAACATATATTACAGAATATTGAGCTCTTTTTTCATAATAGTATGTAGGTATTGTTGATGATTTTTTCCGGGAAACGACGTCGCGTCTCGAAGGAAGTGAGACGTATAGGAAATGACGCGACGTCGTCCTGGGATACATCAAACAACAATACGCTTGCAACATGGATTTTACTTAAACACAATTATTTCTGTATTTTTCTTGATAAAGAACAAATGTTCGAAAATTCGAAAGTAAAGAGTGTGTATTATTTATAAAGTATATAACTGACTTCCCTTTTGGAAGATTTTATGTAATTATTACAGAATCAAAAATTTACACTATCACAGATGCTGCTGACGGATCTGTTCATGAGCTGAACAGATACCAATTAAAACAGGCATACATGTTTATTGTTTTATCAATCAAACGATTAAACAATTCTATATTAAGATGTTAATATGAGTTTGTTATTTTTGATCGGTCTTATATTCTGCATAGATGAAAATTTTGCAATTTGCCCACGATTTTGCAATCGGCCCACGATTTGGAAATCGGCCCACGATAAGGGAACCACCCATGATCTGAGTCCTACAAACTTATTTAAATGTGAATATCGTGTTTATTTCTTTGTTTTTCACCGCTGAAATCAAAAGCGAAAATATAGTTTCTCTTTTATTTTCGGACAGCGTTTATGGTTTATATTTCATACTGGGCTGAATAAATGTTTACGTTCAAAAGTGTTTATTAGCATTAAATACATTTCAGTTGTGAATCTCCTTACTAAATAAAATAATGCATTAATGCCATAATGTAGCACTGGAGAATGTACATGTACCTTATTTCTTCCCTTGTGTAAGAAAAATTATTACGTATTTTCGCTTAATGGGCACTTAATACAAAAAGGTTCCGATTACGGAGCTTAATTTCAGTAATATCATGCGTGTGAATGGCAAACACACCATTTACTATTATATGTTTTCAGTTTTACTTACAAACTTATCGTTAAACTATTTTTATTACTAGTGTTTGATAGCAGAAAACTCAATTAATTTATTGTCAAAAATTGCTTTGTTTAAATTCGTTAACAGAATTGGATCGCTACTATATATAACTGTAAAACTATAAATAGAAGCGATCCGATCCGGTCAAAACGCTCCGGTCTTTTCACTCCAAGCGATCCAAACGCTCAAAGCGATTCCGATCCGGTCAAAACGCTCCGGTCTTTTCACTCCAAGCGATCCAAAGGCTCAAAGCGATTCCGATCCGGTCAAAACACTCCGGTCTTTTCACTCCAAGCGATCCAAACGTTCAAAGCGATTCCGATCCGATCAAAATGATCCGGTCTTTTCACTCCAAGCGATCCAAACGCTCAAAGCGATTCGATTCGATTCCATTCCGTTTCCAATTCGAGTGCGCTTCCATTGCGCTCCTAACGGGATCGGTTTGCGGTCCGCTTCCGATCCGCTACCGATCCGATTGTCAATTTCATGATTTTTAGTACTGTATAGTGTTTTTTCACGGCTGTTTTTTTTGCCGGAGGTCTAGAGCTCTGAAACTTCGGCCATAAGCTCACCTCAAATATCTCTAAAAACCATAAGAATTTCAAAGATATCGGATAATTACAAATCCACGTTCCCTAGGGAACGTGCATTTTACGCTATGTAATAAAGTGTCTTTTCTCCGGCGGTTTTTTTGCCGGCGGTCTAAAGCTCTGAAATTTCGGCCATAAGCTCACCTCAAATATCTCTTAAAGCCATGAGAATTTCAAAGATATCGGATAATTACAAATCCACGTTCCCATTTTACGCTATGTAATATAGTGTTGAATTCCCGGCGGTATTTTTGCCAGCGTTCTAGAGGTCTTAATTATCGGCCATAAGCTCGCCTCAAATATCTCTAAAAACCATAAGAATTTCAAAGATATCGGATAATTACAAATCCACGTTCCCTAGGGAACGTGCATTTTTCGCTATGTAATATAGTGTTTTTTCTCCAGCGTTTTTTTTTTTGCCGGCGGTCTAGAGCTCTGAAATTTCGGCCATAAGCTCACCTCAAATATCTCTTAAAACCATGAGAATTTCAAAAATATCGGATACTTACAAATCCACGTTCCCTAGGAAACGTGCATTTTACACTATGTCATATAGTGTTTCCCGGCTGTTTTTTTGCCGGCTGTCTACAGCTCTGAAATTTCGGCAATAAGCTAGACTCAAATATCTCTAAAAACCATGAGAATTTCAAAGATATCGGATAATTACAAATCCACGTTCCTTAGGGAATGTGCATTTTACGCTATGTAATTAAGTGTTTTCTCCTCGGCGTTTTCTTTGCGGCGGTCTAGAGCTCTGAAATTTCGGCCATAAGCTTACCTCAATTATCTTTAAAAACCATGAGAATTTCAAAGATATCGGATAATTACAAATCCACGTTCCCTAGGGAACGTGCATTTTACGCTATGTCATATAGAGTTTTTGCTCCGGCGTTTTTTTCTTGCCGGCGCTCTAGAGCTCTAAAATTTCGGCCATAAGCTCACCTCAAATATCTCTAAAAACCATGAAAATTTCAAAGATATCGGATAATTACAAATCCACGTTCCCTAGGGAACGTGCTTTTTACGCTATGTAATATAGTGTTTTTTCTCCGGCGTTTTTTTGCCGGCGGTCTAGGGCTCTGAAATTTCGGCATAAGCTCACCTCAAATATCTCTAAAAACCATGATTATTTCAAAGATATCGGATAATTACAAATCCACGTTCCCTACGGAACGTGCATTTTACGTTATGTAATATAGTGTTTTTCTTCCGGCAGTTTTTTTGCCGGCGATCTAGAGATCTGGAATTTCGGCCATAAGCTTACCTCAAATATCTCTAAAAACCATGAGAATTTCAAAGATATCGGATAATTACAAATCTACGTTCCCTAGGGTACGTGCATTTTACGCTATGTAATATAGTTTTATTTCCCCAGCGTTTTTTTTTGCCGGAGGTCTAGAGCTCTGAAATTTTGGCCATAAGCTCAAATAAAATATCTCTAAAAACCATCAGAATTTCAAAGATATCGGATAATTACAAATCCACGTACTCTAGGGAGCGTGCATTTTACGCTAGGTAATATAATAATGATTTTTTCCCGGCTGTTTTTTTTCCCCGCGGTTTAGAGCTCTGAAATTTTGGCCATCAGCTCACCTCAAATATCTCTAAAAACCATGAGAATTTCAAAGATATCATTTAATTACAAATCCACGTTCCCCAGGGAACGTGCATTTTACGCTATGTAATATGGTGGTTTTTCTCCCGCGGGACTTTTGCCGGCGGTCTACAGCTCTGAAATTTCGGCCAAAAGCTCACCTCAAATAGCTCTAAAAACCATGAGAATTTCAAAGATATCGGATAATTACAAATCCACGTTCCCTAGGGAACGTGCATTTTACGCTATGTAATGCAGTGTGTTTTTTCCCGGCGGTTTTTTTTTGCCGGCGGTCTAGAGCTCTGAAATTTCGACCATAAGCTCACCTCAAATATCTCTAAAAACCACGAGAATTTCAAAGATATCGGATAATTCAAAATCCACGTTCCCTAGGGAACGTGCATTTTACGCTTTGTAATATTGTGTTTTTTCCCCGACGGTTTTTTGCCGGCGGTCTAGAGCTCTGAAATTTCGGCCATAAGCTTACCTCAAATATCTCTCTAAAATCCATGAGAATATCAAAGATATCGGATAATAGAAATCCACTTTCCTAAGGTACGTGCATTTTACGCTATGTAATAAAGTAATTTTCCCCGGCGTTTTTTTTGACGGCGGTCTAGAGCTCTGAAATTTCGGCCATAAGCTCAAATAAAATATCTCAAAAAACCATGATAATTTCAAAGATATCGAATAATTTCAAATCCAAACCCTAGGGTAGGTGCATTTTACGCTATGTAATATAGTGTTCTTTTCTCCGGCGTGTTTTTGCCGGCGGTCTACAGCTCTGAAATTTCGGCAATAAGCATAACTCAAAAAGCTCTGAAAACCGTAAGAATTTCAAAGATATCGTATTATTACAAATCCACGTTCCGAAGGAAGCCTGCCTTTTACGCTATGTAATATGGTGTTTTTTCCCGGCTGTTTTTTTGCCGGCGGTCTAAAGCTAAGAAATTTCGGCCATAAGCTCACCTCAAATATCTCTAAAACCCACGAGAATTTCAAAGATATCGGATAATTACGAATCCACGTTCCCTAGGGAACGTGCATTTTACACTATGTAATATAGTGTTTTTTCCCGGCTGTTTTTTTTTGCCGGCGGTCTAGAGCTCTGAAATTTCGGCCATAAGCTCACCTCACATATCTCTAAAAACCAAGAGAAATTCAAAGATATCGGATAATTACAAATCCAAACCCTAGGGTAGGTGCATTTGACGCTATGTAATATAGTGTTTTTGCCCCGGCGGTTTTCTGCCGGCTTTCTAGAGCTATGATATTTCGGCCATTATCTTACCTCAAATATCTCTAAAAACCATGAGAGTTTCAAAAATATCGGATAATTACAAATCCACGTTCCGTACGGAACGTGCATTTTACTCTATATCATATAGAGATTTTTCCCCGGCCTTTTTTTGCCGGCGGTGTAATGCTCTGAAATTTCGGCCATAAGCTCAAATCAAATATCTCTAAAAACCATGAGAATTACAAAGATATCGGATGATTACAAATCCACGTTCCCTATGGAACGTGCATTTTACGCTATGAAATATAGTCTTTTTTCCCCGTCGGTTTTTTGCCGGCGGTCTAGAGCTCTGAAATTCTGGCCATAAGCTTACCTAAAATATCTCTAAAAACCATGTGAATTTCGAAGATATCGGATAATTACAAATCCACGTTCCCTAAGGTAGGTGCATTTTACGCTATGTAATATAGTGTTTTTTCCCGGCGTTTTTTTTTGCCGGCTGTCTAGAGCTCTTAAATTTTGGCCATAAGCTCAAATCAAATATCTCTAAAAAATTGAGAGGTTCAAAGATATCGGATAATTACAAATCCACGTTCCCTAGTGAACGTTCTTTTTTACGCTATGTAATATATTGTTTTTTTCAAGGGTGCTTTTTTTGCCGGCGGTCTATTGCTCGGAAATTTCGGCCATAAGCTCACCTAAAATATCTCTAAAAACCACGAGAATTTCAAAGATATCGGATAATAACAAATCCACGTTATCTAAGGAACGTGCATTTTACGCTATGTAATGCAGTGTTTTTCCCCGGCGGTTTTTTGCCGGCTGTCTAGAGCTCTGAAATTTCGGCCATAAGCTTACCTCAAAGATCCCTAAAAACCATGAGAATTTCAAAGATATCGGATAATTACAAATCCACGTTCCCAAGAATCCAGGTTCCATTGGGAACGTGCATTATACGCTATGTAATAAAGTGTTTTTTCCCCAACTTTTTTGAAGTCGGTTTAGAGCTCTGAAATTTCGGCCATAAGCTTACCTCAAATATCTCACAAAACAATGAGAATTTCAAAGATATCGGATATACAAATCAACGGTCCCAAGGAAACGTGCATTTTACGCTTTGTAATATAGTGTTTTTCCCCGTTGGTTTTTTGCCGGCGGTTTAGAGCTCTAAAATTTCGGCCATAAGCTTACCATAAATATCTCTAAAAATCATGAGAATTTCAATGATATCGGATAATTTCAAATTCACGTTTTTTTGCCGGCGGTCTAGAGCTCTGAAATTTCGGCCATAAGCTCAAATCAAATATTTCTAAAATCCATGAGAATTTCAAAGATATCGGATAATTACAAATCCACGTTCCCTAGTGAACGTGCATTTTACGCTATGTAATATAGTCTTTTTTCCAGGGTGCTTTTCTGCCGGCGGTCTAGAGCTCTGAAATTTCGGCCATAAGCTCACCTCAAATATCTCTAAAAGCATGAGAATTTCAAAGATATCGGATAATTACAAATCAACGTTCCCTAGGGTAAGTGCATTTTACGCTATGTAATATAGTGTTTTTTCTCCGGCGTGTTTTTTGCTGGCGGTCTAGAGCTCTGACATTTCGGCCATAAGCTCACCTCAAATATCTCTAAAAACCCAGAGAATTCCAAAGATATCTGATAGTAACAAATCAACGTAATCTAGGCATTTTAAGCTATGTAATGCAGTATTTTTGCCCGGCGGTTTTTTGCCGGCGGTCTAGAGCTCTGAAATTTCGGCCATAAGCTCGCCTCAAATATCCCTAAAAACCATGAGAATTTCAAAGATATCGGAAAATTACAAATCCACGTTCCCAAGAATCCACATTCCCATGGGAACGTGCATTTCACGCTATGTAATAAAGTGTTTTTCCCGGCGGTTTTTTGCTGGCGGTCTAGAGCTCTGAAATTTCGGCTATAAGCTTACCTCAAATATCTCAAAAAACCATGAGAATTTCGAAGATATCGGATAATTACAAATCCACGTTCCCTGGGGAACGTGCATTTTACGCTATGTAATAGGGTGTTTTCTCCCCAGCTGTTTTTTTTGCGGCGGTCTAGAGCTCTGAAATTTCGGCCATAAGCTTACCTCAAATATCTCAAAAAGCCATGAGAATTTCAAAGATATCGGATAATTACAAATCCACGTTCCCTAGGGAACGTGCATTTTACGCTATGTCACATAGTGCTTTTTCTCCGGCGTTTTTTGTTTGCCGGCGGTCTAGAGCTCTAAAATTACGGCCATAAGCTCGCCTCAAATATCTCTAAAAACCCTGAAAATTTCAAAGATATCGGATAATTACAAATCCACGTTCCCTAGGGAACGTGCATTTTACGCTATATAATATAGTGTTTTTTTCTCGGCGTTTTTTCCCGGCGGTGTAGAGCACTGAAATTTAGGCCATAAGCACACCTCAAATATCTCTAAAAACCATGAGGATTTCAAAGATATCGGATAATTACAAATCCACGTTCCCTAGAGAACGTGCATTTTACGCTATGTAATATTGTGTTTTTCCCCGGCGTTTTTTTGCCGGCGGTCTAATGCTCTGAAATTTCTGCATAAGCTCACCTTAAATATCTCTAAAAACCATGAGAATTTCAAAGATATCGGAAAATTACAAATCCACGTTCCCTAGGGAACGTGCATTTTATGCTATGTAATATAGTCTTTCCTTCCCGGTGGTTTTTTTGCCGGCGGTCTAGAGCTCTGAAATTTCGGCCATAAGCTCACCTCAAATATCTCGAAAAAACCATGAGAATTTCAAAGATATCGGATAATTACAAATCCACGTTCCCAAGGGTACGTGCATTTTACGCTATGTAATATAGTGTTTTTTCCCCGGCGTTTTTTTTTTTTGCCGGCGGTGTAATGCTCTGAAATTTCGCCCATAAGCTCACCTCAAATATCTCTAAAAACCATTAGAATTTTAAAGATATCGGATAATTACAAATCCACGTTCCCTAGGGTACGTGCATTTTACGCTATGAAATATAGTATTTTATCTCTGGCGTTTTTTTTTTGCCGGCGGTCTACAGCTCTGAAATTCTGGCCATAAGCTCACCTCAAATACATTTATCACCTGATTTTCTCGGCAGCTGTTTCCCGTTACAGCATTCTTCTGATCAACTTGATGACGATGGCAATTCTTTAATGTAGGTTTTTATGGAAAATACTGCCGTCTCACAATATTCGGTGGAGGAACAAACAAAGACTACACTTTTATCAAATTGCTTTCAATTCAAAAGAAATGATTACCATGATAAGGTTTTACAGTGCTGATTATTAGTTTCAGACTTTTGAAATATTTTATGTACCGGTAATTTACTATTATTAGGTCTCTACAGTATAATTATATAAAAACATAATTTATTTAAAACCAACGGTTATATGATTCAAAGGGACGAATTTTCACGGGTAATACAACATTACTCAAAGCAAACGTTTAAAATACTTCCAAGTTATGTAAGTTTTGTACAATTTGACGAATTGTGACCATAAACGTTAAAATACTGAGGAGGCGGAGAACTTTCTTATCAACCCACATTTCATTTCGCCCACGTATGTACTTTGCCTACGTATTCTAGACCACAATAATTATTTGTTATGAAACGCGTTTCAAAATGATATCCAAGATACAACTTACATACATGACTTGTGTAAATATAATATAGGTAGAAACTTTTATTTTGTGGTCTCTTAAAAAGAAGAAAAAAACTTGGCTGGCTGAACACTTAATTATTATCTCCCTATGTGTTTAAGCACACTTTAAACTCTAAGAATCGGTCAATTTTGGCTATCTCCGCTATTCGAAGTCCAAGATTCAGCTACGTTAATATGTGTATAGGTTTCTCTGTCGCTCTGAAAAAAATATGAATATAGGTTTCTCTGTCGCTGTGAAAAAACATCTAGTGAATCCAGTTTGATAAGTATAAGAATATTTTATTGGAATTTCATAAACAAAGATATAGACAAAAACAAATATAGTGAGAAACAAACAGCTAAAGGGTTGAGCCACAAGTTCTCACTGCGTTAACAAAAAGATATATAGATGGTGGGTTATATATTTATGTATTTTCCCAGAAAGAGAAACTACTCTGAAAATGTTAATTCTATGGACGCGACCATATTAAATGCAGGGCGATATTTCTGGAGCATCCGAGACCTTATTATAATAACTAGTTTTGACCAAATATGCGTGCGATATTGCCTCCGTTGTAAAGGCAATATGCAAATGCAAGTCATAGTAACGCTATTTGTCAGTGTGGCGGTCGTATAAAGTATCCAATTTTTATATAGGCAATATTGTTATTTGTAAAAATTCAGTAACTGAAGTTATTCAGTGATGAATACGGTTATCAGTGTTATCCGATCAATCTTTATTGCGGTTGTCCCGGCTAGCTCAGTCATTTGCGTAGTCTAAATTGCATGGCCAGGCGTTGTCGCCGAACGGTACGGGCCAGGTGTTGTCGCCGAACGGTACGGGCTAGCGTTGTCGCCGAACGGTACGGGCTAGCGTTGTCGCCGAACGGTACGGGCTAGCGTTGTCGCCGAATGGTACGGGCTAGCGTTGTCGCCGAACGGTACGGGATAGCGTTGTCGCCGAACGATACGGGCTAGCGTTGTCGCCGTACAATACGGGCTAGCGTTGGCGCCGAACGATACGGGCTAGTGTTGTCGCCGTTCGATACGGGATAGCGTTGGCGCCGAACGGTACGGGCTAGCGTTGTCGCCGTACGATACGGGCTAGCGTTGTCGCCGAACGGTACGGGCAAGCGTTGTCGCCGAACGGTACGGGCTAGCGTTGTCGCCGTACGATACGGGCTAGCGTTGTCGCCGAACGGTACGGGCAAGCGTTGTCGCCGAACGGTACGGGCTAGCGTTGTCGCCGTACAGTACGGGCTAGCGTTGACGCCGAACGATACGGGCTAGGGTCGCCGTACGATACGGGCTAGCGTTGTCGCCGAACGGTAAGGGCTAGCGTTGTCGCCGTACGATACGAGCTAGCGTTGTCGCCGAACGGTACGTGCTAGCGTTGTCGCCGTACGGTACGAGCTAGCGTTGTTTCCGAACTGTACGGGCTAGCGTTGTCGCCGGACGGTACGGGCTAGCGTTGTCGCCGAACGGTACGGGCCAGGCGTTGTCGCCGAACGGTACGGGCTAGCGTTGGTGCCGTACGGTACGGGCTAGCGTTGTCGCCGAACGGTTCGGGCTAGCTTTGTCGTCGAACGATACGGGATAGGCATTGTCGCAGAACGGTACGGGCAAGCGTTGTCGCCGAACGGTAGGGGCTAGCGTTGTCGCCGAACGATACGGGCTAGCGTTGTCGCCGAACGGTATGGGCTAGCGTTGTCGCCGAACGGTACGGGCTAGCGTTGTCGCCGAACGGTACGGGCTAGCGTTGTCGCCGAACGATACGGGAAAGGCATTGTCGCCGAACGGTACGGGCTACCGTTGTCGCCGAACGGTATGGGCTAGCGTTGTCGCCGAACGGTACGGGCTAGGGTTGTCGCCGAACGGTAGGGGCTAGCGTTGTTTTCGAACGGTACGGGCTAGCGTTGTCGCCGAACGGTATGGGCTAGCGTTGTCGCCGAACGGTACGGGCTAGCGTTGTCGCCGAACGCCACGGGCTAGCGTTGTCGCCGAACGGTAGGGGCTAGCGTTGTCGCCGAACGGTAGGGGCTAGCGTTGTCGCCGAACGGTACGGGATAGCGTTGTCGCCGAAAGGTACGGGCTAGGCATTGTCGCCGTACTGTACGGTTTCGGTCTCAGTAAAAAAGTGCGCGTATGACATGTATGAAAATATGTGACGTTCATTTTGTAATGGTTTTCTTAGTAACGTGAAAAAAATCGGTCGAGAAACATAATATTATTAAAATGCAAACATTGAGTTTGGTAAAATTATTACGAAAGTATCCAGATAGAAATATTTTCCACCTAATAATTAACTGAATACTTTTGAATGGCATTAGACACACATTATTCCATTCTGTTCTATATAATGTAATCATTTAACACATCATTAAACAAATTGCTTTGAAACAAAGCCATAGTATGGATAAAAATATTCCATAAACTGAAACAAAACAATTCTGTGATAAACATGTCATTCATTTTAAAAATATGTTTCATTTAATAAACAAAAGTAACGATTTAAGGGTCCAAGAAATGTTAAGACCTTAAAATACTTAAATAGAATTGATATCATATCACATCTCAAATGTAATAACATACACCCACATTGAGTTTCGCCTACACGATTTAACATACATACCCAGCCTACGCAAGTTTAAAATTGTCTGGCAATGAATTATGATATTGTCCTTGGTCTTACATTCGCAACTTTTTTACAAAACTGAAACGATCTTGAAAATATTTATCTAAAAGATAATACCATATTATGGGTTATTTTCGCGGTTGTAATTTTAGAGAGTTTGATCCCGTAGTCTAGTTCATCTAGACGTTCTGTCATTGATCAGTGTCACACTGCTCTGACGAACGTCTAGAGACATCGCTATATAAAAAGTCTGACCGACAGGTGGCGCTTTTGTATGGTAATCAAATCCAAAATCAATCGCGATTTCTAATGAAATTTGTTAACGGTGCTTTAACCGTATTTCTCCCACACTGGGCAAAGTGAAATTTAGGTAATATGATATCGAGCTACAAAATCAGGTATATGGTTTATAAACAAATGACGTTTAAGTACTTGCCTACCCCATTTTACATAAATGAATGCAAATATATGACACGCCGTTGGTGCCTCTTCGTGATTACGGTTTTAGACTATCACGTTGTATGGGTGGACGGGTGGTCCAGTGGTAACGCGTTGTTCTAACAATCCGGAGGTCGTGAGTTCGAATCCCGAACATGGCACTGGAAATTTCTGTATTATACGTCTAGTGTTTCCCAGACAACTAAGTAATGGTTCACTTCCAGGAAGTAGAATTTCAGTGCGTCCATCCGTGCTATACACCGGGCACGCTAAAGAATCAGAGGGTCTCTTCGAAAAGAGCTATGGTAGCGCACCGGGATTCCCTGTATCTGCATCTAAAAGCTATCTCTCTATAGTTATCTGCACCTGTCAGATGTAATTGTATATATAGATATATGTGTGTAAATACTCGGTGGCGGTGTTGATATATACTTGGTGACAGCATGAATATGATGGTAGGGGTAACATAAGTTGAATACAGCGATCTCCTAAAATGAAGGTAAAAGAAAGTGTACATATACCTTATCCTCTGGTGAAGAGGAGTGCACCTTTGATTAAAGGAGAAAATTACAAAATACATGTATACATATGGTATGGCAGTTGTCATTGTACGGTGATTGAAAAAAGAGAAGAATATCAAAATCTCTCTAACGGAAAAATGCAGTTCTTTCAAACTTTGCATAAATAAATCGTATTATGCATGTTTATTATTTATACGTTTAGAAAAGTTAGAGCAGTAAAACAATAGTTTGACCTGAAAAATATCTCTACATTCTACAGCCAAACACAAAAACAAAGCAACACTAAACATCAAATTAAATGCATTCCTCAGCTTACTTAAACACGCCTTTGGGCGCAATAATACAGTTAAAAAATGCGTGTCGCCGTAGGATATGTTTTTTTCGATATCCAGCTGACAGGGCGACAGTCTAAAAAATAATTTTCACAAGACAACAACGGCGTTCCATACTAATGTCCTAATGACAAGCCTCGTTTTGGAGTGTCTGGTTTTTTAACGAACAATGTCTTCAGACGTACTGATCGCCATTGCGAAATCAGAGCGTCTGAATGATTGAGACTATTGATCCCGCTGATATGAAGGTATATTTTTAAAATGATTTAACATTTTTACAAATAAATATTGTCTTCATCAGTTTGTTGTCTGTTGTTGTTGTTGTACTTAAATGTCGGTTTTGTTAAAAACAACACCAAACTAAGCTGTGTGTGCACACCGTTATAAATATAATCGGCAACAACCTGTGATGAAATCTGCGCTATCATCATCATCGTCATCGCTACTGTGTGGGGAGACTATGTTTTCTTGATTTGGCAATACCTGATATGCATATTTCACTTCTTTAATCCGGTCATGCTAACCATCAACAGTCCGTCGCCATATGCGCAAGTGATGCCAATAAACATTTTCACTTTCATCGTCAATTGATACCCGTTGCAAATTATTGATGATTTCACAAGAATTCATCAAGATATACTCTAGTCAAGTTCTAGGCTCAACAATGTTGTGTGCAAATGACGCCAGTTGCAAAAACAACATCAACAACACAAAAATAACAAACACGAGTATCTTAGAGCACTGTCTGGCGAGATAGATACTTACTGAGACAACAGCACAGGCAACAAAAAAACTAAATTGCCAAGAATAAATAAACAATTCAATTTTCGACGATGTTCCTAAACTTTCTCCCTAAGAACCTCTATTATCTCACCTATATCGGTCGATAGGTTAGTTATCAAACATGCAGTGCAAGGCACTGAAGAATATCGTGTTGGTAGTTAAAAATAATTTACTGGTATTTTTACAAATAAAGTGGATCACTCAATATTGACTTTTTCTTTGTCTTATTTTTCATCATTTGTCTTTTGTACTCTGGTTGAGATAACCTCGATCAAGATTTTTGTGGTCTTTTAAGTACAGTTATAATAAGAACCATCTGTATGAACAGTCTGTTATACTGCCAGTACTAAATGTGTCATTTTCTCTCGCAAACGTTAATTTTATATAACTGAACAGCTTGTCTTATATTTATTTATTAGGAAGTAAAATGTATTTGTATTGAAAATAATAATTTTAACAAAGAACGCCTTGGAAATGACTGCTTTAAGGTTTACAATTTTAACCGAAGAAACGATATGCATTTTCATTACTGCCCATTAACAGGCAAATTAAACCAAGTCTGAAATAGTTTCATAATTGCCGTGTTCGATGGCTTTCAAAGTTCCCTATTCATTGTATTGTAATAGATCAAACACATTTTTTCAATGGATTCGACTGTTTCGCAATCGTTTATACTACATGTATGTTTATTTATATGTGTAAGTGAAAAGAAGAGGTTCTTTAAAACTAATTTGGAAACAAACAATTTGGAAGTTGCGACTGAAGAAAAATCTTACATTCTGTGGTGAGTCGTGCATTCGTTTGTCACCCAAAACTTTTGTCTGATTGTAAACTATTTAATTTGAAAGTATGTGCAGTCAATTTTCTCTCTCTCTCTCTCTCTCTCTCTCTCTCTCTCTCTCTCTCTCTCTCTTTCTCTCTCTCTCTCTCTCTCTCTCACACACACACATTCCACATTCGAAAAATATTGACTCTCCGCAGTCAAGACGTACAGAAGAAAAAGGAGCATGTGTTAATAAGTTGATCAACTCCAATAAAGACACCACAAAATTAACTAAAATTTAAACCAGATAGGTTATGGACCCTTGTTGGTTTGGTCAATATTTTGTTTAGTTTGTTCTATTTTGTTCAATATGGTATTCCATCAATATCCATCTTCAGGTAACCAATTATGTCCTATTAAACTTCAGCTTATTCAAGCAAACAATTGAAAAAAAAAACATTCACTGGTTTCTGAATTTAAATGAATTTTAGCCACTTTCAATATATGAAAATATTTCAGACTAGGTTTGATTGGAGCAACAATTTTAAATATAGACCGCAGTCTGTGTTGTCCTATGATTTTTGATTTTGGATTATAACAGAAGCTACTGTGATTCAATAATTGCATTATTTCCCTTATTATAAATTAATTGATATTTCGCGTATTATGAATAAGTTGTAAAAATTTTACATATATTGGTTATAGATTGATGTTCATCTACCCCGAAAATACCTAGTGTCAATAAATTTGATTTGCGGCATCAAAATTTTCATCGAGTCAGTCGTAATGTTCATCGAGCTAAATGAAGCAAATACAATTACATGTATACAGACAAGTTTTGCTCTTTTTATTTTATTTCTGTAGTAGCATTTTATTTCGCGGGGACCAGTTTTCGCGCATAAGCCATTGCGGTGCCATAAAATTTCGCAGTTACATGTATATTACATTCAGGAGCATTCATGATAAGCTAACACATGGTTAAATTTCACTGCCCTTTCATTTCGCGCAAGTTTTCTAGTGCGAATTACGCGAAAATTAGACTCACGTGAAATATTATGATACGACAGTATCTACAGAGGTTTCTCATAGCAGTTAGCCTTATGACGAGGATTCAGCCAAAAAGCCGAGTTTAATAAATATAACTTTAAAATTATCGTGCAACATATGTAAGGCACGCTGACAAAATAACACCAGAGGGATCGTTTCAATGTAAAACTCCAAAAAAATGGGAAATTATCGTGCGAATTTACCTGCCCTTAAATTAGCGCATATTGTGTAAAAAATGTTTTATTTATTTTTTCGTTCTTCTTAAATTACCATAAGTCATTGTAGTTGCTGTAATATTGTAGAATTGGAATAAAGAGTCATAAATTTACAGAAACGTCACTTTTCTTTACACGTTTTTAAAAGGGGGAGGGTTGCTTAAAACGGCCATGGCGCAATAACGAAGTCGGTAACCCCCAAATTTTATTCGCTAATTCTATTGGAATTGCTTTTTTCAAACTTTTTAAGCAAAACGATCAAAAATTAAATTCGGGAATTTTTCACAATTTTGAAAAAGTCGACAGAAAAAAGGAAAAACTCGACGTCATTTTTTAACGGGAAAACGGCGTTTAACGGTACACAACGTTGTCAAAACTGGTCACATTATGTTAAATCTTATATCATCGGAAAGGTATTTCAGCGCCAATTCATCAGTGAACGAATAAATGTAATTGGAAACCCCAATTTTCAGCCAGCCCCGAAAAAGTGATAGGCGAGCGTCACTGCAGAAAACTGGCGTTGATAGCTAACTTTGAAGGTAAATATCTAAACAACTATGATTAAAGGTTGGGGGGGGGGGGTCATAATTTTTTGTCCTGATTTTCTGGAATTTTAAGCTAATTTCTTTTTTAAAATCAATTTTAAATTATTTAAACTGTATTTTTAATGTGTTTTCAACTTTCTTAGGGCTAAAGTTTGTAGTTCAATACAGAGCACATTTAAGTTGCCAAAATGAAACAAACAATAAATGATGTCTTGAGACCATAGATTAGCATTTTTAATCCCTAGTCAGTTGCATAAAACAACATGACCACCCTCAATCAGCACATCTTCAATCATTCAAACTGATCTTCAAAAGGACATAGATTATACCCCCTGTTGATAAGACCTGTGTCTTGCTAATGAGATTATGCAACATGGTCATAAAACACAAGGCCTTTTACCTAATTAGCATAATGTACAAAACTGGACAGTGAATGGTCGGTTTCTAAATCGATTGGATGGTTTAAAGCTTTAATTTTCATGCCACACAATAAATCAAATTCCATAAAAAGGATAAATAATGTAAATTAGTAAAGATGCATTTAGTGAACTTAAAATCAGATGATGTTAAAATGTTAACAGTAACAAGGATGAAGGCTAGCTATTCCTGATATGTCTATTCCACCTTTTTGTTAATTCAGATAGTGTTTTCCATTTTATAACTTTCTCAAGCCTGGCACCAGCTAGATGGTTTATTAAAGAAAACACTGAAATACTTATTAACTCCTTTTATTCATTTCATTTTCCTTTTTTTTCTGATATGCTGAACCATCTAGCCTGGTGGCAATTGGCATGATGGTTGCTGATGTTATCAATCAACCTGTCAAATGTTAACAGTTATATGGTCAGCCGCTCAGCATGTGTGAATCAATAAATCTCTGTAAATAAACAAGATCCCTATCTTTCATTTGAATACATTAGACAAGGTTAATTTGGCCGGGCTGAAATATGTTTCAAGAACTACATTCAGTGAAGTCAAGCCTTTTCCCTCTTGATTGTAAAAAAGGGATTGAGGAATGATTTGACTATGAAATTTAAAACCTCAACGAAAGTTAGCCTAAATGTTGAATTGACAGCAACATCAAAATAATTGAATTTTTTTAGCTCAAATAAACTTGAAAAAAGAAACTTCTAAAAAATATCAATAAAAAAAAGAGTTGTGTCTTTTGATGCACTTTTTATCAAAAATGTATTTCATATTTTGACTTGTTTTAATAGTCCCCATAATCTGACAAAAAAGTATAGATTAAATCTAGTATCTTCTTTCCAAAATTTAAAAAAGTGAAAAATATCGTTGCTCAGCGCGAAACTATCGTATCTGCATTTTTTTTCTTTATACACAGAATGATCATTTTATGAATACATTTTGATTATATTTGGAATGTATGTATGGTTTTTGGTAAAAGTAGAGGAATATTTGCTATTAATTTTGTTACAAGTTCATCTTTTATTGTGCTCAGCGTGAAACTATCGTATCTGCACACTAACTTGACTGAAATCAGTGAACATAATAGACCATTAACAACCAGTGTAGATCCAGATCAGCCATCACATCCATGCAGTTCGATTAAGATCAAGACTTAGGCTTATTGTTTTTTTATTAATTGAATTGTGTTGTATAAGAAACCACCAGTATAGATCCTGATTGGACTGCAATGGGATTCATGAAGTTCATGGTTAAATGGCAGTTATTTATTTAGCAACAACTTTGCAACTATGTAGAAACAATTTTATTTAACAATCAACACTGAACTTTTAAAACATAATTATTCTATACTGGTAGTTTCTTGATCCAAAACACTAAAATGAATCAAAAAGTGACTTGTAAGCCTAAGTGATGATCCTGTGTGGATGGGAAGGCTGATCTGGATCTACACGGTTGGCTAATGGTAAAAAATAAGTTTACCAATTTAAAGACAATTGCTACAGTTTTGTCTTTTTTATACCAATAGATTTTGATTTGTTCAGCATTGATGGATATTTCCTTGTATATTAAAATATGAAATAAAAAATGATGTGTCACCGAGATTGTTAAAATTTTATTTAGCTTTCAAGTTTTAAGTTTGAGACATTCACTGCATGGAGTAGGACCACCCGGTTAAAAAGGAACCTCATTAAAGTCACAATTAATCTTAATATGACACTGTATTTTGTATAAATTAAATTAAGTACAACATGATTTGATAATTCAGAAAAAAAAATTGCAAAACAATTTGTTCTCACTTCAAGAAATGTTTCAGGGTAAAGGAATGTTTTTTTTAATAAGTGCATTTCTACATTAAATAACATTTGGAAAAAAAAATTGCAGATACAATAGTTTCGCGCTGAGCACAATAAAAGATAAACTTAATACAAAATAAATAGCAAATATTTATCTACTTAAAAAAACAATGTATACATTCTGAATATATTCAGAAAAAGATCTTTATTTATAAAAAGAAAAAAAATTGCAGATACAATAGTTTCACCTGAGGTTTTTGTTCAATTTATGGCAATTTCAGCGTGAAACTATTGTTGACATATTTTCAAATTTAATGAGAACACATTTTTAAATTGTGTTTTAAGTACCAGTCTTGTGATCATATTGGTTCTTTATGCTCAATTACAGATTTTCAAAAAATGAAGTATTCTACATTTAAATAAAACAGTTTTTCTGTCTCCTGAACAATTTTACAAAATGCAGATACGATAGTTTCGCGCTTAGCCCTCGATATAACAGAGGAAGATCTGACATGGTGAAATGTGTTGCAAGTAGACTGCTTTAACACCTCTTCTAAGTAAGCTTTGCGTTTGGTATTGGATTAGAGCAACTAAAGGTTGTACAACTTTTTTGTTTCTTGTTTAAGAATTTAAAACAAAAAGTTTCTATCTCAAATGTCAAACTTTTGCCACTCCCTGCCGGTGAGCTAAACAACACATCATCTCCGCTGAGAAATTCCTAGATTCTAAGCTTTTTCTTGATTCGGCCTAATTTTTTCATACCCTAAAAATTCCAAGCTGTACTTAACAGCATTATCCATGTTTTTGAACATCTGATGCAAAATTGTGGTTTACAATGACTGATAAACTGCACCTGTGAGATACTGGTCAGTGCAATATTTGTTAAGTACTGTAAGATTAAAAAAATTTGTTTGTGCACATATATGAATGGCACATTTTATACCTATTATCTATGTATTGTATTTAAGAGTTTATATATTTTGCACAAAATTATATACATAAAACATTATTCTTTTAAAATTTCTAAAATTGTCAGAAATGTGAACGGATTACTGTTTTTTTTTTGTTTAGATCTATAGCACAGGCTAACATAAACCCAATACATTAGTAACTTTTAGTCACTATTTAAGTACTTAAGTAAGATCCTTTTTGCATTTTGGAACAGTGCATATTATTATTGACAACAATATAATATCAATAAACATATTAAATATCATCCTATATGAAAATCTAAAATTTTACTCATAGGTTTTATTATTAGAAAAAATGACATCCAATTTCCAATTGTAAGTATTATTTTCTTACTAATAACTTGCAAAATGTTATGATTCCATGCAAAAAAAGTTACAAATAAAACTTTCTTTAATTTAACATTAGGTGTAAATATATGCTTATCACTGTTAACTCGGACAAGAAAGATTCCAAGATTACATTCTCCAGGTGTTTCAGGCAATTTGATCTCCATTAGTGTAAACAGATTAGCTACAGTAAATTGAATACCCTAACATGAACTTTGTATGACCGCAGCGTAGGCTGAATTCCTGCTACACTCAAACCAATTGCCACCAGTCCCTATGTTCTGAGAGATAAGGGAAGTAAAATGCATATCAGTAAGGTACCTGCAGGAGTTGCTTTTCTTGGAGGTATTGATGATTATTGTATAAGTGACATGCGACTATATAATAGGGACGGGAGCCAGTCTAAACTTTCTCATGCTTCCTTTTAAACAGTGTTACAACAAACATTTCCTTTCAAATTTAACTTACAGATTGTAAACAGATGAAGTGCATTTAAGCCTTCTGTTGCTGGTTGTTGAGCCTTAGTGTTAAATCTACAATTTTCATTTATTTAAAACTATTTTTCAGTTTTTGTATTAAGTTTTGTGATTCACTGTTTAAAGTTTCCAAACATGATAACACCTAAATTCATCTCCACCAAACAAGAACAAAGTTCAACAAAGACATATGAGAATCACTTTCTTTTTAGAGCTTCGTGCTTAGTACTGTTACTAGAAGTGCCCTTTTTAGCAAGTGACCTTCTTTAACCCCCAACCCCTACCCATCCTGAAATCCTACCTAAAGAATTTATGTATACAGATGTAAATAAATAACAATATAATATAATATGTTAATGGACATATGTTTTGTGCATACAAATTCCAAACATGTCCAATGACAACCCTTTACTGATTAACGGATGTAGCATGTAGGTGGCTGCTTGCATCCGCCTGAAATGGTGAACACACAGTCTTAGTCTTATTTTAAACTAACTACTGGTCAGCTAGATATGTTGAAAGAATATAAACTTTGTGATAAAGTTAGTTCTGATAATGCTGCCATGTTGATAACTGCAGAAGTTTCAATTGATATTAGCTTGCACGAGCTATTTGATCTCTTACCACCAGACATTTAACTTAACAGATTATTTTACCTCATATGATTGCGTTAAACAATATCACAGTTGATAATCTTATGAAATGAGGAATTATATAATTAAATTATATGAATATGTGCAGCCTGTAACTTTAATGCTGTTATATGTAACGTCCGCCCCCCTAACCATCTATATTCTTGGTTCATACACTGTTAACTTATGCTTCAAAAATTCAAAAAAATCTATTGTTGATCCTTTACCTTTGTTTATATTGCTTGATTATTGAAGGGTTTTTAAATTAAAAAAAAACAAACAATCAAGCAGTTTCTAAATTTAAAAAATTATTTACAAATTGTTGGCAGATTTCATAAAATTGAATGTTTAATATTTTTGTGTCAGAAAAGTATTTTCTGTAAATCATGTATACTTTTTCGGGTAAACATAAGGCCAGGCATGAAAATAAACCCCAGAAAGTTTATGTGAAATTATATATGGATAACAAACAGCTGGTTTTATGTGCACTGGTAACGTCCGTCCCCCATCACACTCTATTCAATTACATGGCTCAAATACGAAAAATTTGGAAAAAAGTTATCTTTTACTGTAATTTTTCTGAAAATTGAATGTTCAAATTTAAGAAACACATCAAAATCAAAAAGAATATCTGCAACGTTATTTTTTGATCCACATGTTAACACAATTGATACAATGACTTGCAGTAGGCAATAAGCCTAACTAAATCAACTACTGTGAAAACTACGAAAATCGTTCGAAACAATTTTTCGATAATTCAGTCTTAAGCGACAAACGATAGGCCTCACGTTTCGCAATTCGTTAATTAATTGTTTTAATTTTTTAGAAAATGTTTAAATAAATGAAACAACATTAACAGAAAAGTATATATAAATCTTAAATCTGGAAATATAGTATGGTTAAGTTTGAACAAATACTTGTTTCGACAATATAATAAAAGAAAGACAACCAGCAAAGGTTTTTATAAAATCACAACTTCAATTTCTTCGGTATCTCAATTATGCTCATCTTAACCCTCCATCAATTGTGTTTTTCATCTCATTTCCAGTAGAATAATATAAAGACCTATTTGTGTCAAAACGCAATGATATATTAAGCATAGTGCGCAATTAGAAAGAGTTTCATGAGCTGCATGTCAGTAAATATCATTTTGAACACCTGAATCATCATTGATGTGGTTTATGTCATCTGCAGCTATTCCTTTAATGGGTTTTTACCTGTCATATGCTTCACCTGCTCATTTTACCCGAAAGCGCCATTACGAGGGCTGAACGGAAAACTGTCGTAACTCACTTTTTCAAAAGTTTACAGGAGAAGCAAAAAACTGTATATTTTGTTACTTGAATATTTTTTATTTACAAATAGGCATAAAATATCAATATTTTACTATAATAAAATCTAATGTTTTGAAAAAAATATTTGAGATAATATTAAATAATTTTTGACTTACGACAGTTTTACATCTGAAATGTTTAAAATACTGATACTAAAATTAATGGAAAACTGTTGTAACTCAAAACAGCTTATCATCTTTTGACATTACAAGTGATATTAATACCTTCTTTGGACCTTTTTTAGTATCCATTGTATTTTATTCACTTTTTAATGCCTTATAGGTTATAAAATGTATATTTTGATGCATGTTGATCAGTTTTTGACTAAGGGAAATTAACTTCAACGCAGACTGTTGATTTATCAGCAGTATACTGGATTAATTATTTGCAAAATTCTTGTATTATCAAATGTTTAACATTTGATAATATTCTTTTTATATGCAGTCAAACTTGCATTAAGCAGCCGCCTAAGGGAGTGGCAAAAGTGACTGTTTAACTCGGGTGGCTGTTTAAGATGGGTAAAAATTATAACAAGATGTCAGTTTAAGCAAGATGGCTGCTGAATACAGGTGTATTCTAAGGCAGATTCAACTGTAGGTATTTAAAAATTCAACTGTATACTTGTTTTGCATAGATAAACATGAAGTTTGTGAAAGCCTTAGTAAATTTTTGGAAACTAATGCAAAACGTCTTTCAACCATTAATGAATATTTTCCACGGAGAAAAGAAATTCAGATAAGTTTCATATCAGAAATAAATTTTGACTTAGAATAACAAACTAGTTTTTTCTTTTCAAACAGCAGATATTAGTATGACCTATAAGGCAAAACTTTGATGAGTATGGTTTCACTGAAAGACAATTTACTGCTATTTTTGTACATTTTGTTTTTAATTTTATTTGCAAAAAATTGCTTTTTTCCAGTATTTAATGGATTTTGTTATTGATATGATGATTGCGACAGAATTTGTATTGTAATGGAAAATTAACCCCTTTTTGGCAAAATCAATGGGTGTTTAGCTGAAAGCAAGAAGCCCTCAACCCTTTACTCCAAGGTTGTACCTTTCTTTGCTGGGTGTGATGGGCTAACAGTGTAGAGCTCCATATCAGCCGGCACATCTGTGGTGCCTTATTTGGATCTAAAATATTCACTTTTAGAACCATTAGGTTATTTCTGACCAAGAAGCAAATGGTGTAGATCCAGATCTTCACTTTTTGCTCATGTGATGAAAGGCATATCCATGGAGTAATCTAACAGAGTAGTCTGATTAATTATGGCAAAATTTAATTTCCTTTTCCTTTTGTGTTTATATTCGGTAACAACTGTGTTGATTGACAGATGAGCCAAATGTACTAAAACTTTGGGATCATGGTCAAATCACAAAAGCAATTTAATTGTAAACTTTATATATTATTTAATAAAGATTATAAACATAATTATATTCAAGGATAATTTTATAAAAACCTCAGAGATTCAAAATGACTATACCAACTGATATAAAAATGTTGGTTCTTTGCCACAGAGCCAAGAATTCTTGTCATGAAATAGATAAATAAAAAAATACATCTACTCAATATGAAATTAACCTCAGAAAGATATAAATAGGTAGGTTCTATGGTAGGTTTTAAGCTATCTGGAATGACATAATTGGGCATGTGTTAATGACTTAAGGAACACTTAATGAAGCAATAAATGGGAAAAGGTTGCACTGCAAACCCTCATCCCAATTTCTGTCCATACAGTGTACTTAAAAGAAAAACACCTTTAAGTTATTTTTCATGTGTCTTTTCAAATGGGAAAATATGGGCAATTTTCAAAACTGGGATACTAAAGTATCTTTTCAAATTTTGGTTACTTTGCTTTTACAATAACTTCAGCTCTTGCCCGTATTTATTTACAGTGGTAAAAAAGCAACGATTCAAGGCAATGATCTTCTGTTGGTTGAATCCACAAAAATATGTCTTCATAAAAATAATTTAATCAGAAGGAGAAAAATAATGAAAAAAGAATTGGGAAATATTACGATTTTGGAGAAAATACACTTTTAGGAAGAGGAAACAGCCTTGATAACCCCCAAAAAATCTCAGTGTGAAATTGGAGTATCATCTTCAACCTTAGCACATAACACGATATCTCATATTCACTTTTCTTATGAAATTACAATTAAACTTCCAACATTCCTTTCAAAACCATAATTTTGATCAAGGAAAGGGTAAAAACAAAAGACACAAAACGCCTGTTGCGGATATGTTTCACTTGGATGTGAACCACTGTATTCTTATATGAACAAAGATTTTTTAAAATAATTTTTGTCAAATTTGTTTGATTTTGTTGATGCGATAGCTTGAAACAGTTTGGTAAAAGATGTTGTTGCATTTTAGACTGGTTTCAGTCTATCCTCCTCACAAAAGCTATTGAAATAGATTAAAAAAGGATACTTTTAAGGCCACCGAACACGACAAATATGAAAATATTGCAGACTCGGTTTGATTGAGCCTGTTCATGGACAGTAATGGAAATGAATATTACTGCCCACGCCACCTAGCCCAGGGTTGAGCGCAACACAATATTTACATCAATAAACAGTACAACTTTGATCCATCCCAAACGATGGAATGCATGTGATGGAACCTTCAATGTGGTATTTTCAGATTACTTCCATTCCAAGTTCAGCGGCATAATATTATGGTCCCCAGATAAAAGAATGGGTTTGCCCTAAACAAGAAAACAATGGGCAGAACTAAACAAAAATGGAATTTTGACATGGGATCCCAAAGGCAAAATTAAAAAAGCAGGAAATATATCCTTGGGGTGATTGAACAATATCCAAAACTGTATTGGGTGGGATATTGAAACCACCCATCTTTAAAGTGGCAGAAATATTAAAATAAAAGAAATTTTATTAGTACTGTTAACCTAGTACATAAGTAGCGTGCTCAACGACCTTCAAAGGACGTAACTAATAACAGCACTGATTGAATGTACCGAGAGACAAGATTACTTGACATTCAGTTTTACCCCTACCTCAATTAAATGTCATTAGTTTATGAATACACTATGTATTTGAATGCCAGTACCATAAAAAAGTGAAACTGGTGTATTTAGTTATCTAAGTTTCAAGAATCAAAAGTTTACTCCGAATCAATGCGGAGAAATTAAAATAACATAATTGTTGTAGTCATAACCTCGGTTAAGTGTTACTCTCAGACAAGTTTTCTAAACTTCTCATCTTCAGCCCTCAAAAAAAATATTGTATTCAGTACTCTGTACTGTGAAGGTTGAACAGTTCCAGGTATCATGATATCACAATGGTGACATCATCAGTTGTTAATGAAATTAGTACATGATCTAAGATACGACAGTTTTCCGTTAAGATCATTGTATGTAATATGAACTCTCATTATGGAAAACTGTATGTAACTCAAGTTACGACAGTTTTCCATTTCTAAAAATATAGGGATTGAGATACGACTTTTTTGCAACTATCATATTTATGTGACTTAATATAAGAATACGGTGCTAAGATTTTTTGTACATATGTATTAGTGGTAAAGAATGTCAAAAATACAAAAATATGATTTTTGAAAAAAATGCGAGTTACGACAGTTTTCCGTTCAGCCCTCGATTAGCGTCATTTGTTTTATATGTTTGCAAAAAACAACAACAGTGAAATATGCATTATTATCAAAAAAGCCACATCCTCAAAGCACAGCCAAAATGGGGAGTCAAAAAGTGAGTTGGCTTATGATCAATCTCTTAAAGAACACCACAAACAATTTAGAAAAAAGAACCCGAGGGATAATTGACTTGGAGCGGTCAGTGGTCATTTGGGTGTTAAACGAGGTTCTAGGGTCCATCAGCCTCACGCCATCATATGAACAAGCAAGGTCAACATAGCATAAACTTCATACCGTTCATTATGCAAAAACTGCAAAAAAAGCACACAAACCTTATATAATAAGCACTATAGGCACTGTCCCGCGTAAACGGTAGGTTCAAAATGACCTTAACGAGACCAGTACTTGGAATAAATTCAACAAGAACAGGAATTAACAGAAACAGATCGTGGGCCTACAAGATCTCCCTATTAACCTTTACAAACTGTTCAGCCTCTGATACCGTCAGGCAAGCAAAGCAATCAGCTGTAGATTAGCTTATCAAAACATGCTGTCCAATATTATGTTTACACTCTTTCGTTTTCAATTAACAGATGGTTTTAAAAATAGCGCGAAGAAATTATTTAAATAGTTGAGGCCTAAAGGTCCATTCCAGTTATCAAATAATCCTCTCACTAGGGATAGTTGCGGCTGTTAGAAAACCTTAATTACATTATGCTTGACGACTGTTATACTAATCGGTTTCCCTTTATATATATTCCTTCTGAATCAACAAAAATGGTTGTGTGTTTGTATGCTTTTATGTGTAACATTTTCGGATGGTAGTTTGGTTGAGTTCAAAACCGGGCGGTGCAAGTGTGATTTATGCTCTCTAAATTTTGATTTCAAATTCCAATGACCAACTATTTTTTTCCTTTTCTAGGCGCTAATCCCCGAAAACTTATTTTGTTATTTTTGTTGTTTCTCTTCTGAAATGTTGTTTTCGAAATCTGGCTATCTCTGATATTGATATTTCATTAAAACAAACTGGTTTTGAAAATACAATAAAATAAAAAGAATATGCCGCTCGACAGAAAACGGGTGACAAACATTCTTGAAAAATTAAAAAGAAATCCTCAAAGCGTTTTTAAAAGTGAAGCGAGGACAAGATTTTACCGGAGATATAGGCCGACGGACGGACGGTTAGATAATTATGGTACGTCAAGGTAAACATACAATATAATAATATTTCAACAAAATATACACGAAGCAATAAAAAAGATTCTTTGCATACAAAAATAAAAACACGATTATATCAACAAGGACTTCTTTCCTAAAATAAGTTTTCTTTAACAACTGAAGAAATCTAATAATAAGTGTCGACTCTCTTATATAAATATATCATTAATAGACACAAATATGGATTTCACAGTTCTAAATAAATTAAGTAAAATGCTTCAAGTTAAAAAAGTCTAGAACACAAAAGGCCAAACCTAATCCCACAGTCTGCATACGCATTTTAATGTTGTTTTGCAATTCATATGATACGGTATTGACATTGGTCTTACATTTATTGTGATTTGATGACAATTAAATGTAATTTCTTTGTAAAATAAAGTTCGTGCAAACTATGAAAACGACTTGAACAGCTTTTCCACAAGTATTTTATGACAATATTGAACATTGCTAAAGTATTCAGCAAACCTGGAAGAACATTGAAATTAATTAACAGGTGCATGCATGCCAGTTGACAACAAGGCTTTTGACCAATAGTCTATATCATTATAACATCAAAATTGCATCAGAAAAAATAAAACAAGCTCAGATCTGGTACTACAAGTAAAATGAACAGGCTCAGATCTGGTACCAATAGTATACATAAGACAAGCTCAGATCTGGTACTACTAGTATAAATTAGACAAGCTCAGATCTGGAAACACTAGTATAAATAAGACAAGCTAAGATCTGGTATTTCTAGTATAAATGAGACAAGCTCAGATCTGGTACTACTAGGTCAAATGAGACAAGCTCAGATCTGGTACTACTAGTATAAATGAGACAAACTCAGATCTGGAAACACTAGAATAAATTAGGCAAGCTCAGATCTAGTCTACAAGTATAAATGAGACAAGCTCAGATCTGGTACTACTAGTAAAAATGGGACAAGCTCAGATCTGGTACTACTAGTACAAATGAGACAAGCTCAGATCTGGTACTACTAGTATAAATGAGACAAGCTCAGATCTGGAAACACTAGAATAAATAAGGCAAGATAAGATCTAGTCTACTAGTATAAAGGAGACAAGCTCAAATCTGGAAACACTAGTATAATGGAACAAACTTAGGTCTGGTACTACTTGTCTACTAGATCTGGTACTACTAGTATAAATGAGACAAGCTCAGACCTGGTAATACTAGTATAAATAAGACAAGCTCAGATCTGGTACTACTAGTATAGATTGTACAATCTCAGATCTGGAAACACTAGTATAAATTAGACAAGCTCAGATCTGGTACTACTAGAGCCATTCTCACACCTGGCACTACTAGTATAAATTAGACAAGCTCACGCCCAGGTTATAAAAGAACATCCTCATACTCAAATCCTGAGTAGATTCTCAGGCTTGAGTAGTTTCTCAGAGAAATCGAGGTTATAAACATTTGGAGTAGGTCAGTGCCCGATTCTACTCAGCCTGAGTTGGAAATTATGAGACTGATCTTGAAACAAGACAAACTTACCCCTTGTGTTGGAACAGTGCCGCTGTAAACGTAAAGAGTATGCAGTGTGCTGACTGTAAGCTTTTGCATGAAAGTGAAATATTAACTAACACACATTTACAACCATGCAAGGAAGACAGCCGCTTTTACCTGTGAAAAAACTATTTCTTCCACTTCATTAATTCAGTTAATATTCTCTTCCCTATGCACAACTTGCGTCCTGGTTCAAAGAGAATTTGAATTGTGTTACCTGTAAAACTGTGTCAGGAAAAACAAGTATGTGTAATACGTGGCGCATTGTGATTGGATGACCTATTTAAATTCCCGCGGAACTGTCATAATTGATGAGTTATTGATTTTAAAGAAGGGTGTATCGAAAGTTAAGTATTGGGTCGATTCTCCGCTACACAATCTAAAATTACTAACAGTCTTTCAAATGAGACTTTAAATATACGTCCAATGCAGTGATACTATACACCGGGCATTTAAAGGAACACGTGATAATTCTTTAATTGGAAAGTCGAGCACAATACTTCAAAACTTAAAATGTTTGACACTCTTCTGGAGGCTTCGCGCATATCGGCTTCTGGTAGCGACAGTCATTAAATTTAAATACACACACAATATGTTTCTTGTTTAATTAACTCCACGCTAGAGCATTCATTATGTTCAACCAAGTATTATCCTTTTTAAAATTTAATCCGAGTGTTCAATTTAAATTGCCTATAACAGAATTTATTTGCTTATAGAGCACCTGCTTTAAACACGCTCGGGATAAAAGCACATAACGCTATAGTCTTTTACGCAATCATTCATTTAGGGAAGTAATAAATTGATTCTATACTATAGTCTGATCCAGTGACAGGGCGTAAATAACATAGGGTTGTTAACAAGTTACCACGAATTACGTATAATTGTTTATTTGCAAAATGGCTGGTCTTATTTTATCTGGCTGGTCTTTATCCATTCAATATATTTATTGATCTTTAAATAACGCGATGTGTGAGCAATTAAATATAGATCAATTGGGTATATCGTTCATGGAGTTGGGTAATATTCGTTGTAGATCTAACCAAAGACCTATATATAAGCATTTTTATGCAGGTGCCACTAGTGTAAATCCTGATCAGCTGGCACATTCATGCTGTCTGATCTGGATCTGCACTGGTCGCATTTTTGTGGGAAATGAATTAAGAAAGCGAACAGTTAAGATCTTGTTAAGATGGTAGATATGTGCAGGCTGATCTGGATCAAAAGTGTTTGCCGATGCCATAAAGGCATCATCATATGGAGGAAAGGGTTCAGATTACTATTGAGAACAACAATAAATTACAATAAGTTAATTAGTTTTGCTCTTAAGACATTAAGTACTTTTGTGGTAATGTGAAATTTAAAAATAGTGTAAAATTTCCAACTCTAAAATGGAGAAGCAATATATCACTTGTGCTATTTTCATATAATTTGTCATCATTTATAAATTTTCATGCCAATCCAGTGTAACATCTGGCTTACATCATGACATTGTTACCTAGTGAATTTAATTGTGACACAGATATGTTAGCAGTTTTGACAAGTAAAATCTGCATATTTCTGATAGGCCATATTAACTGGGCCTCCAGGAAAAGTCAAAGCGAGTATGACAAGCTTCTTTCAAATGTCAAGTTGACCATTCAGCAGGCATTAGTACAGATTACTATTGAATATATACTTAGCAAAAGATAAAAAGCATCCACTTTTCTACTGAATTAAAAAAAAATCAAAATGCTTTGTTTAAGACATTTTCCTTTCTGTAATCACATACTTTTTGATGAAATATTATAAACCCTTACACCATATATACAAGTTATATTAGAAGTGCAAACAGTGTAGATCCAGATCAGATGGCAACTCTTTCATCTGATCATGATCTCCACTGTTCAAAACTTAAGTTTGCCATTGTAATTAAACCAGCTGAATTTTTTGTGTATTCTAGGTGTTTTTCTTTAACTTTTCTAGTTGATTTCACTGTTAGTTCTTCTTCTTTTAAAAGAAAGATTTCATGTATTAATTTTTCTATCTCTAGCTCCAGTCTTTCATTGTCTAGTTTTAAATTGTTCTCTGTTAACACCTGAATGTCTTCACGTGCTTGAGCTTTTGGTTTTCCTGAAACAGAAAATGCAAATTCACCACTGTGGCCCTGCTAAAGAACAGTGTTATCACAAAAGTGACCAATGCAGATCCAGATCAGACTGCACAGATCTACTGGCTTACCTGGTTCTGCACAGGTGTTACACAGGTCACATGTGATAAAACCCATATATATAGATCTATATGGAGCAAAGGGTTAATAATTGGTATTGACTTAAAACTGTGTGCGAGACCAGTGTGTGAACCAGATCAGCTGGTACATCCTTGCTGTCTGATCTGGATATACATTGTTCGCTACTTGGTCAGAAATATCCCAATGAATCTTAATCAAACAGTGCACCAAAAAACATTTGGGGTCAACTACTCTAGAAATCTATCATAGTAAGTTTGATTAATCATGTTTAAACAATTACAGATTACATATTTATAGTCATTGCAACCTTATCCTCCGACCCAGTAACTCTTACACCAAAAACAAATGGTGTCATCGAATAAATATTTAATTATTTTAAATAGTTGGATCATATTGCCAATACTGACTTATGAGGTCAAACCTTCATGATGGTCGTCTCACTTTACCTTACAAGAAGTCCAGTTAAATAGTGCATGTACATTGTGGTGAATAAGTGTAAGTGGATGGGTGTTCAGTTTAAAACTTGTGTCCACTCCAGTATTTTGTCAGAATAAAAACAAAAGCTGTAATAGGAGAGCAAGCTCGACTACAGCTCGACTGCAGTGTTAAAATAATTTGAAGTAAATGCAAATGGATGAAATTGAATATGAAATGACAAGAGTAAAAAAGTGAAATATGCATATCAGAGATGGCCACATCCAGCAGACACAGCCTCCCCTCACAGCCAAACAGTAGAGAGGAAAAGAGAGCATGGTATTACAATAATTAATTTCAATATGGACGCCACAAACAATAAACGAAAGTGAGAACCCGAGGGGTTACCGCCTTGGAACGGTCAGTGGCAAAACAATTTGCCACTGGGGGGTTTAAACCAGATTCTAGGGTACACCAACCTCACATTTGCCCCGACAGGTTCTCGTATCACAAAACAAGTACAAGTTGCCCTGGTGAAATAAACCCAACCCACCCATCGACTCATCAATGTTGCATGCAAAAGCACACAAACATGTAAATCATAAGAAGAATATAGAATTGCAAAGCCCAAGGACGGATACTCAATGATCTTACCGAGACCAAAGCTCCTGGAGTAAAATCAGCAAGAACACGATGACAGGGATAAAAGAAACGCATCGAGCTTCTAGGTTCTTTTAAGAAAAGATTTCCCCATAAACCATCATAAACTCTTAAACCCCTGCCACCGTCGTGCAACCAAAGAGGTAAGCATAATGATCAACTGTAGATGGGTTAATCACCAGGCCTGCAGAGCGCTGTAAAATATCATGTTGGTAACCTTTCTTATTAAATTTACAGATGGTTTTTACGAATAACCGGGAGAAATTAACATTGCCTTTTATCTTCTTAAGTTTGTAAATTAAATCTCCATAAAAAACCGGCTGTGAAATACCTTGTTACAATAGTGAATTTAAACTGCACCTGTATTTATGAATTTAATCTGGGTATCGGCAATTAAACTTGAAAAAGGTTTTCCTTAGTTTGTGATACCGATAACCTTGTTTTAAAAGTTTTTTTTTCTGTAATGCACAGACTACGTTCATTGAAATCATTCACATATTTGCAAGCTCTTGAAAAGCGAACAAGCTGCGAGATATAAACCCCGTAAGATGTTACACGAGAAACATCGCCGTCTAAAAACGGAATATTTACTATATTAAAATTAAAATCATCTCTTTTATCATATATTTTAGTAGTTACGTAACAATTTTCAATGGACAGATTTAGATCAGAAAGTTAGCTTGCTTTTCTGAAGTGTTCGCTTTATTAAGCTGTAGTTCTTTAGGATAAATCTAATTAACCAGTGATGAAAAATGGTTATTATCTATATTTAATAAATCATCAAGGTACCTCGAGGTGTTTTTAAAAGCTGTAATAATATCATCTTGATGTTCGGTAGAAAGAGATTGCATAAAGTCTCTTTCGTAACAGTATAAAAACAGATCAGCAACAATGGGTGCACAATTATTACCCAATGGAATGCCTATTACTTGTTTATAAATAGAGGTTCCAAATCTCAAATAAATATTATCCAATAAAAATGTGAGCGCCTGAATAAGGTCTTGACATGTCCATGAAGTATAATTATCATAAGAACCATCTGTAAAGAATGCTCTATGTTCATTACAAGCGATAAATGTTTCAATTTCTGTAGCAAAAGTTTTAATGAGACTGGTTAGCTTGTCTCTTATTAAATTATGAGGGAGAGAAGTATATAAAGTTGAAAAATCATAAGTAGACAAACAGAACGCCTGAAAATTATTTGATTAAACTTCTTCAAAACGTCATTTGAATTTTTTATGGACCAAAATAAATTTTTGCCAGTGGTTTCAAAACTTTTTTACACGTTCTTTTATAGCTATAAGACAAGATGTTCAGAGCACAGATAATTTTGTTGTTGTACAAGAACTAGAGTTTGCAATAAATCTTGCTTTGTACGGTGTTTTGTGCATTTTAGGCAACCAATACATAGAAGGTACTTTATCTTGTTTCGGCTCAACACTGATTCTAAATTTTGTAATTTTTAGAGTGTATGCATCAACAATATCACTCTCAGATGAAGAAGTCGGTGTATAAGCACAAGTGCTATTAAGCTCTTCAGTTTGAACAGTAAAATAGTGTATACGTCACACTATAATTACATTATTTGCAGCCATATCAGCAGGTGTTAAAACAAATCTGTTGTGAAAATCTTGAATACCCTTTTTCAAATGACGAAAGTTAAAACGAGGTGGAGGTGGTAATAAAGTGATGTTTCTTTTATAAAAGGATATACGAGTGTCAATTATTTTGAATATTTGTTGTTTTTTTTTCAGTTTGAAAGAGCATTTGGCTCAGCATGTTTTCGTTTACATCATTTATTGCAAAACGAGTTTAAAGACTCTGCAATTTCCGCGCGTCAGGTATTAAAGTCGATGTCCGATGGAATTCTATATTTCGGACTTTTTGAAATTAAATTGCGGATTCTAAAGTCTTTGATAACATTTGTGTTACAATCTGACCGGCAGGTTGATAGCAAAATTATGAATTGGAACAGTCTCATGATATCGGTGTATTCTCAACAATCTGTAAATCCGAGGTAATTTTGTTGTAATTGAAAATTGTGTTTCTAGTTGGTTTGTATTTATAACAAACGATGGGTGTTTCAGTATTCTGAAATAATTAGGTATAGACGATTCAACAGTTTTATCTTTAAATATACTTGGAAGGTCAATAAAATCTCTACCTTTATTTAAAAATGAAATATTCAGGAAATGTCTTTGGTGATCAGATTCCAAGTCCAAGTGGTTTGAGAACATGCCGAGTGTAGCAAGGCTAGCAACTTCATAAAGTGGATGAGTTCTTATAACAATATCATCGGCTTCTTTATCCACTTTCTGTATACATGAAATAGAAAGAGAAGCCAAAAGTGACAGCATAGCGTGTCTACCAGAATGTTTATACTATTTTGTAGGTCATGAATAGAACATTGAACACGTGATTTCCTTTTGATGTTACCATTAGAAAAACTTGAAACTGTTAAGAATTTCAAATACCTCGGAGCAATAGTTTCAGATGAGGGGTCGAAACCTGAAGTATTAGCCAGAATTGCAATGACAGCTGCAGCCCTAGCCAAGTTGAACACCATATGGAAGGACAAAGTAATTGGGATCAACTCTAAAATAAGACTCATGCGCTCTCTTATCTACTCAGCTCTCCTGTATGCTTGTGAAACATGGACACTTACAGTAGAACTAGAGAAGAGGATTCAGGCCGCAGAAATGAGATGCTTCAGAAGACTGCTAGGCATCTCATACAAAGACCACATCACCAATGAGGAAGTCAAAAACAGAATACGACAAGCCATTGGTCCATATGAAGATCTTCTGACCACCATCAAGAAGCGCAAACTAAAATGGTTCGGCCACGTGACAAGGGAGAGGGTCTTACCAAGACAGTGCTCCAAGGAACAGTCAGAGGAGGAAGAAGGAGAGGAAGACAGAAGAAGAGATGGGAAGACATCATCACAGAATGGACAGGACTGAAGCTGAGCGAGGCGGTCAAATGTGCGAAGGACAGGGATGGATGGAGAGGACTGATTGCCAGGACATCTGTAGCGCCCCTACGGCACCCGCCATGGGACAGGTGAAGGTGAAGGTGATTAGTCCTTATCCCGTGTGACCTCGATTTTGGTTTTTCGTATTTGAAGCAAATCAAAAATGTCAAAATCAGGATTTTTTGAAATATTGCCTTCTTGATAAATATTATTATTTAAACCAAGTGGATAAGGTGTTTGTAATTTCTTTATCCATTCATGCTCTGAAACAAGCCTTGCTCTAATTTTAAATGCTCTTGAAGCACTGTTATCAAATATAATTTTTTCAACAGGTTGGATATTAACGTGTTTTAAAGTGTGGTCTGATTTTTTAAAATGTTTATATAAAAATGTTTTGATTTTATTATTGTTTCTTACTTATTTTAGAACAGTGGTGACTATAACGTGTTTTCAAAGGGCACCCCGTCTGTCCAACATATTGAATTCCACAATTTGTATAGGTTATAGTTTATTTTGAGGCTTGTATGAAAATTAAACGGTCAGGCCCAGCGCAGCTGGGCGACCGTTTAATTTTTCATACAAGCCTCAAAATAAACTATAACGTATATAATGGTCGAAATTATTTTTGTAACTGACAAAACAGTCGCCGCCTAAATAACCATATATGGGTATGCAAAAATCAATAGTCAAAGTGAAAGTAGTTTTGTCATTCAGTGGCACGTAAACATACTGAGAGAATACTTTAGAAAGTGAATTATGAAATTTCTTTATCTGAAAACACCATGTAAACATTACTGATTCTCAGGAAAAAAACCTGTGTAGCAGTCTATCATTGCTTTGAGTAACAAGGTTTCAACCGTGGAAGTTCGATTTTACCCTTTATTCATTAAGAAAAATTTTATAGCATGGTAAAAAAGTTTATTTCCGGATCAACGGGCTCATCCGTGTAGTCTGATCACGACCGACACTTCTCCCTGTTAGATCCACTAGGTTATTTGTGACAAAAAAGTGTAAAGTACTGATCAGATGACATTGATTTAATAGGTGATCTTGATCTAAACTGGTCGCCTATGTGATAACAGACGTATATATGAAATAAAGAGTTAAGAAATTTAATAAGATTATCATATGCCAAACAAGTCAAAGCTAAAATATTTATAAGATTTTCCTTTTTCAGACTTTCTAAGTCACGCCTCCTTGAACACTGTAGAAGATCGTCGACGAACTATACATGTTTATCAATAAATGTTCGAACAATATTATGGAGGAAATCGACCTATAATAAACACATTTCATACCCGCGACTTTATGAGAATTAAGGTTCGAAATATTTGAAAAATACTGCATTGTCATTGGCTCAAAAATAATTTCAACCATTATAAAGCATTTCAGGTTAAAACATAAATAATATTATCCGTTTGTCAGTGAACATCTGATTTGATGTTTACTGAAAAAGTACTTCCATTAACTGTTGATTTTATTGTTGAATTACATTTAAAAAAATTGCAGCACCTACACCTCTTTAAATTGCACTTGTATATAAAGGGATAAAATCTGCGTCTTCCGTCGTTTAGTTTTATTGGTGTGGAAATGTTATATTTTTGAAGAATGTGTGATTTGAGAGTTGACAATTTTATTTTTAAATTATTTTTTTAAATAAATTAATGCATTGTGCACTCTGCAAACCGGTCATATTGACAGAAGTAGCCGAAGATAAATAAATTGTAGATAAACGAACTGACGGTTGCAGGTATGTAACAGCTTTTAATTTAGCCGGAATATTGACAGGAGACGCAGGAGATAGCCTTGGAGATAAAATAGTTGTTTTTATTCTGTACGCCATGATAAATGTGTTGTGAAAATACAATCACATGAAAAGCGACCTTGAATTATATTGAAAATTTTTAAGTGACGTCATTACGACGCAATATCGTCATGTTCTGCGCGCTATCGGAATAGGAATAATTCTAATAAAAGCACACAGATCAATTCCAAAATTAATAACGTAATGATTCATTGATCCCAAAGTTATCGAGCTGTAGAAATAGTAATCGAGTATGCCAAGTGGACTAATTCTGGTTCCAGATATTACACAAGATGAACTAAATTTAAACATAACAAAAGGTCGGGGAACATACATGTAACCTTCAATGTGGTATATGAGAGAACTTGAGTGGTTGGAGACGGGTGTGTAAGGTGAATGTAAACAGCAATCCCTGAGGGATGAAAAGATAACAGTATCGATTGAATGTACGGGGAGACGTTTTACGGCCGCCACACAACACAAACAAAACTACTGTGATTGTAAAAAAGTGAAAAGTATAAAGCCAATACATAAGTTTTCATGATGAGCGGACAACGTGATCCCTTTGCTTCACATTTTCTTCAAATTGGAAACACGACAACTGTACAAATAACTTAATAAGAGTAAATTATGAACTTCTAGGTTGCATTAACAATGTATCAAGTTTAACGCTGTCTCTAGAAACTCAAGTCAAGGTTCACGGCGTAGAATGTATTATTGAAGTATACTTTCTAACCTTGAACAAGTACCAGGCAATGGCTCAGAAATTGGCTGGGAAGCACCTTCCACAATCATCTGGGTTGGAATAATTGCTACAATGACAAAATTAATTGAGTTTTTTTTTGCAAGGAGGGGTGGTGGATGGGTTCCTGACTTCCCACTCAAACAACAAAAACTAGGTTTATTTGAGTTCAGAAATAAATACCATGAACTATTAAAAAAATGTTTTTGGATGGGTTACTCCACCCCAACACCTCTGAACCCACCCTTAGCCACTTGACACTTCTAATCAAATTAAGTCTTATTTGTTTTATATCGATTGCTAGGGCCTAGTAAATCAATAACAAAAAAAAAAGAAAATAAAAACTTGAAAAAGGTTGAAATCCCTGATGATTTATTTGTGTGAGTTTGCTTTTTGATCCGAAATAACCTACTAAAATGATAGAGTGAGGAGCAAAGCTTTAAATATAACAAAAAATTACAATCTGTTGCAACAGCATTTGTCAAGACAGACCGACCTGTCCAGAGGCCCAGCTCTGTAATAGTGTTTAGGATGGTGCAGAAGGGCCTCCATCTGTTTGTCTTGACATTTTCCTCACCATATCAAACTTTTCTATTGTTGTAAAATAGATTGAGTTATTTAGCATTCATTTAATTTAGAACAATAATGAAACTAAATTCAACGTTGTATCATCATATTAGTTAAAAATTTCAAAATAAAAAATAAGTTTTTAAATAATTACATTTTTTTAAATTTTAATGCACACACATTATTAAATTACAGGTTACAAAAGTTGATCAATTTTTAACAGCATTCCTCTGAAAGAAAATTATTCAAAAAAGTTGTTGTTTTTTTTTACTTCAAAATTATTCAAAGGAGTAGTTCCTAATGGGTTATTTAAAAAAAAAACAAATAAAAAATACTTGTTTGTATGCATTGGATAAAAAAGTTTCATTATAGAGAATTTTACATCATTGTTTCATGTTGTGATATTTTACACCAGATTTGGGGTGTAATTAGAACTGATGAATTGCCTGAAAAGAAAAATAAATGTAAAATATTTAAAAAAAACCTTTAAAGCTGAAAAAGAAGAAATAATATTTGACATAGAGTACACTTGAGTTTGTATTTACCTTTTTGTTCAACTTAACTTCTTAAGGCTTTAATATTAATAAAACAGGGATATTGCAATTTACAAGTTTCTAAGTTTTACATATTATGTAGATTTGAATTACATTTGAAAACTGTAAACAGAGTTTTCTTTCATCCAACTTCAGTTGACCTTAAGACACTTTCCACACAGCCCCTTGCTTGTGTGGCAGATTCGGGCTGGAAAAAAATTAAAATGACACTTTTTCATGCTATCTGAATTTATTAACATGTAAATGGAAATTATATTGAAACTTCCATCAAAATGATAAACAACACTCATTACCGTGATTCTGATTGGGTCTACATGGTTGAGGGTCTAGGCATTTGAATGTCCTAATTTACACAAAACAGCAGCGGGACAGTAGAGATTGCAACGATACAATATTGTTCATATTTTTCAACTCTGTATCCTACGTGTTCCTAATTGGATAAAACACACAAGAGTTTAAAGAAACTCGTTTCAATAATCAAGCCGCTTGTGCACTTTACGATACAAACATCAGTCAAGGTTATGACATAGTGTACACAAAACCATAAAAGGCAATGGGGTTCAATAAGGGTATTTAGCGTTAATTTTATAGATCTACTTACGGGAAGTTACGCATTCAGTTGTGCATCCTCGGTCTCCCAGACTGACTTTACCCACTTGAACTTTGAACTTGAGGTGGTATGCGTACAGGATTCGAACTCCCCAAATAATGTTGAATCATTATCGCTCACCAAATCAATTAATGTGAGTTCTTCCGCATCCCCCATTTGGGTTTTGCGGGCTTCGGCTGTCCCGCATCTGGATCAGCGGTCATGTTTATTTACCAGACGAAAGGTAAATAACAGGTGCGCATCGCCTACGTCATCAAAAAATGCGACTCCACTGAGTAGATTCTCACGCTGTTTTATAACCACAAAGTTGTACTCGTGCTCCAAGGAGAATAAAAAATTGAGTACGAGTAGGTTTTCGACTGAAAATGAGTAGAATGTTTATAACCGCGGGGCCAAATCTGGAAACACTAACTAGTATAAATCAGACAAGCTCCGATCCGGGACTTCTATTTAAAATGAGAGAAGCTCAGATCTGGTAACACTAGTATAAATTAGACAAGCTCAGATCTGGAAACACTAGTATAAATAAGACAAGCTCAGATCCGGTATTTCTAGTTAAAATGAGACAAGCTCAGATCTGGTAACACTAGCATAAATAAGACAAGCTCAGATCTGGTACTACTAGTATAAATAAGACAAGCTCAGATCTGGTACTGCTAGTATAGATAAGACAATCTCAGATCTGGAAACAATAGTATAAATAAGACAAGCTCAGATCTGGTACTACTAGTATAAATGAGACATGCTCAGACCTGGTACTACTAGTATAAATAAGACCAACTCAGTTCTGGAAACACTAGTGTAAATAAGGCAAGCTCAGATCTGGAACTTCTAGTATCAGTTAGACAAGCTCAGATTTGGTACTACAAGTATGAATGAGACAAGCTCAGATCTGGTACTACTAGTATAAATGAGACCAACTCAGCTCTGGAAACACTAGTGTAAATAAGACAAGCTCAGATCTGGTACTTCTAGTATAAATGAGTCAAGCTCAGATCTGGTACTACTAGTATAAATGAGACAAGCTCAGATCTCGTAACACCAGTACAAAAAAGACAAGCTCAGATCTGGTACTTCTATTATAAATGAGTCAAGCTCAGATCTGGTACTACTAGTATAAATGAGACAAGCTCAGATCTGGTACTACTACTCGTATAAATGAGACAAGGTCAGATCTGGTGAAACTAGAATAAATGAGACAAGCTCAGATCTGCTACTACAAGTGTTAATAAGACAAGCTCAGATCTGGTACTACTAGTATAGATAAGACAATCTCAGATCTGGAAACACTAGTGTAAATGAGACATGCTCAGATCCGGTACCTTTAGTAAAAATGAGACAAGCTCAGATCTGGTACTACTAGTATAAAAGAGACATGCTCAGATCCGGTACCTATAGTATACATGAGACAAGCCCAGACCTGCTAATACTATAAATGAGACAAGCTAAGATCTGGAACTACTAGTATAAATGAGACAAGCTCAGATCTGGTACTACTATTATAAATGAGACACGTTCAGATCTGGTACTACTAGTATAAATGAGACAAGCTCAGATCTTGAAACGCTAGTATAAATGAGACAAGCTCAGACCTGTTACTACAAGTATAAATGAGACAAACGCACATCTGGTGCTTCTAGCATAAATGAGACAAGCTCAGATCTGGAAACACTAGTATAAATGAGACAAGCTCAGATCTAGTCTACTAGTATAAATGAGACGAGCTCAGATCTGGTACTACTAGTATAAATGAGACAAACTCAGCTCTGGAAACACTAGTGTAAATAAGACAAGCTCAGATCTGGTACATCCAGTATAAATGAAACAAGCTCAGATCTGGTACTACTAGTATAAATGAGACAAGCTCAGATCTGGTACTACTAGTATAAATGAGACCAACTCAGCTCTGGGAACACTAGTGTAAATAAGACAAGCTCAGATCTGATACTTCTAGTATAAATGAGACAAGCTCAGATCTCGTACTACTAGTATAAATAAGACAAGCTCAGATCTGGAACACTAGCATAAATGAGACAAGCTCAGATCTGGTTCTACTAGTATCAATGAGACAAGCTCAGATCTGGTACTGCTAGTATAAATGAGACAAGGTCAGAACTGGTACTACTAGTATAAATGAGACAAACTCAGATCTGCTACTACTAGTGTTAATAAGACAAGCTCAGATCTGGTACTTCTTGTATAGATAAGACAATCTTAGATCGTGAAACACTAGTGTAAACGAGACATGCTCAGATCCGGTACCTCTAGTATAAATGAGACAAGCTCAGATCTGGTACTACTAGTATAAATGAGACATGCTCAGATCCGGTACCTCTAGTATAAATGAGACAAGCCCAGACCTGGTAATACTAGTATAAATGAGACAATGTCAGATCTGGTACTACTAGTATAAATGAGACAAGCTCATATGTGCTACTATTAGTGTTAATAAGACAAGCTCAGATCTGGTACTACCAGTATAGATAAGACAATCTCAGATCTGGAAACACTAGTGTAAATGAGACATGCTAAGGTCCGGTACTTCTAGTATAAATGAGACTAGGTCAGATCTGGTACTACTAGTATAAATGAGACAAGCTCAGATCTGCTACTACTAGTGTTAATAAGACAAGCTCAGATCTGGTACTACTAGGATAGATAAGACAATCTCAGATCTGGAAACACTAGTGTAAACGAGACATGCTCAGGTCCGGTACTACAAGTAAAAATGAGACAAGCTCAAATCTGGTACTACTAGTATAAATGAGACAAGCTCAAATCTGGAAACATTAGTATAATGAAACAAGCTCAGATCCGGTACTACTAGTATAAATGAGACACGTTCAGATCTTGTACTACTAGTATAAATGACAAGCTCAAATCTGGAAACACTAATATAATGAGACAAACTTAGGTCTGGTACTCCTAATATAAATAAATGAGACAAGCTCAGATCTGGTACTTCTAGTATAAATGAGACAAGCTCAGATCTGGTACTACTAGTATAAATGAGACAAACTCAAATCTCGAAACACTAATACAAAAAAGACAAGCTCAGATCTGGAACACTAATATAAATGAGACATTCTCAGATCTGGTACTACTAATATAAATTAGACATGCTCAGATCTGGTACTACTAGTATATATGAGACAAGGTCAGATCTGGTACTACTAGAATAAATGAGACAAGCTCAGATCTGCTACTACTATTGTTTATAAGACAAGCTCAGATCTGGTACTACTAGTAAAGATAAGACAATTTCAGATCTTGAAACACTAGTGTAAACGAGACATGCTCAGATCCGGTACCTGTAGTATAAATGAGACAAGCTCAGATCTGGTACTACTAGTATAAATGAGACATGCTCATATCCGGTACCTCTGGGCAGTTTAAAAAAATGGCTGGAAAAGTGAAAAAATAGTGAAAAATTAAAGTTCATTAAAAATTCCAAACGTGTTATTTTGTATTTTTTGCTGATTGAAACTGAGTAAAAACGAAAGATTTTTGGAATCGGTCAACTGGTTGCTGAGATATTGTCATTTGAAAAATGGCAAGTGAAGTGCAAAAATGTAAAGAATTTAAGTTCATAAAAAGTACCGACTGATTGGTCCATATGTTTGTACAGTCTTTACTGTGATCAAAATCAATCAAGTTATACTCATATGTGGCAGAATAAAATTTTTATGGAGCTTTATTGATCAATATTAAATAAATCTAAGAATTTTAATTTATGTGCTTAAAATACAAGTATTACTGTTTCTTATTATTTAAATGTGTATTTCTGTTAAAAAACATGTTGAAGCATCAAATATAAGTGATTTAGAACTTGTGGTATCGCATACAGATAAAAAGTTCATATTGTTAAGAAAGTGTGTCACACTCCTGACAACCACATAATTGCAGTGTACTAAAAAATGTTTCCCTAAGGCCATTCTTGTTTGTCACAATTTAGCAAAACATGACATAGATTTCTAGGAAAAAAACATGCTCTTGTTTTCATGTAAAGGATATGTTGACAGAATATTGCAATATGTGCATAATGTCACACTCCTGACAATTTTAGCTGACTTTTTCTGAAGGGAGCTGCAGACAAATATAATTTCAATAGAAGTGATAATATTATAATTATTGCATCTAGAAACATAATACTTAATGATACACAAAACATTTCTTATGTAGTATTAATCTTTAAAGTCCTATAAATTTATAAAGCAAAGATGTATTGATTTTCTTGAGGTATTTTCTAATCTACCACGCTTGTCTTAGTAGCATAAATTTTGATAACTTTAAGTATAATATGCTTAATTTTATCATTATTTGATGCCTAATAAATGCACCTTTTACTAAAACAACACTAAAACTTGTCTTTATTCAAGCTTTTTGTAAAATAATGGTCTGAAAAAAATGTGATTTTGAAAAGTGTCACACTTTTTTGTCACACTCCTGACATGTTTTGCCTATTATTTTAGAATATTTTTTTTAACGGATGGTGCTATTTTGATGAAACTTCACAAATCTTTAAAGGGCATGATGAGACACCTCTGCAAAGTTGGAAAATGGAAGTAACTGTTTGTTGTACATTTTTATAACAGAAGAACCCAAACCAGCCATTTTTTTAAAACAGCCCCTCTAGTATGAATGAGAAAAGCCCAGACCTGGTTATACTAGTGCAATGACCCTGCCCCCCATGCCCCAGCCTACAATGACCCTTCCCCAGCATGACCCGTCCCTGCCCCAGTCTGCAATGACCCTTTCCCAGAGTGATCAGCCTCGGCTCAAGCTCGTGTATCCCCTTTACATTTATTTGTCCCTCCTGAGACCCTAATCCCATCCTTCCCCTTTGAATTCCACGTATAATTATGCATAGCATTATTGTTGTTAATAACAACCGTAATGTTGCTTTATTTCTTCGGTAATATAACTTTTATTCGAGGAAACTCACCTCAGTTTACTCATAAATGATGCTCTGCATTATTTCCACGACATTATTAAGTATTACTTCATTTAATAACGCTGTATTCGGTAAAATAAATATATTTCTTGTTAAAAGTCGCCGCCATTATTGATTTATATTGGCGCTGCCATATTGAATTGCATTAACAAATCGCGTTATTGGGATTCTGGACAATTGTTATTATCCAATCAGAGAACGATATTCTGGACAATTGTCCAGAATCGTCCGCAGAGTTCCTTAAAAGGCTAAATTTGAATTTTAACGCGGTTCTCAGAGGCTAGCTTCCGTGCTGTTAAGCCACGTCACTTTGTTTCAGGTATATTCCCATTTTACGTTAGGATCTGTCACCTAAAATCGGTTATTTTATCATTATTTAAGCAGATTATATTGCGGCATTATTTTAAGTGTATCTTAATACCGCGATTGCGGGGTTGGACCGCTAGTGCGTGCGAAGGCGCTAATCTTTTATTTGCGCTGTGAAGACACATGCGGGGTTGGACCGCTAGTGTGGTGAAGGCACAGTGCGGGGTTGGACCGCTAGTGCGTGTGAAGGCAAACCTTCATTTATAATCCTTATTTGCGCTGTGAAGGCACTTGGTTGCGGTTAAGGCACTTTTGATATCCATTTTTGCGACGTGTGGGTGCATTGTAGAGACCGTCTCTACCTGACCGCCATATAACTATACCGTTATTCACCCTAATTATTTAACCCTCTTCCCCTCCCCCCTTTCCCACGGTGACAGATCCCTGTGCCCGTCTCCCTTCCTTAAACTCCCGCTCCCCCTTTAGTTCGTCCTCGTGTTTATTTTGCTTAATTGTGTATTTGTCTTCTGTGCAACTTATAATTTGCGCAATTATCGTGAACTTGCATTGCATATTCACTCTTATGAATAAATGTTGTAAGCTCAGATCTGGAAACACTAGTATAATGAGACAAGCTCAGATCTAGTCTACTAGTATAAATGAGACAAGCTCAGATCTGGAAATACTGGTGTAAATAAGACAAGCTCAGATCTGGTACTTCTAGTTTTAATGAGACAAACTCAGATCTTGAAACACTAGTATAAATAAGACAAGCCCAAACCTGGTAATACTAATATAAATATAATTAAGTTCTTTCACAACATGATGTCTATCACAGCATCAGATCTCTTGTTTTATATTTGGTGTTTAACAATTGACTGATTTTCATTATCCAATATTCATAACAGGAAATGTATTTATAAATTGAAATTTTTATCAATGACTTTATAATTTTAAAGATTATCTTAAATGTACATAGCTAAATAAGTGCAATTAACAAATTGTTCACGAAAAGGGTGATTTTCTTTAATGTAAAAGTATTTTTAAGTCTGTCACTAGTAATACACACTTGGTAGTCGTACTTTATGGGGCAGTCCATAAAAAGTAAAATTCACATTGATTCGCCGTTTGAACTTTGATTTCCTTGATTGTGTACACTGTGTTGGAACAGACATATCAACCCGCCGTGGATCTTTGATACCAGACTTGAGACTGAAATGTTTACTACTTTTGCTTTCTTCTGATTGGTGTGTCGAAGAAACGGTCCCTGGTTTCTCAACTCCATCCGACGTTAGTATACCCTGACCAAACCGTTCCATCCCCTGAATATAAGAAAAGAAACTCTATTAGCAAGGGCAAATTTAATTTTGAAAATCATTCTACCGCAAAATATTAATATTGTAACAGGATGAACCTGTTATGTCATTAACAGCTATTCCCGGATTATTTTAGTATCAAGCAACATGCTAGATAACTAGATGAACATTCTGAATCTTAGGTTGCTGTAAAACTTAAAATACAAGGCTCGAAAAATGCCTTGTGTGGATTGCCAGATCGCGGAAACATATTAAAATACAATATGTTTGTTAAATTGCTGCACAGAAGTTATAATTCATAATTCTCAATGATTTACCTTTGAACGGAGTTTCAAAAGTGTCTGTTTTTATCCGGAAGAACCACATTTCAGTTGTGATTCAAGCAGTATAAATATTCCTACAAAGTGGAATCCGCACATAATAACATCAAACTCGTATGCTGTCAACTGTTATTGCGGGAGGTATCTATTCTGCCGAGCCGTCAAAATCCGTACAAGCTGTACGGATCCGCACAAAACTTCCGCACAGAAAATCCCTACAGAGAAACAGTTCTGAAAATAATAGAAGCTCATCCAACTACCGATGTCTTTGGGATTGGACAAATCCGTACAAGTGGTGTAAATCTGTACAAGTGTTGTAAATCCGGGGTCAGAGTTAGAAATCCGTACAAGTGTTGTAAATCCGTACAAGTGTTATAAATCCGCACAAGCTGTTGTACGGATCCGTACAAGTAGTCAAGATCTGTATTGTTTGTCTAGTCGGTAATTGTGAGCAGTCTAGATGTGAAAAGTTCAGTACTTGTGTGTTGTCCAGATCCGTATGAGTTGACCAAACCAGTATCAGTAACCAGTAAAACTCCGTATAAACCAGTCAAATCCGTACAAAACCAGACAAGATGCATTTGTGGTAATACATGCAATTTATTTCCTTACCTACAGATCCAACGTAGCACTTGTTTTATCCATGTGGATATAGTAATTTCAATAACAACAATACAGTTTGTAGCATTTAATAACTATAGTAAACTTCACGTTTAACTATCTTGGCAAGTGGTTTCAATACCAACAAGACAGTATTTAAACATTTGATAATACTAGTTTAATTTTCAATCTTTGCTAGCGTTGCTTTACTTGCAATAAAAGTGTTTAAACGTTTTTAATTGTGGTTACTTCTGGTAATTTCGCTGAACATGTTTCAATTCTGATAGTCCATAATCCCTCTACCCTACCATAAGAGTCTATCTTAAGTGCGGCGGTTAGACTTCGGTTACAATATAATTAAATGTGAAACACCCTTTAACATATAATAATACATGCTAAAAACATTTTGATGAGAACTACTTTGTCTGATATGGAACTCGGCAGCCTGATGTGGAACTCAAAAATATTTTAACGAATAATTAGAGCTGTTCATTTCTGGCCACTGAAGTTTCATCCGATGGGAGATATCATCTAATTTCACACATACATACGATATTACTTCCCAACAAAGATATAAACAACGTATTATTTCATAAATGTTCGAAGAGCGACCAACAGGTATGATCAATCCCCGATATTTAACATCTTTTTTACAGTCGATTATAAACTGATCCAAAAGAGACTAATATCATTTTGTTCGTGATTCAAAGGAGGGTCGAATAGCATTAGAGTTTTCCGGAAAAAGGACCTTAATTTATGCGATCGATGGACCTGTTTCGGTGTCAACTTTCCATCTGATATGGGACCCCGGAAGCGGCTGATATGATTTAATCGGGAGCGCAAGATGAGTTCATATCAGAGTTCCCCCGGCGTGCTAACTATTATCAAAATAATAAGTAATTGGCGTACGTTTAGAACATTCTGTACAGGGAGATAACGTGTAAAATGACTTGTAGTAAATTGTATATATATATATACATAATTGTATTGATGACGTCAAACACAGAAATATCTACTACACGTACCCGTATACGTCTTAAATCTCAATCTCTATATTTTCTCTCCAAACCATATAGTTAAAAATTGATTACACGTGACTAAGATAATCTGATAAAAATAATTAAATCGAAGTCAATTTCAAGAAAAAAATCTAATTACAGGGTTGCAGTTTTTTCATACTTTACTATCAAAATAACAAAATTTAATGGGCTCCAAAACAAGTATCCAATATTTTAGAAAATACCTATATCTACCTAGAAATTACTTAAAAATCACTTTTCTGCAATGGCATTAAATTAATGATGTTAATAAGAATTATTGATTTACGGGTTTACCGTAACAGTTTCAGCGATAGCCCGAATTGCACGATTTGGCTTCACCATAAACAGAGTGTTGAGATTCTGGATAACCTTTGCAAGACCTGTACGCAAGGTTATAAAATTGAGATTAGAAACCAGTCTCAAATCTCAAGCATCTGATTGGCTAAAAAAGCAAGTGGTAGCCTTTTCAGCCAATCAGATGTTTGAGATTTGAGACCGGTTTCTAATCTCAGTTTTATAACATTGGGACTAGGGTTCATGAAGTTAAATATTAACTAACATCGAAATATAAAATATACCAATTGAGTTCTTATAGACCTTGAGGTGCCAATAGACCCCCCTCCCCACCCCATGGGGGAATTTTGAAGGGTATGTTTTCCTGAAAGCCTATACCATTTTACGCATTTTGCAATTTGTTTTCACTCTGGCGAGTGGAGCGTTTTACCGTAACGCCTGTTTGAATATGTGACCTTTTTGAAAATTATATGTAAGTCAGAAATATTTACAATAAAGCTATCAATATGGTTCAGTGAAGTAGTACAGCTTACGTTCACGCTAATTTTGGACTGCTGCATCAAACCTTGAGCTAAGTCCAGATGTTCTCGATTTGGATAGATAACATCAATTTTGTTCTAAGAAAAAGTAGACAAGAAAGAATCTAAAATCTGTATGAAGCAATAAAGTTTCTTTTTATATGTCTTTTTCATCTTATAATATGTTACCGATGTTTTACCTGAATAATCAGCAAAAATAGTAAGAAAATAAAGCAAGAAACTCCAAACTATAAATTTAAATTTTGATAAGCATCTTTATATAATATTATATTATGATAAAGTTGTTCTATAACCAATCTAAAAGTAACATAATTTAAACGTCACACGAATTAGCTGATTCAAATCTGATTTTTGAAATGTTATTTAAAGTAGTTTTATTCATCTAAAATATATAGGTTCAGTGTAGATTATTAAAAACATTGAAACAGCATATGCATTAATTTAACAATATCTTTACTCAAGTAAGCAAATTAATTACTAAATAAAATTTTATACATATATCAAAGGTAACATATCTGTTAGCTTACCACCACATGGATTACACAGACTGTCATTCACATTAGGATATTTCTCTTAAATAATTTTTTGTCTTCAAGAAAATATTATTCTACAAAGATCTTAAGTAATTTAAAGCTTTCGCTTTACAATAGAAAAATAATTTTTACTTAAGTTCAATTTATTTTTTCTTATTTCTCATGTTTTATTTAATGGTAACATCAGTTAGTATTGCTCTAAAAGGCCAGAACTAATAATTTCATATTTATGCGCATGCGTCGAATATGGCGGGTGTAAAATTTTCTTCTTTGAAAATAAATTAGAAAATTACGGAAAAATGGATGTAGAATCTAAAGAACTTAACAAAATTACAGCTATCAGTGGGATTTTATCACAGACATTGCTTTGTGTATTTATTAGTCGATTATTGTGATGAAACCTAAACGAAAATTGGATAACATCTCACCGATCGAGAACAAAGGACCCAACCCTAAACGACAACAGAAAGGATCGACAGGTAAACAGACAGGTAAACAGCCTATACAGCCTGTTCCGATCGTGCAACAAAACATGTCTCAACCGCACACTCCTCAGCAATCACAACAGCCTCAGCCAGTGTTCTACCCAAATGTTATGCCATCTGGACAGTATGGAATCTCGCCCCCACTTTATAATCAACTTATGAATATGAATTCCATGGCTTCACCTGTACAAGTGTCACAATCGTCGAATATGATTCAGACGCCCGGGGCTAACCTTCAGTCAAGTGACTTACTGCAAACAGTGTTAGATAGACTGGATAAAATTGATAATAAATTAGGTCAGTTAGGTGCCACTCAAAACAAAGTGGAAAATAAACTTGATGCTATAAACCAGAGGCTAAATTCCATGGACCTGAAAATCTCTGAGATTGAGAAAAGTCAAAACTTTATTTGTGAGCAATATGACACTGTTAACTCCGTTGCAGAATCAAATAAGGTTAAAATAGAAAAGTTACAAGCTGATATGCGCTACCTGAGGACTGAAAATTCAGAGCTGAAAGCTAAAAGTGAGTCTCTGACAGATGATTTGACAGATATGAAATGCAGATCAATGAAGGATAACTTGCTATTCTTTGGTATACCCGAAGAATTTGCCCAGATCCCCGGTGAAAGGTTTGTCGCCCCTGGCCTGAAAAAATACAGTTCAAAATGGTGGTTAAGTGTCATCTGAAATGGAGATAAACTTTTCATGTTCACAGGAGACTCAGGATCCACAAAGTCAGCAACGTGATGGCATGGAGCAGGTAAATTGTGAACCAGTGTCAAGTTACAATAGTGTAGCAGCAGGAGAGGAAAACTGTAAAGTTAAAGTGTACGACTTCTGCAATAAAGTGCTCAAGATGCATGAACCTGAAAAGTGCATAAACATCATTGTAGCACATAGGATTGGTAGGCCCGTTCCTGGCAAAATAAGGCCCATCGTAGCCAGACTTGAATCTGACTCAAAAATGACGATCAAACGTGTTTTAAAAACAGTTAAACTCAAGGATACAGACTATAATGTCTCTGACCAGTATCCACAGGAAGTCAAGGAGAAGCGAAAAGCTTTGATACCAGAACTTATTAAGGCTAGAGCTGCAGGTAAAACAGCGTTCTTAAGACGAGATAAGCTTATTATCCAGGAGAACAGATATCCACCCAGAGGTACATCTGACTAGGGGTCTGGAGAAGAGCGTGAACTGTCAGTGCTATCCTGGAATGTAGAAGGATTAAAAAAGTGTTTAGATGATCAAGACTTTGTAAATTATATAACCAATTATGATCTTTTGTTTTTTAGTGAAACATGGGAGCGTGAAAATTCTAATTTTTCTTTAGAAGGGTATGTTAAATGTTCAGTACCAAGAAAAGCTAGCCTTAAATCCAAACGAGGCCATGGAGGCATCTGCTTGTTTTATAAAACCTCTCTACAAAATGGAGTAGAAATTATTCAAACTAATGAAAATGGTTTTATTTGTGTAAAACTATCGAAATTATTTTATAAATTTGAAAAAGATATTTATATATGTTTTGCATACATTCCACCAAGCAATTCTCCTTATTACAACTTACCTGAAATTGATTTCTTTGAGTTCATTGAGCAGCAAGTCAGAAAGTATTCAGATCTTGGCTTTGTCTCAGTAATAGGTGATTTAAATGCTAGATGCGGTGAGCATTCTGATGTCCTTTTATGTAGTGAAGAATATGAACCCTATATTGATGTTGTGGACAATGATAATTCAAGTAATATTATTTATGAATTACCAAAAAGATATACAATGGACAAATGTGTTAATAATTCTGGTAAAATTCAATCAGAATTAAAAAAAATTTGATAAGTTAATAGATGAAATTGTGTCAAACGTTGTAAATGTTGATGAAGGTGTTAATATGCTATCCACCCTACTTTATGATAGAGCTTTTGATACTTTTGGCAAAACAACAACTTATAATAAAAAATACCTAATAGGAAATTCACAAGTTTGTGGTATAATCATGAGTGTGAAAATGCAAGAAGGGAATTTAGCTCTGCTACGCGTACATATAAAAATAATAGAAGTTCAAACAATAGAAAAATACTACTTGCTTCCAGAAAAAAATACAGATCTGTGAAAAGAAAATCAGAGGCAAATTTTAAACAACAAGAAAAAAATAAATTACATAATTTTGCTAAAACTCAACCTCAAAAGTTCTGGAAAGAAATCAAAAAATTGAAAAAGAAGAAAAGTGATACTGGAAATATAACTATTGACGAATTCTATGAACATTTTAAAGACTTGTATTCAACAAATGATGTATTTTTAAATAACCAGGTTGAAGAAGAATTATCAAATAATCTAAACCAAAATATTGTTGAAGAATTAGATAAAGATTTTTACTTTAGAAAATGTATTGTCAGCTATTTCTTCATTAAAAGCAGGCAAGAGTTGAGGAGAAGATATGCTTATATCTGAAATTTTTAAAGAATGTAAAGATTTATTGTCGCCAGTTTTATGTAAATGGTATAATTTTATGCTTGCTAATACAACTTATCTAGAGGCTTGGTCAAAAGGAATTATTATACCTGTGGTGATTTGAATGACATAAATAATTACAGAGGGATAACTCTGACTAGCATATTTTCTAAAATATTTTCTATTATGATCGACAACAGATTAAGGAAATGGGTGGAAAGTAACAGACTACTATCTGATTATCAATTTGGTTTTCGTAAAGGAAAAAGTACAATAGATTGCATATTTTTATTGACTTCAATAATTAATCATGTCATATGTAATGAAAAAAAAACACTATACTGCTCATTTGTTGATTTTCGTAAAGCATTCGATTTAGTGTATAGAGATGGTATTTGGTTAAAACTTTTAAGAAGTGGCTGCTCCTCTAAACAATAAACATGCTGCAAATTATGTACATCAAGTGAAATCTTGTGTTAAATTAAATGGAACAAAAAGTGAATATTTTAATAGCCTCATGGGTGTTAAACAGGGTGAGCCTCTATCACCTTTTTTATTCATATTTTTCATAAATGACATGTATAATTGTTTGTATGATGAAAATGTAGAAATGTTTAACTTAGACAATATAAACTTATTTATGCTACTATTTGCAGATGACACTGTTTTATTCTCATATTCGAAAGAAGGATTGCAAAACTTATTAGATAATCTATATATTTACTGCAATGAATGGGGTGTAACTGTTAATACTGATAAAACAGTAGTTATGGTATGTAAAAAGGGTAATGCACCATTTACTTGATTTAATTTTTACTATAATGGTCATAAATTGAATTATGTAAATAAGTTTACTTACCTAGGTGTAACAATCTCATCTAATGGTTGTTTCAATCAAGCTCAGTTAGCTTTGTCGAAACAAGCAATGAAAGCATTGTTCTCGCTAAACTCCCTCTTTGATATTGTTCAAATGCACATTTCTGAAAAATTAAAATTGTTTGATTCAATGGTGTCTCCCATCTTGTTCTATGGGTCTGAGGTTTGGGGCTTTCATAAAGCCCGTAATATAGAAGGTGTTTATCTTAAATTTTTAAAACAGATTTTAAATGTAAGACAACAAACTACAAACTCTGCTGTATATGGTGAACTGGGACTATTCCCATTACATGTTATAAGAAATGTTAGAATTGTTAAGTTCTGGATCAAAATAATAAAAAACCCAGATTCACTTATGTATAAGCTATGTTTTATGAAAAATGCACATGATATGTTTGTTAATGAATGGACAGTTAACTTAAAAAAATTGTTAGAAAATCTAGGATTTGCATATTTGTTAAACAGTAATAACATTGAACAACGACAATTAAATATTATTATCCAGAGAATATATGATCAATATATTCAACAATGGTTTGGAGAAATTGATACTTTAAATAAACTTGAATCTTACAGACTATTTAAAGATAGCTTTGCATGTGAAAAATATTTTTCTTGTGTTGTTAATACCAAACACAGAGTAGCACTTACCAGATTTAGATGTTCGGCACACAAATTATTAATAGAAGAAGGTAGATACAGGAATATTATAAGAGAAGATAGAATATGTAGATTATGCAATATGAATTTAGTCGAATCTGAATACCATTTTTTGTTAGTGTGTCCACTTTATAGAGAATTAAGAAGAATATGTTTACCACAGTATTACTGTTCATGGCCTACTAAACAAAAATTTTCGCAATTGCTGAAAACAAAACAAACCACATTGTTAAATAAAGTTAGTAAATACATATATGAAGCAAACTTATTAAGGGAAAGTGTTCTTAATTAGTAATTTTTTATCAACATTAAAAGGAGAATTTCTACGTTGGATCTATTATTCTACATAATATATTTGTGTATGTACTTTTATTGTGTCTGGATTAATATCTATTAATCCATTACGGTATTGTTTGAATTAAAACAAATAATTCATCATACTTAAATACAAAAATTACCGAAAGATGACATAATATAATAATATCTATTAATCCATTACGGTATTGTTTGAATTAAAACAAATAATTCATCATACTTAAATACAAAAAATTACCGAAAGATGACATAACATAATCTACATCTGATGCCATCTGTCGGAACTGAAATCGGCTGTCCAAGAGTCATCACTGCACTGAAAGATAGATAATATACCACAAAGAACCGAATTCAAACAATATCTTAAAATTGGGTGAACTTACAGAAATCTCAAATAATTAATTGAAATATCTGTGATCATCAAAAACCTCATTTTTTTTGTTTTGCTATAATTATTATTATTAGTTTGTATGTAGGAAACTGCATATTAATTATTAATAGAATTTACCTAAACCATTACAAATTGTGGTACAGATGTAGATTTCCTTATACTGTATAAAATTCCAAGGTTTTTTTATGTTTTTCTATTAAGATTCGTGTAACGCAGATTAATTACGAACCAAATTGTAAATCAGTTTTGTAAATTTATAAAAATTTACTTATCTGACACGCAGCATCTTCGTCAGTGTTCGTACTGCAAGCCTTGCTACTGTGGTCTGCAGTCCATGAAAAATTATCTATTTTCATTTAAATCCATAAAGTGTAAGCATTCTGACATAAACCTTCACGGTAAATTCTTTATACTGGAAAAATCATTTCAATGAATTTGATAAATTACTAAAGCTTATCGACCTAAAACGTTAATTTATCACATTTATTGTCGGTCATCCTGATGACCGACATATTATAATGGACCAAACTTGAACTTTGAAGGGTAACACCGGTTTACAGCGGCACCGGACGTGGTCACTTTAGACAAAGCCGCCCGTCTAGAGCTTGGGAATGCTATTCCGTTCCCCCTATTTGCAAGAAAAGTCTTCTAAATGTTGATGAAACAATATCTGGACGTTGTAGTAACATCAAATCAGAAATTGAGCCGATATATAACGACATGTTAAATTATATAAACATACGTGTGTTGTATTTTCTACAGGGTGTAGAAAAAATGTTATGCGTCTTTTTTTAGAAAGTCACGTGATGAAAACCTTCAGAGCAAAATATTATTTGTGTATAAATTGAACTGTTACGTTATTTGATTCAAACAACTGTTCAGGATGATCCCATATATGAAATAGATTCAATCCGTTATATTGATTTTGTTGGTCAAAAGCAAGACATCGTTTATGTTTTTCTTAGAGACTAATGAATATCCGGGCGTGCTCGATTGGGCTGTCGGAACTGTGCCAGAATCAAATTCCTACTCTTCCACAGAATCTGCTTGACTGTTTCACTGCGCATGTCTGTACTTTCAGCAGACAGCGACAGTAGTAAACCAATTTTGTCTGGCGATTATAGTCGCCAGAGAATCCTTAGCGAGCTTCAGTTA